>JANFCV010000294.1:0-347653 GCA_024500475.1 Phthorimaea operculella | reverse complement strand
TGTAAGGCAGAGGAAAACTTTTGTCACGGATTTGCAAACAATACAAGTATTTAGGTAGATACTCATTGCAGGTGCCGGTTAATTACATTAGCATGTGCCTATATACCAAAATACGCTTACAAAGACATGATGTGTAGATTTTCGTGTTTTCAGGTAGGCACTTTACTTGATGAGCTCGTGTAATCCTTTTAATGTAGCAACCTTGCAAAAATAACTTTCTAAAATTTCAAACTATGTTCAAAACTTTGTACTCTTGTACCGTGCTCTATCATTAATCTCTTTGTACCATGAACGACTTTAGGTGAAGTACCTACCTAGTCTAGGTACCATTCATCATTTGGTGCCTCAGGTGAGTCACTAAGTAGTCTTAACAGACTAATTAAACCTGTTGTTATAGCCACTTTTGCATGCTTTTATTAGCACAGACAGAGTTATTTTACACGTTGATAAAAATTTATAACGTGCCCCTAGCTACGTTAAAACGAAATAATCAAAAAATGTGTAAAATAATCTGATGGTCAGTTTTGATGAATCTGTTTTTTTTTCGCGGTTTTAGCTATGGCGGTTTTCATTCAAAAGTTTGTAGTCCAGAATCGCCAAAAGCGTAGACAAGCCTGTGAATATTTCAAGCAAACCTCACAATGCCAAAGACCAGCAGACAGCAGTTTGAGTTCAGTATCGGAGCATAAACCCCGTATCGCTCGATTTGCTGGACAAATCCGGTTTCAGCAATGCAATTTTAAGGTATCCCACACAGCGAAACTGCGGTGCAACCGACAGGATTACGTTACCGCAAGAGCTGGAACGCTGAAAGCACTTTGTCAGACTTTGTCCGCCTTTTCCGCACAGCCTATTTAGTAATGGTAATCCGATCTGGGCAATACTCGGACCAAATAGACCGCATGTTAAAACTAAACTTTATCTCGTTAACGAAACAAAAAAAAATTAGGATGTACCTACCTCCTACCAAGTTATCGACTTACTTGTACTTTGTTGTCTATTGGCAAGTTATTATTTGAAGCAATTCTTTGCGTACCAAAATTGCTTTCTTTTGCTTATTGCTGGCGCTAGGGTGCATCTAGTCTCTCTTTGGTAGTACGCAAAGTACGAGTATTGTATAAAGCTATTTCATTTTGAATATCTTTAACTATTGATTAAATAGGTCCGTGGAGTTATATAAACACAGTGGATTATAAGTAGCACACCATTTTATTATCTTGTTGATAAAGTGACAACGTCTCATTTACATGCGACAGATTAGGTTTGCTATGGTAGTCAGCCAGCGCTAATACATGCAACCTCCAACACGCCCCTTAATCTGTGGCAGGACATTAAAACACATGTGCATGCACTTTACAATATTCAGTGCATACACTCTAATAGTTTAAGTATGTAGCTTATGAGCCTATGTACAACTACAGTGGATCATGAATGACCATTTGTCATTTTACAGTAACAGCATAAAACAAAACGAAACAAAAGAAATTAGTCATTACAAAACACAACATAAATAATAATAACTAACACAGTTTAGTTTACGTTAGCCTAATTATCCTTTCTCCTCAAATATCGCCTCTTAATGGGTAATTTCTTTAAGAGTAGTTTTAGCTTAGGACCTGATAAGGCTTTAGTTAGCATGTCCGCACACATTTCTTGTGAAGGCACCTAAGCTCTACAGCTTCGTTTTGAATCGCCTCGCGGACAAAATGATATCTAATGTCAATGTGTTTAGTCCTATTGCTATTCATTTTGTTTTTAGCTATTGTGTGACGACTGGTTGTCGTTGTAGATTGCTACCGGTTTGTTATAGCTATCGTTAATCAAACTCTGTAGCAAGCTTTTTAGATAAATAGCTTTCGATGCAATACTAAGACCTAAGTATTCAGCCTCAGTCGAGGATAAAGTCACGCATCTCTGCTTACGACTTTCCCATGTGATTAAATTTTCGCCTAATTTGAAAATTAAGCCCGTGAAAGATTTTCGATCGAATGACCCACCATAATCCGCGTCCACGTAGCCATGTAGTTCTAAGTTACGTGATTTTTGGAAAGTGAGTGCATAGTCGGAAGTGCCTTCAAATACCTAAGTACACGCTTTGCACAATTGTAATGCGTCTCATCAAAGCACGAGTTGAATTGAGAAAGCTAACTGCGTGCGCGATGTCTGGTCTACTGTTTTGAGCTAAGTAGTTCAAACATCCTACTAGGTTTGATATGGCAACCTACAACCGGATTCTGAAGCTTTGTCTAATTTGAGACCTACTTCCATGGGGTGACGACTGGTTTGCAGTCCGTCATACCGAATTCTTTCAGAATATTGTGAACATATTGTTCTTGGTCAAGGTAGATGGTTTTATCATCTCGCCTAAGTCGCATGCCTAGTACGTGCCTAGCTGGACCTAAATCTTTCACTTTGAACTTTTGCAATAATCCAGTTTTTAGTTTTTGCTTTCGTTCACGTTATTTTTGCCACAGAATACAAAAATGTCATCTACATATATTACTACAACTATTCTGTTGCCATCGCTCAGCACCTTCTGGTATAGGCACGGTTCTATCTTAGACTGCGCGAAACCTAAATTGAGCATCTCCTGTTCAGCTCATGGAACCAAGCATTGGACGCTTGCTTGAGTCCATACAACGATCTCTGCAGTATATACCTTGGTCTCTTGACCCTTGACGATTGCTCCTTTAGGCTGATGCATGTAAATGTCTTCCTTCAGCTTACTGTATAAGAAAGCGGTAGTCACGTCCCACTGGTCAATGAGCCAATCGTATTCAGCTAGTGTAGAATAATAGCCGCAGAGTCGAGCTCCAACTACAGGTGAGTATGTCTCATTATAGTCACACCACCTGTGTAAAGCCTTTAGCTACGAGTCTAGCCATATTTTGATACTTTACCATCACTGTTCTTTTATTTTGAATACCCATTTGCATTGTATCGGCTTCTTGTCGTGGTAAGTCCACTAGTGACCACGTTTCATTTTTTTAACGATTGTAGTTCAGCTTCCATAGCCTTTTGCCAGGGCACTGTCAGGTCTACCTAATGCTTCTTCAACCGTCATTGATCGCCAATTTCTGCAATGGCATTAGCAATAGTGCAGGTTCGTGAGTAGTCAACAGGTTTACGCTCGAAGGTTATATCTTCGTTGCGGTGCCTCAGAGTCAGTTTGAGGTTCCACGTTACTCGTTTCAGTGAGTACTTCCTGTTGTGTTGCTTGGGGATCTCAGTGTTTGATGTCCCCGCTTCTTCGATTTCTGTATTGTTTTGTGAAGAGTCGCAAGGTTCATTTAAACTTGGCAGCCGAATATTCTTAAGTGACTCAAGTCCACTTTCTTACCAGACCAAAGTTCCTCCGGTACTTTGTTGGCGACTGCTTTTGTTGGGCTACGATTTTTCAAATAAACCACGGTAAGTACCGCCTCAGCCCAGAACTTCTTGTTTAGATTTGCTTCACAAAGTAGGGTTCTTGCTTTCTCAATAATCGTTCTATTCGCCCTCTCAACTACGCCATTCTGTTCTGGTGTGTAGGGCACTGTTTTCTGGTGTTGTATACCAGCCGATTTGAGAATATAATCGAATTGTCGATTGCAAAACTCTTTGCCGTTGTCAGACCTGAAGATTTTTATTGACTTACCAGTCTGATTCTCAACTTCTGCTTTGTACTCTCGAAATTTGTCGAGGGTTTGAGTTTTATTGTAAAAGTATACGTGCGTTTTGCGCGTAGTCGTCGATGAAAAGAAGCATATATTTTGAGCCAGCAAATGATGGTTCCTCCATCGGGCACACAAATCACTATGAACAATTTGTAATGCTTCTGTAGCTCTAGTTCCACTGTTTTTGAATGGAGATCTCGACGTTTTACCCTGTATGCAAGGCACGCATGGCTCGGTTTTATCAGTTTTGTTGATTTTTATTCCAGTAACCATTTTTGTCAACATGTTTATGTAATTTTGTCCTAAGTGTGCCAATCTTCGGTGCCATAAATTTGTCAGTTCATTTGACAGTGTCAGGTGGCGATGCAGTTGTCATTTTCAACGAGTTCGAAAATTCCGTCTATTTCTTTCAGGTTCGCAACTTTTGGTCATCACCGTTTTCTATATAAGAACCTTTTCAGAAAATGTACTGAATATTCTTGCTTTAGAAGATTGCTTATAGAAATTAAATTCATGGACAAATCTGGAGCATGTAACACGTTAGGCAATGAAAGTTTTGAAAAAGTCTCGTCAAACTTACTTTGGCGCGGCATTTCCTGTGCCTTTTACTGGAATTAGCGAGCCGTTCGCTACTTTATATTTATTTTGCGCTTTTCAATCTTGTAGTCGTTTAACTTTTCGGAATCTTTAGTCATGTGGTTAGAGCAGCCACTGTCCAAATACCAACTGTCGGGATCGGCAGCAGCTCTGGAACACATGCAGACAGAGCACACTCCTGCGGCTCCTGCGACGTGCTTGGTACTCTTTATACATTCTTCCGACGGCTTGTGCCACTTGTGGCACTTATAGCATTTCGACTTTCGATCTGGCTTAGCACTGTTAGGCTTGTTTTTGTAAACCTTGCTAGCTTTAAACGCTGCGAGCTCTTTATCGTCGTTCGACTTAGCTTGTCGGTTGCCTTCTTGTAGCAATTTAGTTTTTATTTGCTCTAGGCTTACCTTCGTTCCGCTGTTGTCAACAGCCATGATTAGCGGATTGTATACCTCTGTTAGCCCACTGAGTAGGATGGATATAATCCAATCATCATCAACTTTCGCGTCTATATCTGCTAACTGCTGAGTGAGGAAGATCACTTTAGTAATGTACTTTTCCATGTTTGGGAAGTTTACTAGTCTGCAGTCCCACAGTTCTCTTTGTAGTGCAATGCGCCTCCCCCATCCTTTATCTTCGTATGCAGTTTTTAAATTTTGCCATACTTGTTTTGCGGTTGTCGCGTTGAAGACATGTGCATAGCATTCTGGCTCGATGAGGAGGCATAGTGTAGTCCTTGCTTTTCTGTCGGTATCTTTTTAAGGTAGCCGGAAGTTCCGTACCTTCATACTCAACTGCCTTATACCAATCTTTAGATTCAAGGTAGTTTCGGGTCGCGAATTTCCATATTGCATAATCGCTCGACCCTTTGAGTTTTTTGATACCGCAGATGCTTGAAGAATTGTCATCTGACATTTTACACTAAAACATTAAAATGCACTCACAAAATAAAATATAGATATAGAAAAATGGTATCGGTTTTTTATGCTACTTTTCACGTAATAAAGCACATAACCTATTGATTAAATAGGTCCGTGGAGTTATATAAACACAGTGGATTATAAGTAGCACACCATTTTATTATCTTGTTGATAAAGTGACAACGTCTCATTTACATGCGACAGATTAGGTTTGCTATGGTAGTCAGCCAGCGCTAATACATGCAACCTCCAACATTAACTACTGAAACTTCCTATGAGTGAAGGACAATTTATTTGAAAGTGCATCAATCAAAATAGAGAGCTAAATAACGACCAAGTTTTTGTGGATTTCATTCAGCGTGCAATAAACGAGATGACATCGACGTCATCAAATAAAATGAATTGATGAATGGCCCAATCCATTTCACGGCTGAACGCAATATTTTTCACAGTTCATTAGTTTCAGTAGGCCTCAGTGTATTATTGTAGAAAATTCTCAATCATTTTTCTGAAAACATTGGCTCGATTAACAACTTTTCTTAAAACTTTAACAGCCCCTGTCGCAAGAACGTCATATGATTTTGAACCAGTTTTAATCCAAGAAATATGACGTTCGTGGCAATTGAGTTGCTAGTACTGCGTGAGCCATCTGAAAATGCGCCGTTTCCCTAATGTGTGATAGCCCGTAGTTGGACATACTTCTCTACCTATCAGGAATTATCACTCCTACTCACCAACTCACAATGCTTGTCAGATTAGTAAGCGAGCGCAGTGCAAGATGCTGCATTCTCAAGGAACGCTGATTCCTATTCTTTGAATTTTACTACACCCACGACCCACAGACAAGATTGGAGTGCCGGGTGATGCTATTCTAAGCCAGCTTCACACGGCATCCCAACACAACAAAGAAATTATCTCTGATTTTTTGTAAAATGAATCTTGCGTTCTGATAGCGTTTGTCCATCATGTTAGCAATCAAGTTTTAGACGAGTGTATTCAATTCAGAAAGTTGGTTTAAACTCAAACTTTTTAGACAGATATCTTTGTGCTTATTTTTATTTGTTCGCTAGATTGTTTGATAAAAAGAAAAACAGATTATACTGGGAGTAACGGAAAGGGTATACCTATCAAGCCGAAAGGAGGTCAAGGTACTCATGAAACTGAAAAAAAAAACCTCCCATACAAAATTGCCGATCAGCCGATTGATTTACTATGGGAGGTCCAAATTTTTTGTTCATATTTCGACCCATGTTCCATAGAGAAAGTTGTTCAGTTTCATGAGCACCTTGACCTCCTTTCGGATTGTTATACCCTTTCTGTTACTCCCTGTATAGATCATGTCGGAACCGGAATTTTGACAGAAGTAGTTTTTTAAAATCTCATACAATGTATACCTATTAAGGCAAACATTTCCGTGTCAAATTGTGCCTGTCATGGATTTTCATTTGCACAGAGGATGGCAAGAAATTCAATATCATCCGATACTTGAACAACTCAACTAAAGAAAACGTGTGCCAGTCTATAGTTTTAAATCGTGATAGTAGTTTCACTAACAATCACATTTGTGCTACTTACATGAGGATTGCCACAAAATAATCAACACAATGTTCCAATATAACGGGCCGCTTGTCTTTAATAAAAAGTAATCATCTCTCTTTTCGTGTGGGACATCGAGTCGTTGAACGACCCGATTAACCCTGGCGTCAAAGTTTTTCAACCGCCTACTGCAAGTAGGTACTTGAACTAAGTTTATTCTTGGGCCAGTACTAAAAAGTACTATAAACATAAATAATAAATTCAGGCCAGAAACAGAAACAACCACAGAATGTAACCAACCATGAAACAATTCATTAAACACACACTCCGGGCTATAATCAAGTCCGTATCCGTCAATTATGTGGCGGCATTTATCAATTATGAATGACTGGCCCAATTAAATACCAGTACACGAGGTATTCCAAGACAATGGACACTGAATTTATCGGATATCAATACATATACATACATACATATATCACGCCCTCATGCAGGATACGCAGAACGTAAATGACTGTAAAAATGACCATTCACACCACGTCGGACAAAAGTTTGAGTCATTCAGAAGACAGTGTATCTATCACCATAGTGACACGTTGACAGCCTGTTGTTTAAAATTGCAATTCAGATCAACTCTCAAATGCCTTGATCTATTCTTACGACACCCACGGGAAAGACATTGGGCGATGCTATTCTAAGCCGGCACTACATGGCAGTATAGTACCAAAGTACATAATATATCAATACCTACATAGTATATAATAAAGTTGCTTCCTGTTTTTCTCTGCCTGTCTGTCTGTCATGGACACCCTCCTACTAAATTACGCAACTGATTTGATACATTTCTCGAAAAATGATTCAAGCGGAGGGTCTATATTCCGGGCAAACGTCTTATATACGGACGTGGAAGGACGTAGTCTCTGCCTACCCCTCCGGGAAAGAAGCGTGATGTATGTATGTATGTACATCTTATACACGCGAAAACGATTAGCAGCTAGTGCAACCGCTGGGCGACCCGATAGTATTATACCTACACTTATATTGCCAAAACCGCATCTCGAATGATTTTGGATATTGCAATAACAATTCAAATTGTGCCTACACACACTCGCTAAGATATACGAGAGTATCGCTTCAGCTTGTTTCAATCTAGGTTTCGCATTTTTACCTATTTCTATTTTAATAACAACGTTTTTGAGAGGTAACCTAATTCCGATTTCAAATATAAAGCTCCATGAACCATTTCCCCAAGTTTGTACATTCCGTAGCAGTACCAACACTGCAACACTAACAGAACTGCGGCCAACACCCTCTAGCGACTGTTTAATAATTCACGGGCTAACCACCGCTAACAATAGGCCTGCTGGCGGTTTCAAACAAATCGAACGCTCAAACGGATCGATGTCATATTCATACGGAAAATTACTTTATCCTCGTTATTCGTAGCGGGTTCGTTGAGATTTTGTAGTATTCGCTTTTCGTAGCTGTATCGTAGGCGCGCGTAGTTCTAAAAATGGCTTGAAATGAATCGACATGGCATACTCATACAAGAACTTATTTTATTCTAGTTTTCGTAGCTGGTTCATAGAGGGGTTTTCTCTTGTTTTGTTCTTATTTAGTAGGCATCTAGTTGACTCACTTCATTGTAAAAATGTAAGTCACGCTTTTTTAATTAAACAAACCGATAATGCGTGTAGTATAGTGTCTTCTACACAATACAAATGCAACAGAAGCTTTTTTGTTACTTAAAGTACAATTAAAGTTTTGTAAATTATAAGGGACAGTTAAAAAATAAACCCATCATAATTTGGCGGTAAAACAGACAACAAACTTGTAAAGTAAAACTTTTGGCATTTCCGGAGTCACCGCGTGGTTTCGTAATTTGGACTTGGATTTTAACTTGTATTTCTGTAGTTATGAGGTTGCTAGGTGTGTACTTTGAATTTTAGGTACTTCTAAATATTTTTGGGCACTATTTTTAATACCTATTATGTAAGTTAGTTAAAGAAAAATAATTGCTTTACATTGTGTCTACGAAAACACGGTTTAGTATTTCCACAAAGCTCATTGTATGTATTGTATTAAACTGAGCTGTAATTATCTGTTAAATCCCAAAATTACTCCTATATCAAATGTTTTAATCTTTCTTTGTCAGCGTTGTTGTTTGAAACCATTTTGTGTATTTATTTAATAGCACATTAATAGCAGCCACACATTAACTAAATGTATCCATTTATTGTCCGTATAAAAGCTGCGGTTTCACATTCATAAAACATTTCAGTCTCATCTTTCACAATGTACAGTAAAATCAAAGCTTGTCTATCAAAATTATTAAGCCACATACTAGTATTCCACAGGCGATTAGAATATACATGTGAAAATCTTACCATCCATGGCCCGAGCTTTCTCGTAAGAAAAGATATCCATTTTATATACAGGCTAATCTATTTCATAGTCTATGTTTGGGTTTGGATAGGGGCGATTGCAATCATAGTGAAGTACCACAGCCACTATCAGCAGAACACCATCCGTTTCACCACACGAACGGATTACCTAGATTGGAATACAACTTTTCCTTCCATCACAATATGTGAAGTTCTAAATCCCGACAAAATCTACGCACTCAATGAAGGACTCTTATTTCCACACAAATTAGACATTTATCACGGAGAAATAGCCTTCTTCACGGGAACGTGTTACAGCTGTTCGTCAGTATGCGAGAGAGATCTAAAGTGTCCAACAAATTTTACAGAAATAAAGAGAATTTTTCGTACAACTTGCAAGAATCTTTTCATCAACTGCAAATGGAACGACGAGCCGATCAACTGTTGCAAGCATTTCAAGCAGATAGAGACAGAATACGGAACGTGTTTTTCTTTGAATAACAAACACGCGCTAGGAAAGAAAACGACGTATGTGGCATCATCGAAACGAAGGCAGATGGCTGCTTTGGAAATAATAGCAACTCAAGACTATGAAGCTTTCATACATGCGCCGGAAGACGTGCCTTTTTGGAATCAAGAGTATGATCGACGAATCGTTGTAAAATTTGGATCAGACGCTATGGTAACATTCTCTATCATGGATGTTGTGAATGAACCGGAGGTGTCGTTTATTTCCCCCGAAGAACGTCAGTGTAGATTCTCTGAAGAACTTCCGGAAAATATTGTAGCTTACAAATATTATAGCTATTCCGTGTGCATTACAGAATGTCGTATTCAGGCGCAACTGAAGATTTGTGGCTGCACGCATCCACAGTCTCCTAGCGTTTATCAAGATCGCTATTGTGATATCGCGGGCTTGATGTGTTTAACAAAAAATAGTGAACAGTTTCACAAATTAAAAGTGCCTGGAGGAAATGACACTGGTGTTGAATGCGATTGTTTGCCTTCGTGCATTGAACCTGACTACAATGTTATTCTTAAGAAAGTAGAGGGGCCTAAGAAAGAATTAGAATCACGTACCGCCATATTTAAGCTCGGCAACAGGCCCTACCAGAGAGTGACACGGCAAGTCTCTAGAACCACTTTGGACGTTGTTGTCGCTATGGGAAATTCCTACAGTCTGTTTTTCGGAGGTTCGTTGCTTTCTGTTGCAGAAATAATTTACTATTTGTGTTTTAGAAAATGGAAGTATACTAAGAAAAACTAAATTTTTCGGAAAGTCTGCTTTGAAAAAAATTAATGTTTATAATTTCTTCAGGTTTGACATAAAATATAGTAGGTACCTGTAGTCCGCGCTCGTAACTACGAATAGCATGTTCACATGTGCGAGCAGTGAACGAAATAGTTTGTTATTAGCTCACAATGTTTGTTATCACTTTTACACTTCTTTTACTGCTTTGTTACATCTGGACGGCTGATAATTGTATATCCAAGATGTTGTGTGTATTAAAATGTTGATAAAATTAGGTGTCTGTTCCTATTTAAATGTATTTTTTTGTCCGTAAACAATATCCTAACTAGGTAATAAGTAGATGATTGATCGACCATTATAGTGGATGTTTACATCAAAGGCCTTTTCGAACAATAGCAATTAATCATTCAAATAAATAGATATAATTATTATTGTCAAATATCTTTGACTTGATATCTGATGTCAGAAATTTGTTAATAATTTTTAGATAGATAGCTAAAAACAATGGTCGAATTAAGCGGTTTTATAATATACAGGATTTATTTGGAGGGTAGTTACTTAGCTGAAAATTTGTAGAAACGGAAAACCTGTCGCTGAAAATAGTCCTTTGAATATTCATAAGTTGCTCGAAACGAGTTGAACTGGTCACGTGGAAGGAAACTGGAGCGATACAAACTATGTTTGTTCGGCCCGGAATAAAGTAGTCAAAGTTCCAATAAAGGTAAAAACATTTATAAGTATCGAAAGTCTAAAAGTTTGTGAAGATATTTTTATTTCTGTTTTAATTTTATTTTGCTTTTGATTTAGTTAGTAAGTCGTTTCTACGAGCTATAAGTATATATGGATATCACAGGTTTATGATAAAATGAGGTTTTGTTTTGCTGCGACATGAATATGAAGAAAACCCAAACATAATTTAGAAGCTAAGACCATTGTACTTGACTCACTCGTCAGTTTTTATTACACCTTAAACATTTTATAGATCTTTCCAGTCTATTGTGATGTTTATGCTCGGACGTAGTATCATTACGATTGCATACATAAAAAAAAAGAAACATACTTATTTACCTATTTCATGTTGTTTTATTGTGCGTAAAGCACTAAAATGTGAGGCACCGTTTTCAAATTAGTTAGCAAAGCTAGTTTTTAACACTCTCTAAAAAGCAAGTGCAAGATAGAGACTGTTAAAGTAGGTTATGGCACGTTGTAGTCTCTACCTCGTACCGTATGTAAATAATATGTACGCTGACTATTAGAAACATAAAGCTACAGTTGGTACTTACAACAAACTTGCTTACTATAATAAAGTAGTAATTTCGCTTGAGAGCCATTTCATTTATCCAGGCACCTATTATATGTATTTTCAAATTAAAAGAACCAAAAATATATTTGCAGCTTTGCTGTTTTCCTTTTTTACACCAAACGTGAACCTACAAGTTAATTTATATGGATCTCTAGATAAAACTCGTTTGAAAAGGATTTCTGTGACAGTCCGCTGCTTACAATTCGTTCAACAAACAAAGGTGATAATCATATGCCCATACAAGGTTAGGCCCCTCGAAATGGGGGCCTAAATCGAAATGGCTAGTAATTAAACTCGTAGTAATGTATTTCTTACGCTATCTAGATCATGGTAAGGTTAAGTTTTAATTATCTAACGGAAACTGATGAACGACGCAAATAAATCTTAACTTAAAATGGCATAACCTAACTAAGTATTTTGATAAGAGTTATATGAAAGTATTTATACCCGCACACCCACAACGCACTCGCCGAATTTTGGACTTTGTATGAAAATCTGTGGAACTCGAAAATAGTCGAGCCGCACGCGCCTAACCGAACGGATTCTATTTTCGTGTGGGACACCGAGTCGTTCAACGACCCGATGAACCCTGGTGTCAGAGTTCAACCGCCTACTACAAGTAATGGGCCTGACATGGTTGTAACGACTGCCATCAGATGACCGACGGCTTAACGTGCCCATCCGAAGCACGGAACCATCTTTTGCGGACAATCAGGTTTCAACCTACAATGTCCTAACCAGACTTGGAACAAATTCAAAAGTGATATAACATTTGTGATGAATCAATTGAACCAAACCTTGCGTGGCAGCAGGCATACTAACCACTGCGCCACATCGGCTGTCTAACTGCCAGTGCTATCATAGACTATAATGCTGATGACGTCATGAGCGCACGCGGACAGTGTAACCATTTAAAAAGATTTAGTTTTGTCAATGCTGCCAGACTGTCCCATCAACATTACCTCCCAGTAAAGTCTGCTGTTCACCGTCCTGTTCCAGTTTTTTAACTAAAGTTTAAAGTTTTGGAGTCTATGTCACTTAAAGAATAACCAAATGACATTTTCAATTTTGCTTATTTGACATTTTAATATTTGATTCCGTCCTTAAATTCAATTGACATTCTGTTACCTTAACATTTAGTGGCACAAATGTTTCCGCTTTTCTTACATTTTGTTACGTTTACATTCTAGCAATTTTACATTTTGCTACTTTGACGTATTGGCATTTTGCTTTTCTGCACATTCTACTCCTTGAACAATAATATTTTAAAGTTGAAACAGGGACCTGTAATATGTTCAAAAGTTTTGTTCCACTGCAGAACATAGAACATAGAAAATATCCACTATTCTACTGTAGAAGTGATCAGTTGATATATGGAACAAAAGTAAGCTGCGTATGCACGGAGAAAATTCTGCAGTTACGAAAGTTATTGCTTGAACGTGCCTTTGGCGTAAAATGACAGCAAATTATTTGAAATTAAATCGAAAATACACATACGGCAAAATTACACATTAAATTGGGAGGAAAGTACTTCTTTGGCAACACCAACTCTATTCAATGCGGCTGTGCCCAGGTTAAAGTGGCCATCCGCATTATTCAGCGTACGGCGAGTACGTTGCATTTTTACAAATGACAACTTGATGAAATAGCAGGGAAATTCTAAGTGCAGTTTTAAATTTCATATATGAGGGCAGATAAAAATGGTACACCCTGATCAGAAGTTAAAGACATTGTTGAAGAAGTTCAAACACGAATTCGTACACCCTTTGCAGTTCCAAAAGTGTCTGTTATATTTGCCGTTGTAATGCCAGTGGCAGCTGGCCTATTATTACTATTATTTAATAAAGTCATATAAATCATAAAATAAGATCATAATCTATCATTAATGTTGTTAGTCGCTTTGTTGCTTGTCTTACGTACGAATTCGGCTATAACAAAACATAACAGCCACAACGGTCCACTGCTGACATGGGATCGGGGTAATACTTACCATGCTTGGCAGGCGGATTACGAGCGCAGTGCATGATGGTATTAACAGGAACCCATGCCCATTCCTGGATGAGTATCCTTAGTCGCTTTTATGACACCCACGGTTAGAATTGGGGTGATGCTGTTCTGCCGGCATCACTCACATACACAGGAGATTGTCTGCGCTGTAGTTGTTTTACATCCGTTCTAAAACTGCTCCATTTACCCTTATTCCTCTAGTTCTCTTAGTACCTACCTACTACGTTTGTGTCACAGATGTCAGCAGAATCAAGGAACCAGAATTTTGATGAATAAAACAAAAAATATACTTTTAACATAAATTGTGATCCTGTTTCGTCAAAGATGATTAATAAGATTTGATCCAAAAACGTATCATCTTTTATTTCAAGGATTTTAGAAATATTAGAGGGGGCCAGATTTGATTATATCCTTTCGTAACTAAACAAAACACGTAGTCCTGGATCAAGTAGGAAATTGGATTTTTTGGCTAGGGTTTTTGGAGCAATATAAAGAGTTCTTTTAATACCGATTTAAATAAAAAGAAAAGGATATGAGCAAAATTTTAATGGGAAAATTATTTAAAATTACATACATACACATATCACACCTATAGCCCTTGTGAGGTAGGCAGAGCGTAAACGGCTGTAAAACGACCATTTTCACCATAAAGTTTGAGAGTCACTCAGAAGAATTTGTATGAGTCATTCATAAGTTAAATGTTAAGTAAAATACCTTAAAATTCATAAAATAGAAAACTTTGCTTGTAGAATAATAATACTGTTAACCTTAGATAAATGATGCCTCGCTGCTCTCGGTAGATCGAGCACTCTCCAAAAACAATGTCGTAAAAAATGAAGCCAAAAATGTTATAATCCTTTTATTTGCAATATGTAATTCAAGCTATAAATTTTGGTAATTGTCAGATGTATGAAGATAAGACGGTTCCGTCTTATGTTTGATTGCTTCATTTTACAAGTACGCCGACTAAATCTACCGAGAGCAGCGAGGCAATCATTTATCTAAGACTGTTAACGTTGTAGCAACTAATGGGTATGGAAAACCATTGAATGTAGTGAGCCTAAAGCTGTTGTAGTAAATATTGTAATTTATATTACAGTTCACTGAATAGATGTTGCTCTGTGAGCCAGATATTTGCGGTTCATGGTTCCGTATTGTGGGTTTAGTTCATGAAATGAACACAGCCCAATCGGCTTTGATCATTTTGGGGTAGACCATGATAGTACCTACCTTCATGAAGGCCGATAATTAAAGGTAAACAGGAATAATGTAAGCCCTCCGATCTCGTATGATATTATTTTACACGCTATTTGAGGTTTGATCTATTGTCATAGGTAACCATAGTGCGAAAAGGCAGACCTCTCGTACTGTTTTGTCACTACACTAGTTAATCTAGGTGAAGTCAAGAAAACTGTGTCATATAGTAAGATAACCCATTACAATTCTTCTCTATGGCATTATTATCTGACCAAAGTCCGTAAAAAAGTTATATCATTACAAAAGTTATATCTGCTTGAATGTAATCTAAGTGAAAATCTTGTTCCATATCTTGCTTCCCAAGCTTAACTACATAAAGTAATTGTTCGGACGTGCAAATGTAATCAACCAAACTTTAAAATGAGTTATGAAAGAACCTCAACGAGTCTAACGCGTGAGAATACGGAATAGCGTGACACACATAAGGATAATGAAAAACACTTAGAGATAAGCTGGAAAAATAATTAGGTGGGTGCTAAAATCAAGGCTGCCTAAAGTGTTACATTTTGTGAACGGTTGAAAGGGTCTTTTAACCAATTATAATTATTCATTAAGCGAAAAGCACACGATAAGGCTCTTTTTTGCGTTTTTTGTTCGATATTCCACCTAATTTTAATACAAATACGCTTTATGTCAAAAGGTTTGACAGACGCATCCGTCGACGCTGCGTTTTGCGATGCTGTTTGACATAAACCGATTTTTTATGAAAGTAGGGTGAAAAATTGAATAAATGACGCATAAACGGACTTTGCGTGTGTATCTCGTTTTACAAAAAAATAGCGAACACAATAAGAACAAAATAAATACCGATGTGTGCGCCTCTGTTAGTTGTAAATATTATATTTACTGATGCATTTGTATGCCAGCCTATTCATTATGTTTCCTGGTTTGTAAGTTTAGTGTCTCTGACGGCTGCAATATGAAACTAAAATTCGTGTAGCTCCGAAACAGTGAAATGCTACAAGTGATCCTATCTAATAAATATGTAGCTCCTATAACAGCATTAAAGATTTCTTAGCGATCGGCAGAATAAATAAAATAGAACAATAGATCGATCCATTAAATATAGTGACAAAACATTAACAGACCGAACAAATTGTAGGTACCTAATACATATTTGAACGTTACGTGAGACGTACACATACAACATTGATCCTATTCAAGACGAACATCAAATATTTACAAAGCTTTGACCCACAAAACAAAAGAGTAGTGTTCCTAAATAAAATAGAGGGGACTGGAACGTTTGCCTAACATTAAACTTTTACATTGTGAAGTAAGTTTTCCCGCCCGAGAGCGATTCTTTAAGAGGCGTACTGGGAGAAAAACACACCTAACGTCCGCTTGTGCGCTATTTTTGTGTTAGCGCTGCGCAAAAATCGCCATAGTTTTACAAACTGACGTAACTTCTGTCAGCAGACTTCAGATTGGACAAGAGTTCCACGCACGACACTATTTAATTATTATGAATGCTAATTAAATTTAATACTGAAAGAAATTTGTAGAGCCTTGATACTCCTCACCTTTTTGTTATGTGGCTTACAATCTGAAGCCTACAGAAAACAGTTACGTCAGTTCGTGAAAACCACGACGAAATAACGCACAGACGGACGCTACGTGTGATTCTTGTCTAAGAGCCGTACTGGGAGCGAACTAAACTATTCATAACATTTCGATCTCAGTCGACCGCGCCATCGCTAAACTTGACCAAACAACTTTTAACTTGGTGTATTTTTTACGGCGTTCACTTTAAATAAACTGCGAAGTTTGTTGAACGAAATGAAGTTTTGCCTACACAGTCACGGAATTTATTGGAAAGTATTTACATAAAACGCAGTAACATATATCTTTATAATCTATTTCACTTGTCAGTGAGGTATATAATAAGGTAAGTAAATAAGATATTTACTTGGTATGCAGATCAATTCAGATTAACCTGTTATTACTTTGACCATATTTTGCGTGGACAATATTACATTCAGAAAGGAAAATCATTGTTTGGGGATTTCCGACAAAAAACAGGACTTTATTACAATTTTACGGATGCATAATTCATAAAGCCGCGCGTTGAAACAAGCCCCCGAAAAAAATTGGTTTTTGATATTCAATTATGCGGTGTTGCCGTATAATTTCTCAATAATTATTCTCCAGTGACTCTTTTTTGTAAAAGCGGTCAACTTCCTTTGTTCTCAAGTTTAAAAGCCTATCAAGATAGATAACGGAATACTATAAAGGTATAAAATGTAATAAAATTATTTCGCTCCCCAAGCTTGTCATATCTCTACGACTCTACGACCTATATAGGTAGGTACTCTAACTTCTATACTTATTCGTAATTTCTTTAGTAACTATTTAATCTAATCCTCTGCTTGAGTGACAAGTTAAATGAATTACTTTTTAAAACGATTTGACATTTTGCATTAAAATATTGAAATATGACATCGTGTTTCAATATTTTGGATAACGCTAAAACTATAATTTTTTATCGAGAATAAGTTCATGTTTGTAGTGTTTTCGGACATATCATTTTTGTATATTGCTTACTTAATAACGTCCTAGTTAAGTACCAAATTATTGAGAACGCATGAAATATGGCGTTACAAGAGCAATCCTTTTCTAAAAAAAACGAACAGCGAACATGCACAAAAACCTGAAGCTGATTGTTAATAGGAAAGACAAACACTGCCTTTTAGGAAAGTTTGGACGCCCTTCCTACAAAAGTAGCTATGTACATATGCCAGTTTTTTTTAACTCTTTATAAACTTTTTAAAATAACACTGAAAGGGAAAATAAAAATATTTATTTTCATAAATTTTTAATTGGGCTGTATAATTAATTTCAATGGGCTGAGCTTTATAAACGTATAATCGTGTCAAATATCAATTTCAGGCTCACATTTCAAGTTAACACATTACCTATTTAGAGCGAGCGTGGTTTGAAAATAAACAAATGTAAAAACTATTTATCTACTCTATATCCAAAGGGATTTCCGAATTACTTATTAACGAAACAAGCTCTAAAAACAATATCTGAAAAGGGCAATGTTTTTAATTGTGCATAGGATTTCTTTCTTGTAAAATCTTTTTTGTCTCAACAATAAGCTGCCATAATGATAAATTAGCTATGTATATCTTTGAGATACTGTTAGTTTAGAAGGTGAATCTGTTATAATTTTAAGATTTAAATTCATTAATGGTGAGTCAAACCATGCCGAGAGAAAGGTCATATTCTTTTTCAGCCGGTCGGTTGGACAGATATTAATAAAAAATTTAAAGTTTTAAGAAACTTACTAACATGTAGGTGTTTGGTATTATTTTCAATAATGATGATCCATGCTTTACGCAAATTTAGTTCGAGTAATAATCGTTCGTAGAATAGATATTTTCTCCCTTTGGTGTTCGGAACCCTAAAAACATAAAAGGTGGCATGTAACGTTTTACTGAGCGACGGAGCCTACAACTGTTTTATACTCGGCCACCTACCTACAATTGAAAATTCTTTTGTGTGACGAACGTGCCGCCATGTAAAAGTAATTTCCCCTTTGTGGTGGGACATAAAGGAACTAACCCCGTAACCTTGCAAAATCGACACAATGCCGCAGGCCCGATTTCACTTTGAAAAACATACAAAAAATAACATTTTCATGTTTTTTTTTGTGTATTAATCTGTTAGTCTAGTGCTTTTATTTTTAACTAAATACGAAAATGCATAACCGGGAACTTAGTTTCAGACACGTTTAAATAAATTAATTATAGTTGGCGGTTGTAAAACGCTGACACTATGTTTCCTAGGGCCGTTGGAAGACTCGGTGTACCACACGAAATTAGAAAGAGAGAGAATATAATAACAATGTACACTTCTCAACACGCTTGCAAGAAACCTTCCAAATCTAAACTCTCAAAACATTTTCCAAGTTTTTATTCTACCATTATAATTTAAGGTATCGCAAGCCAGTTTATCGATTAACAGAGCGCTGTCGATACATCGGAAGTTAATTAGGGGGTTTTTGCTCCGCCTTCCCCTTAATTAACCGCTTTTTACACCACCCGAGTTCCCGGCCCAACTTTTCAGAACATCACCTTAATGATAATAGCCCAAACTTTCCGATATAAACCTTGTACTTCAAAGATAACTTCATTGGGGTTGGGAAGTTCCTTGTTTAAGTAGGTTGTATCATGTTCAGCAAGTTTGGGGGTTAGATGGGGCTGGGATGAAATATTTTTACTTTTGTAGCCCCGTACCCTTATTAGAACATAGGGAGAATATTTCCCACCATACCATAGCTAAAAACACACAGTTATTTATTTTTGTCTATGGTTTTTATTTGAAAAGTCTGAACGTATCTATAGCCCCAAACTCCACAGAGAGGACAAGGAAAGGACATAGGACGTAGGGCATGACGCTTGACGTTTGACATCGCGACGTTTCCATACAAAATGTACGAAAAAGTATTGACAAAGGCACACACAAGCGTCGCCAAAGCGTCGCATCTATGACAGCTAGCGTCAAAAACTAAGAAGAATATTTGACGATCACTTGTTTGTCAACTGTCATTCTTACGTCCTATGCCCTCGTCTTTTTGGTGGAGTTTGCGCCATAGCCCATTACTTTTCACATTTAAATATGGCAACACCTTTGTCAAATATGTCACCTGTCAATGTCAAACGAACTTCAAGTTGTTGGAATGCCTAAAATGGCCAAAGTTTTGTGGTGTATTTTATTCTGTAACTCGGAAGAAAATTCTTTGTAAGTACATATTATTACCATAATATGTACTTACAAATATGTATAATATGTACTTACAAAGAATTTTCACTAAAAAAACAATCTATCGTTACATTTATGTAAAAAAATCGTGCGTAGGTTGGTAATCTAGGCAAAATTTTACCTTTTAAACAAAGTGGGAAATAGTTTCCCTATGTTCGTTTAGGAACTGACTAAGTGGGAAACTATTTCTCTCTGTCCGTTCCGAGGAATTTAAAAAAGGCACGAAAAATTTATGGGGTGATGGCATTGGCAAATAATTTCCCACTTCATTTGTGTTCTAAACGAACATAGGGAAATAATTTCCCACCTCAAAAAAACATACTTCCAAAGGTTGTTTATTATTTTTATGTATTTTTATGATGTGCCATAACTTTTAATAATCGAAACCAAGCCATATTTCCAGAAATCAAACAAAAATTTGTCGCATTCAAAGGGTTAAGCGACTTATGATGTCTATTCTACATGAAATAATATACCTCCATTTCTTTATGAAGGACATAAAAGAATTATCTGGTAGTTTTTACCAAAACTCTTGACCTAATTAGTAAAACAAAAGAAAATATAAATAAACTACGTCTGGAAGTAAATTGTTTGACCAAGTTAAACTTTCCATAACATCGAAATGCTATGAATAGTTTAGCTTCGAAATGCTATGAATAGTTTAGCATGCCTTCAGTTCAACTTTCAAAGAATCACTCGCTAAAGAAAACTACCTAATTTCCCTATTTTGAAATGCAAATTGGAGGTTTTGGTTATTTATGTTGTTCATTCTTCAGACTTCAGACAATCAATAGTATGCGTGTATAACGATTACGATCTATTTAACGAGGACACAGTAAAAAACACTTAGTAAATTGTTACTAAACCTCTAAATTAAAGTGCCTGACAAACAGTCACAAGGTACTCTAGGTACTAATATGTTTTCCAGTATGTACCTACTTATTTAGATACAAAATATATTTTTCCATGAACGCATTATGCTTAGGTATTCGTGTAAATAGTCAGCCCGTTATTATTTCACTCTGATGGATAAAACCAATAGTAAATAGTAGGTAAATTATCTAGGTAAGTATTCGTATCGGACATTAAAATGACATGTAAAAGATCCTAAAATAATGATTAGTTCTCTTCATAATCTTGCATATTCCAAACTCAAGGCGCATCTTTTTAATCAATCTTCAGACTTCCGGGTTCCTGAGTAAATGTCATCACGACGTAGAGGTCGTTAGGACTCTGCCGGATAAGAGCTCAGGGGGGGTGAAGTACGCCGTGCGAGGGGCAGGGGGCGGGGTGTGACTAGATTCCTCCAGATCCTGCCATTAGTAAAGGCGGAGTTACTAAAAACCGCGAGATTTTTAAGATGAATTATTTAAGACGCTAAGCGGCTACGTGCTAGCAGAAATCCGGGTCTTAAATCAACTCCCTGTCGTGTCTCCTCTACCGGAGTAATTTATTTGGGTTATTTTCAAGCAAGACAAAACTTTGTAGACTTCAACAGTTGAAACATTTTGAACGTAAACTTTTTCGGTCTTTTTGTCAGCTACTTACTTAGCAGTTGTGTTGTACGCGTCAAAACACGTGCCTATAGTTTTATCGTATTTTTCGAATATGACATCTAAGATAATTCGTGTAATTTGTCATATAGGTAAAAGTGCGTCTAAACTTTTACATCCAACTTTATCAAGAGCATAATATTAAAACGAAATGCAAAATTAGTCTTATAAATAAATTAACCTACATGAAGACAAGCAGATGTATTAGGGTCAGTTCCCACAGAAGGCGACGAGACGAGACGCGACGCGACGCTGCAATGTCATTTTCAAGCGGCATCAAGATGCAACGCGCGGCGCCGCTCGATGCATCTTCATGTCGCTTCCGGCCGCTCGGTGCTGCTTGTCATCTTGTCAATTCATAATAGTAGTTCAAGAGCTTGATGTATGTGCAGGTTATGTAATAAGATAGCTTTGTGTGAGCCTCAATCGGAACGGAACGGTATTTCAGTAGGGGCCCAAAATTCTTTTATTATTGACTGCCCATTTTGGAAGTTAACACCTACTTTTACGATATAAAATATTATAGTTAAATACTAGTCATTTTTTGATTTATGATTTGCTTGAGAGTCAAATAAATTAAACAAGTATTTTTTAAATTTCTGGGAATAAGCAACAGTTTTCTGTGTGTTCAATACCTTGCACTACGCTTGCCAATACGCTTGCCAAGGTGAGTACGGCGAATAAGGTACATTCAGTACACACCTAACACACAACACAAAACACAAACAGTATACCCACTTTCCTACACGCAAAACACTACTTCATGGTGATCAGAACATATTACATAGTACTATTTTGCTATTGCTTGTTACCTAGCCTACGAACTTTACACTTATTATTAGTGCTATTAGTTAAGTTGTTTAGATATAGTTACAATTCATTTTCCCAGAATCCAGTTTATACTAGTCTGGGAATTTTGATCTCATATAAATAGTAGCCTGCGTACTGTTTACCTAAAAAGCCTCAATATGTGGTTGGCCTGTCGCTGCTCACACTACGATACAGGTTTACTCCTAGTGTAGTGGGGGCTGCTAAGGGCTACTGCATGTTGGAGTAACTACCTCGAGTCTCACCTGGTTTTCTTATTAGTATATTCCAAAATGTATGTAGGTTACTCATAAGGTTTTTGAATAAATATTTTTGTATTTTTGTATTATTTTAAGGTTTGCCAGAAGATATTTCATGTTCAAACAGTGGACTGTTGTGGGCTGTTAAGTTTCAGAACTTAGAGTAAAAATGCTGACAGATAGATAGACAGCGTTATCTACATCTTTCTCTTCGTCTGGGACACCGAGACGTCCAACGACTAGATGATCTCTGGTGCCAGAGTTAATGACCGCCACGCCGTCTAAGTAACACAGCAACCAGGACCGACGAATTAGCGCCTATTAATTTATCAATTATCATTATCATTCATAACATAAGAGCCTTTCTACGTTCTTTGCGAATCGACTAGTCGGCGGGAGAATGATATATGTTCACGATTACATAATATATCTGGGCCAAATAGTCTCCTTCTAGGCACGACAAGACAAAGAAGTTGCGAGATGCACCGAAAAAGCCTGGAGGAGCTATTTGTTCATCAAGGAATAAATGAAAGGTTACTACCCTATCATTAAAGCGCAAAATCAGGTACGTTTGCATTTTCACGATACTCACTTATGGTGAACAGACGTGGTCTTTCACAAAAGCTCAGAAGAGACCCGCTTTAAAGTATCTCAGTGAGCAATAGAGCGAACTAGGTCTGAAACTCGTAGATCAGGTCAGAAATACAATACTGCGTCCCAAAACGTAAATTGCCGATGTGGCGCGTGCAGCCGCGAAGCTTAAATGGGATTAGGCTGATCAGGTCTGCCGCATGCCATGCTAACTATGGGCTAAAACCATCACTGAATGGAGCCCAAGTGCCGGTAGACGTCGTCACGAGAGGCCCAGACGCAGAAGGCGTGATGAATTTGCCAGGTATTTCAATGAAATGTATGCGTATGCACAGGATGGCGAGCTGTAGAAGAAGGGGAGGGAGGCCTTTGACCAGCAGTGGGATCCTAATAGCATTTGTAGAACAAGGTAAGCGTAGATATACAGACAGGGTGTAAAGGTGTAAGTTCGTCAGGTGTGGCTATGAAAGTCGAAGACGTCTGTCGCACCCCTTGAATGCAGTGCCGTATACTTTTATAATACGACTATAGCCGCACAACGTAGTGACCGAAAACTTTGCTGGCATGATTAGAGAATAAAACCGAATAACCTTTTGTGTATATTCATTTTGTCCTCACATACAATTCCCGATAAGCTGATAATACGTAATTTAACAACTTAAAAATGTTAACTGTTAAAAAATAAAGAAAAAGAGCATTCAACTTGGCATTCAACAAAGAGCATTCGGCCAAAGAACGCTCGTTGGAGTTTGATTCCTTTCTACACAAACTGGGAAAAAAAGTTGTGGTAATAAACCTTAAGCTACATGTTAGTTTTTTTTAATAATATTAGGTTTCATATAAAAATCTGGAAATCAAGTCTGCATTTTTTTGTACACGCCGAGTTTTAAATTTAAGGTTTCTATGAAACTACAAAAATCTACAAATCTGTCATTACTTTAATAGGTCATTATCGATTTATCCGAAAAAGATACCAAAAATAATTAAAATAAATTTTGAATAACTAGTGGCCCGCCCAGCGGTTTCACCTGCTGCTACTTACCCGTTTTCATGTTTAAAAATCTTTTCCGTGAAGCCTTGCCCATACATCTTTCAGTTAAGCTAGGCAACTGTACTGGTATTCCATTCTAGGTACGCCATATCCTGGATATCTAAGTACCAGTTAAATGGCCTCATCATACTTAACAACGTTAACTTTGAAATTAATACTGTATCTCTAACAATTTAGGTGGGATGCTGGTGGTCTTCATCGGGTACCCCAGACACTCAATGACCATGTGCTAGCAAAAGCGGCCAGTAATGGTGATCAATTTTTACAATGAAGCCATCACCGTAACTTTTATAGTTTGGATGAGATGCTGGTCATCTACATCAGGTACTCCAGACTCTCGATGACCATGTGCCAGCAGAAGCGGCCTGTCATGCTGAGCAACTTTTGTTAAAAAGCCATTTTTGTATCTCATATAGTTAGCAGTGCTCCTGGTGCCCTCCATCAGGTACTCCAGATCCTCAAGGGCTGACAAAAAGTAGTACATGTCCGTCTTTGATATGCTGGCAATATCAGTGTTAAATCTCGTGAAGATCGGTTAAGCGGTTTGGGTAATATCTGCTTAATTTCCCGGTTTTACCACTGGTAACCGTTTTCACATAAGAAAATGATATCTTCCCGTGATAAAAAGCAGCTTATGTTACTCAGAAATGTTGTACCTTTTCAATAGCGATAGATTTTTTGAAATCGGTTCAGCAGTTTCAGAGTTTATTGATTACATACATACAAATAAACAAATCTTTCCTCTTTATTATATTAGTGTAGATTAGTGTAGATAATGTAGAAGTCTAGATAATAATATAAGTGTAGATGTAGATAGTGTTGTAGCGTAGATATAAATGTAGATTTATTTTATGGGGCTACGGGGCCACCATAATATGCTATAATGTTTCAAGACTTTCCCAACTTCAGGCTCGTAGACCATAAAGTGACAAGTATTTGATGGACAATGTCAGTCATCATCATGCGGCCTCTTGACATTGCAGCTCGTTGTATCCCAATGCATCCCGATGCCGCTTGACGCCTCGCGACGTCGCGCTACAACAAGATGCAGCGCGCGGCGTAGCGCTACGCCGCGCTACATCGAGCGACGCGACGCGGCATTTTTGCTCTTTGCCGAGCCCAAGGACGCTCTACGTCGCTCTTTGCAGCTTGTTGTAGCGCGACGCCGCGCAACGCCGCGCGAAGAAGCTTTCAGTCTTGGTAAATTGCACAGTAAAGTGTTGCCGTTTTAGCTAATTATTACAGAATTGTGTGTAAAATCCTCTGGTCTTTCCTTTCTATATAGTATTTAATTACTTTTTGGTTTATTTTGGTTAAAATCTACATTTCAGGTTAAAATAAAGACCAAGCGCAGCGGCTCATAGTGCGCCGTCAACGTGACAGCGTCATTCATAGTATGACTGGTTTGTATGGGTTTATATGAGGATGCCAGATAAAAGGGTGGCACGCCGCGTCGCGCCCTCAATACTATGAATGACGCTGTCACGTGGACGGCACACTACGAGGTCGCTGCGCTCGGTCTTTATTTTGACCTTACAGGTGAAAGCTGTTAATCTTAAGACTAGTTTTCTCGGAAATATTGTATGCTAGACTATCAGATTGTTTGAGAAAATGGTAGGTCTTGAAGTGATCTTTCAGATGACAGCTGTCGAAAATAAGATCCGTTTATCTCTAAACACTAAACTTAGACTATCAATTTCTTTAAGGAAATGGTAAGCCTTGACGAGTTTTATCAAACGACAGCTGTCAAACTAAAATCACATTTATCTCGGCAATCATTTGTGCCAGTCTATCAGTTCGTTTGGGAAAGTTGTAGGCCTTGAAGAGACCTTTATTTTGTGTGACATCTGTCAACCTAAAAACTAGGTTATCTCAGCAATCGTTCATGCTAGACTATCAGTTTGTTTGGGAAAGTTGTAGGCCTTGAAGAGACCTTTATTTTATGTGACAGCTGTCAAACTTAAAACTCGTTTATCTTGTCAATCGTTCATTCTAGACTATCAGTTTGTTTGGGAAAGTCGTTGGCTTTCATGAGACCTTTATTTTCAGTGACAGCTGTCAAACTTCAAACTAGTTTATCTCGTTCACTCTGCATGCCACACTACTAGTTTCTTCAGAAAAGTTGTAGGTCTGGACGAGATCTACATTTTAAGTGACAGCTGTCAAACTTCACACTCGTTTATCTCATTAACTGTGCATGCTACACTACTAGTTTCTTCAGAAAAGTTGTAGGTCTTGCCAATATCTACATTTTATGTGACAGCTGTCAAACTAAAAACTCGTTTATCTCGTTATCTGTGTATGCTACACTACTAGTTTCTTCAGATAAGTCGTAGGTCTGGACGAAATCTACATTTTAAGTGACAGCTGTCAAACTTCAAACTCATTTATCTCGTTAACTGTGCATGCTACACTACTAGTTTCTTCAGAAAAGTTGTAGGTCTTGCCAATATTTACATTTTGTGACAGCTGTCAAACTAAAAACTCGTTTATCTCGTTAACTGTGTATGCTACACTACTAGTTTCTTTAGAAAAGTTGTAGGTCTGGACGAGATCTACATTTTAAGTGACAGCTGTCAAACTTCAAACTCATTTATCTCGTTAACTGTGCATGCTGCACTACTAGTTTCTTCAGAAAAGTTGTAGGTCTGGGTGAGATCTACATTTTAAGTGACAGCTGTCAAACTTCAAACTCATTTATCTCGTTAACTGTGCATGCCACACTACTAGTTTCTTCAGAAAACTTGTAGGTCTTGCCAATATCTACATTTTATGTGACGGCTGTCAAATTTCAAACTCGTTTATCTCTTTAACTGTGTATGCTACACTACTAGTTTCTTCAGAAAAGTTGTAAGTCTGTACGAGATCTACATTTTAAGTGACAGCTGTCAAACTTCAAACTCATTTATCTCGTTAACTGTGCATGCTGCACTACTAGTTTCTTCAGAAAAGTTGTAGATCTGGGCAAGATCTACATTTTGAGTGACAGCTGTCGAATTTCAAACTCGTTTTTCTCGTTAACTGTGCATGTTACACTACAAGTTTCTTATAAAATGTAAATATTGGCAAGACCTACAACTTTTCCAAAGAAACTAGTAGTGTAGCATGCACAGTTAACGAGATACACAAGTTTGAAGTTTGACAGCTGTCACTTGAAATTTAGATCTCAACCAGACCTACAACTTGTCTGAAGAAACTAGTAGTGTAGCATACACAGTTAACGAGATAAACGAGTTTTTAGTTTGACAGCTGTCACATAAAATGTAGATATTGGCAAGACCTACAACTTTTCCAAAGAAACTAGTAGTGTAGCATGCACAGTTAATGAGATAAACAGGTTTTAAATTTGACAGCTGTCACTTAAAATGTAGATCTCGTCCAGACCTACAACTTTTCTGAAGAAACTAGTAGTGTAGCATGCACAGTTAACGAGATAAACTAGTTTGAAGTTTGACAGCAGTCACTACAAATAAAGGTCTCATGAAAGCCAACGACTTTCCCAAACAAACTGATAGTGTAGCATGAACGATTGACAAGATAAACGAGTTTTCAGTTTGACAGCTGTCACATAAAATAAAGGCCTCTTCAAGGTCTACAACTTTCCCAAACGAACTGATAGACTGGCATGAATGGTTGCCGAGATAAATGTGAATTTAGTTTGACAGCTGTCGTTTGATAAAACTCGTCAAGGCTTACCATTTCCTTAAAGAAATTGATAGTCTAAGATTTATGGTTTCCGAGTTAAACGGATCTTATTTTCGACAGCTGTCATCTGAAAGACCTACCATTTTCTCAAACAATCTGATAGTCTAGCATACACTATTTCGTGAGAAGGTGGATCACAGACAACTACTCAATGGAACTACTGCGAATGATCGTAAACTAAGGTTTGCGCTAATTCCATTGTCTGACCTGGCCCAATGGAACTAGTGCGAAAAAAACTTCGCAGTAGTTCCATGAAACTATACTCAATTGAACTAGGTATTGCGAATGATTGGTCTTTTTTTAGTTCAATAACAACTACCTACCCTTCATAGGTACCAAGTAGAACCAAGTTACTTTGCTTTTTTTTTGTATCGAGTTTCCAAAAGTTGTAAGATTTTTTTTCCCATTGCGGCAACACTGAGCGTGGGAATCTGACTGACAGGCGGCCGTAAGCGACGTCACCTGAACTGACATTGCATCGTCGCGTCGCGTCGCGTCTCGTCTCGTCTCGGTTTGAAGCGGCTTCAAGATGCATCGAGCGGCGCCGCGCGTTGCATCTTGATGCCGCTTGAAAATGACATTGCAGCGTCGCGTCTCGTCTCGTCTCGTCGCTTTCTGTGGGAACTGACCCTTAAAAAACAAAACTCGAATACGGTAATTTCAAAGTATTTGCGTTTAAAATGAAATTTTAATATATCCTGTGTCACTAGCGCTGCTGAGACGAGTTATACAACATACATTATATTAAGATCCGCCTAGCTGTTTTGGGCTGTAGTCCGCGAAATGGTTTTTTTTTGTCCACATACATACATATAAACATAAGGTAACATATACATACATTCTCTCGAATAACATAAGTAACCCTCCTGAGGAAGTCGGATTAAAAGACTTGAATTCCCGCTTGAATTTTCAATATCCCACTTGATCCGACGCGAGGCCGCCCTTTTTATTTGCGAATTTGTTTGTTCAATCCACATAGGTAGCTTCCTAACGAGTTGTAAAAGCCGTTATATCTACATTAGGCTTACGTCTTATTAAGACTGGTTTACGCCGTATGGTGCTTACTTTGAATAGCATCATCCTATATGTCTACATTTCTGCTAATAGGTATGCGATGCGAATATATACATTGCAATAATAACTCCTGTCTCGGAGACACTCTGAATGAAGACCGATAGAACGGACGACATGCTTTGGTTGGACCAACTCTTCGTATCAAATAATGTATAAACGTACAAGTCGAAAATTAACTTACGTGACAGTCGAGAACTTGTAGCTAAAAGTTAGGTACAGTTAAGCTAAACGTATCATCGTAATTCATTTTTCAATCTTTCCATAATAGCACAATATAATATTGTTACGAAACACTCACTTACCTCATTTCTTTGTAAAAAGTGGATTCTGTTAAAAGCTTTCTCTTCATTCAACGAGGAAATTTTATATTTTATCATTTCGCTCATAACAACGTTTATTTTTAATGAAGTGTACGAGCAATGCCTCCGCTTGTAAGCGGTTCTCACACGTAATATCAGTTGCTGCTTTTATCGCATCGTTAAGGGCGTTACACACCGGGCCGCACGGCGGCGTAGTGACGACGGCGTGATCACGCGCGTAGAGATGACGTTGTATAGGTATAGGATCATGTGACAGGCCGCACATCGCGCATACAATCCCATACCTACGATACAACGTCATCTCTACGCGCGTAATTGACGTCGTGTCTACGTGCACGTCACGCATACGGGTGCGGTGTGTAGCACCCTTTAACACATGCATCCGTCAGATGTAAGGAAATTTCGATTTCCCTACACAAAAAACAATAAAATTTCGCAGAAACGGACGTTACGTCTGTGCCCCATTTTTATACTGCCAATTTCGTCGAGATAATATTACTCTGCTCTGCTGTTCATACGATACGATCAAAAGATAATGTAAGCTTATGTGTTTTCGTGTATTAAAAAATAAAGTAGGAAGGAGCGGTGGACTTGAAGTAATTGTTTTTTCGAACAAGCACACATTTCCCTTTTTTCCCAGAGAAAGATGTTTTTCCGCGGTAAAAAGTAGGTGGTTACACTAAATTTTAGTACCCATTGCTGCCCGTTGCGACTGGTACCTAACTATTTATTATTTGATTGATAATGATAACCTACAAAATACACAATTTAAATCCGTTAAAATTGGTTAATTATAATGTACTCAAACTCTCTTCCTGTGTAATATGTTTGTAAAATTCTTCGGAGGCTTCTGTTAGTAGACATACCTACATCTCAGACAAGATTTGATACCAACGCCCGTGACTTCATACTTAGAACAATATTCACACGGTGCTCTCTAGAAATTGAATTTTCTGGTGCTTTGTTTACATGCCTGTACGATCCATTCAGGGTAATGAATTGAAAATAACTGTAATTAGTAGCTTATTATGGTAAAACTGTCAAATTAGCGAATGTTCAGTGGAATACGCCTACAATATTAGTATTTTTTAGGCATTTCAAGATCAATATACCAATTATTCTCTTAGATAGAAATAAGAAATTGGAAAAAATCATGGCCTTGGTTTAGACCCCGACCACCTATATCATAATACTTAGACTTTATCAAAGAGATTGAATAATTATTTGTATCTTATTTGTAACTTTGACAATATAATCAAATAATACGTCAAAAACAAACATTACAAACAATATAAGTTTTTAGGTTTTCACGGTTGTTCACAACACTAAAATTATTGTTTAAAACAGGATTATTACCGTGATAATATTTTTGTTGATCCCGATATTTCGGGGCGGTTGCACGCCCCATGGTCACGAGTAGACTGGCTTGGCGAGTGATGTCATCTTTCTAAGGGCAAACATATCTGTCTACCCTCTTTCGGATTCGTCGACTGCGTTCTACACGGTTACTCGAATCACTACTATTGTCACTCACTATTTTGTCACGATCACGACACACCACACTAACAGTATCACTTCGCGAGTTTGAAGTCGAGTGTTTTTTGCGGTTGTATACGTTTAATACTGGATTCCACGCACTGGACAGCTTGAAACCATCTTCACGATTAAAGTTTTTATATTTTGTGATTTCTGCGCTTCAGCGCTTCTTGACGATAGTTCCACTTATAAGCTCGTGACCTACAATCCTACCCCTAGAGTGAAACGGAAAACGAGTGCGCTGATTCTAGAATGCAGTGATGCAATACCAGAAGACGCTCAAAAACAGCTGCTGCGTCCGCGTATCGTACAGCCACCACGACTCTACGGGTTGCCTAAGATACACAAAGCTAACACCCCACTACGCCCAATAGTAAGTCAGATAGGTTCACCCACCTATGAACTGGCTAAATATGTGTCCCAAGCTTTGAAACCCCTCGCAGGTAGGACTGACAGTTTTGTAAAGGACTCCAGACATTTTGTGGATATACTTAGAAACACTGAGGTTAAGACAGACGAGACATTAGTTAGTTTTGATGTTGAGTCTTTGTTCACAAACGTACCTATCCAACAATGCATTGATGTCGTCAAATCAAAACTGCAAGACAATAACATGTCAGTGGAAATAGCCAAGTTGCTTGATCATTGCCTTAGCACGAGCTACTTTTTGTACAATGGTCGATACTACCTACAGATTGATGGAGTGGCAATGGGCAGTCCTGTTGCTCCCATAGTAGCTAACATCTGGATGGAACACATAGAGAATACTGCTATTCTATCAGCCCCATCAACTGTCAAATTATGGAAAAGGTATGTAGATGACGTTTTTTGTATAATAGGAGGAAAAGAGGAAGAGGTAAAGGACTACTTGGCATTTTTGAATAACATTCACTCAAAATTGAAATTTACCTGTGAGATCGAAGACCAACGAAAGCTTGCCTTCCTAGATGTGTTAGTAGAGGTCAAAGAAGATGGATCTTTAAGTCATTCGGTCTACAGAAAACCAACGCATACCGACAAGTATCTGCATTCTACGTCACACCACCATCCACGGCATCTTGATTCTGTTGTTAGATCGTTGGTTGATAGGGCTCACGATCTGTGTGATGTGAACCACCTAGCTAAAGAGCTGCATCATGTCAAGACGGTCTTACAACGGAACGGTTATAATGTCAAAGCTTGCGAGACTAAAAGGAAAACAAAAAAGAGGAAAGCAGAAGAAGCGCAACGACAGCCAGCGTTTTTGCCTTATGTAAAGGGAGTGACCGATAAAATAGGCAGATTATTAGGAAAGTTTTCCATTAAAACTGTTTTCACTCCCTTTAACAAAATTGGAAAGCTACTACGATCGCCTAAAGATCAACTTCCTCTTCAAACTCCCGGCGTCTACAAAGTTAATTGCAGCTGTGGGAGCTCGTACATTGGTCAGACCAAAAGAACAATAGTCGACCGCATGAAGGAACATATCAGAGCTGTAAAAAACAACGATGCCCAGAAGTCAGCCATAGCGGAACACCTAAACCAAGCGGAAACTAATCACTGGATTGAACTACATAACCCGCAAGTACTGTCAACAGAACGTCACTATATACCTCGTTTAGTGCGAGAAGCCATCGAAATCACAAAATATAAAAACTTTAATCGTGAAGATGGTTTCAAGCTGTCCAGTGCGTGGAATCCAGTATTAAACGTATACAACCGCAAAAAACACTCGACTTCAAACTCGCGAAGTGATACTGTTAGTGTGGTGTGTCGTGATCGTGACAAAATAGTGAGTGACAATAGTAGTGATTCGAGTAACCGTGTAGAACGCAGTCGACGAATCCGAAAGAGGGTAGACAGATATGTTTGCCCTTAGAAAGATGACATCACTCGCCAAGCCAGTCTACTCGTGACCATGGGGCGTGCAACCGCCCCGAAATATCGGGATCAACAAAAATATTATCACGGTAATAATCCTGTTTTAAACAATAATTTTAGTATTACAAACAATTATGTTTTTTAAGCGTATTGGTAACTGTAGGTAGGTACATTTAATAATTTAACGGTTTTGTCCGTGAGTTTATGTAATCAAAACGTCTACGAAATATTTAAGTACTCACCTCGTACGAAACGTCTGGCGGTTTGCTGTAATCACGGCGATACGAGACGTCATGTTACTCCCCAATCTCCATTCATTACTTACATGAGTAAAGGCACATTCAGATTGCTCTTACGTGTAATTAGGTACTTTTCTCTCTCTCTCTCTCTCTCTTTCTCTCTTTGTGTGGGAGGATGTGGGATGTATTATGATGCGACTGCTGCTATTAACTAAACCTGTATGTATGTTTATAAACAATATTCTTTGGTTGATCCTTCAATTATTTGCGATGGCGTTTGTCGTTCTTATGCACGATTGTCATATGTGAACCAAATATTTTTTAGGGCTGTACGAAACATGCGACTGACATACTATCCCCTACTACGTACCGAATTTACAGAACATATTATAAGCAAAAATTATTATGCAAACAGCAGAAGCAACTACTTCTCCGCTTTTTTTTCTGTGACTGGTCTAAAATGTGACAAAGTCAATAGGTAAGTTACTTCTGTTTAGTGCATTTAGGCACAGGTTCTGCTGCCATCTGCATAAAGCTTTGAGATTTCCTGCCCCTTTGGTGTGGGTTAGCCTTTATCGTAGATGAAAACATGTTGTGACAAGGAAAGAGCAGTTTCTGTGCGGTTGACAGCTCCACACCCACTTCAAACAGCTTTTAACATTAAACCACTAAAACCATTTAACCCCTTTCATGTTTCACAGATTTAGTTCACAGCTTTGAGAAGTTACCTACTTTTATAATCCGCAAATTCATATTTGATTTGGTTGCTAAGTCAGACTATTAAGTACTTACATAGATTGCGGGGTAGGCAGAGCGTAAGAAGCCACCAGGTCTGACAAAAAATTGAAAGTCATTCAGAAGACTGAGTATCATCATAGTGACAGGATGTCAGGTTGTCGCCTAAAATTGCAATACACATCAATTTTCAAATCCCTTAGTCGCTTCTTACGACACCCACGGGAAAAATATGAGGTGATTCTATTCTAAGTAAGGCACCACACGGCAACTTTGCCCAAACCAATTATGGAAAACATTTTGTAGGTAGGTAAGTAATTATTAATATTTTCCGAGATAAATAAAGTTTGACAATTCCATTAATTATTTAGAAACTCATCCGCTATTTGATGGCATCTGAAAGGATAAATCCATTTCCCGCCCTTTATTCCCGTCTTCCTCAAAACTTTGTTGAAGGATCAGATTGTGAGCATCCACCACGATGATGAGTTAAGATTTAATCAACATTTTAAAATTCAAGTTACAGCAAAGTGTTGGCGGATTAACCCATCAGAGGTGCTAAATTGATTTATGTTTTGCCCCGATCAGATTAAAATTAAGCCGATGAAATACCACCACTTGAGTTCTAGCCAATCCCGCACCTGATGTCCGTTGGTGCAAAAGAGATTGGTATAAATAATGCATCTACCATAATAAGTAGATAGACGCATATTATGTCAAACAACGCATCTTTACCTATGCAACAAAATAAATCAACGCGTCCGTTTTTAGTATGGGTAATGGGAAAATTGAAATATCCTATTTTACAGACGCCTGCGTTACGGATGCGCTAAAAACATTATCCGCTAAGTGTGGCAACCGCCTACTTATTTTCGATGTTTTTTTGTAGAACACTGAGCATGTATTGCTGTTATGGCCTGACAATGTGGCAAATAAAAGTATTTGTCAATTCTTTTTCATCACGCGAATGAACTATTCTGCAAATTCAGAAGAAACAGAAACACATTTATAAGGAACAGCGACGCAACGAAAACGCAATGTGGCGTGTAAACACACCATATAGCATCATAAGGACGCTCCAAGAGCTTTAGGGATAGAAATACTTTTCCACCAGAATAATATTCAAGGAACTAGAGATGGTATCGTAACATTTTCCAACATAAACCAGCCAGCGCATCGTGGAGTTGTTTTGGTTTAAAGTAGGTCTCGTACATAAGTACACACATACCACCATATACTATTATCACGCCTTTTGTCCCTTGCGGGGTAGACGACCGAAAATAAGATTGCTATCGGCTCGTCTGACAAAATTAACAGGACAGTATCAGAAAAATACTTATAGCAAATAATAGTGACACGTTGTCGGCCTGTCGCCTAAATTTGTGATACACATGAAACCCTCGAGCTCAGAAGTCGCCTCTTATGCAAGAAAGAAACGGAGAAAATATTCTACCTGGTGAAACCTGTTATGTAATCTACTCAATCTTTTTTTGTATAATCTTCTCAGTAGTGTCATTCAAAAACCTTCTATTCACTTGGTATATGCGTAGGTATACATAGGGATGATAACAGTTGGTTCTGCATTATTGGTCGGTCCATTGTCCTGTAGTATTAAGGTGGGCTTAAAAACCAAGCGACAGCGACAACGACGCGCGTTGTTGCCGCTGTCAAATGACTGGTTTGTATGGGTTTGTATGGGGAACCAGAAAAACCGAGCGACGGCGTCGTTGCGGCGCGCCACGACGCCGTCACGTTGACAGCGCGCTGAGAAGCTTAGAGTTTGTATGGGATGCGGTCGGGATTTTCTACAAGACCGCAGCGACAACGACGCCGTCAAAATTTGACGGCGACAACGACGCGCGTCGTTGTCGCGTCGCTTGGTTTTTAAGCCTATCTTTAGTGTGCACCCGTGACGTTGACATAATAGTTCTGCAGGTTAATTGAATTCCAGTAATCTTGATAGAACGGAGTAGGATGATGCTAGAACTGCAGATTATGAAGAAAATTGCATATATAGCTTTTGGGTTAAGTATAATCATGATATCAGCCTAACTTAGTCCACTGCTAAAAAAGGAACTTTCCCAAAGATACGTCATGAAACTCTTGTACATAAAATAGAGACGCTCTCAAAGTTATAAAATAAACAACAAATTATCATAAAAGAAATTGAAAAATACCTATAAAATATCATCACATGTAGTTAGACAGCGCTGTCAAAGTTTTAATGAAATGTGTAAGTTTTAATACAATTTGCAACTCTAGTCATCAAGTAGGTAGTACCTACTTAATGTTTTATTTGCAGTATTTATTATGTAGTTTATTTCTATGCACTTAAGTTACTAGTATACTTAATACTGTTCAGGTTCAGACGAAGCCCTTCAAACATTCATTGACTGCGGCCAGCAGCTTAGCCCTTGCACTTTAAATCTATTGAGACTTTTTTTTCTTTATAAATATGATATATTTTATTTCCTATTACAGTATCGGACTTCACAACTCAGCTGTCGCAGCTGTATGAGCGGCATTCTTCTGAGCTGCAGATCCTCGTCGCCAACTTCCGGAAGCGCAGCTCAGAACTCAGGAAAGAAAGGTAAGTGAGACTAGTAGTAATTCATTGGTTTATATTGTCCATCAAACCTACCACCCAACCAAGGGAACTAAGAGTCGTCGTGTCAAACAAAAATACATTCGCACAAATCGTTACACGCAAAAAATTGAGGTCATGATACCAGCTAGGTATTTTGTTGACTCTGCGAAAACTGCCTAAATAATTTCATCATTAGGTACGTCATTTCATTAATCTTGACGATTCAATTTAGCTTCGTAAATTATGCTTGCAATGTTTTCATCGATAAATACTCGCTAGGTATGATATTTTTGTAGGTATAGGTAGTCAGTACTTTGAGTCAGTGCGTTGAATTGGCTCTGATTCATTCTTACAACATTGTGTTATTACTACGAACCTCTATCATTAATTTTGTCAAAACATTTTAATCAGTAAATATAAGGATTAAACAAATTGCAAGTACTAAGAGGTGTGCCAGCTCATGAACTGAACAATTTTACTCAAGGAACATGGATCGAAATATGAAAAAATCTTTGAACGTCACATAAAAAACTCATTCAGTTGGTAATACATTTGTATGGTACGCCAAAAAATGTTTATCTATCGTACCTATTTCGAACTAGTTTTTCAGTTTTATAGGCAAGTTCACCCAATATCCTGTATAATCTACTTATGTCGATTTAAGTTATATATAGCAAATGGTGTGCTCAACGGGTTGAATGAAATGCGATTATCTCGCGTTTATTCATTCGTCAAGTCAGTGCGTCGCAATCTGATTTACCTTTTATTTTATTATCATGACAAGTAAAAAGCTACCAAATATTTTATTCAGTGAACATTAGGCGCGAAAGTAGCAAACAGTAAGCTTAAAATGGATAAAAATAGTGAGGTTTAATGGAAATGAAAAAAAATGGATAAAAATAATGATGTTATTATTATTTTGTTTTTATCTAAGTATATGGTATACCTATTCTTAAAAGAAGATGAAAAGTTCTATTTATCTCTTCTTTTTGAAAGAAGGTATTGTAAAATTTGTTGGAAAATGGGGTGATACTAGAAAGACCAATGACCACTATAACCTTTGCAGATCAATCCGTGCGTCGAGATATTTCTACCTACATCGAATACTTACCTGAAGTCACATTACTCGAGTGATTCTGTTTTATTTTTTATTTTATGTTTGGTTTGTTTTGGAGCTTTTTGATTCAAACAAATCTTTACTCTTTATGATATAGGTGCGAATAATGTACCTGTGATGTGATTATAGAAGCGAGTAGTTCACTCAGACGGATTGAAATGCGATTATCCCGCGTTTATCCATGTGACGTGTCAATGCATCGACGGTTTGCTTACATTAAATGTTTTAGTATCGATTTGAATCGTAAATACAAGAAATACCTACTTAGTCGATCAGTAGTTCAAAATAGTGTAAATCTGATTTAATGTAGCTACCTAATTAGCAAATATTATCAACGGTTTTCAGCCGCTACGTTAATTTTATAGCCTACTATAGTATAACTACCTAGTAAAACCACAAAATAAAGAGTTTACAGAAGGTTCACTCAGCCCTAATTTGAATTTTCGCGATTGGCATTCGTTATATAGCGAGGGTTGCTACTGTCAAAAAGCTCAAAGTACAAAAATATACCTAAGACAATGAACGTCATATGATTCTGAGCCAATTTTAAATCCAAGAAATTTGACGCTCGTGTCAACCACCTTCTTAGTTACCTTGACTTCCCCTGAGATTCCGGTTATTTCTATTTAAATTCAGTATGCGCCAAAATCGTCGCTACTGAGTGAGCCATCTGGTAAGGGCGCCCGTGCGCCGTTTCCCTAATTTGTGGTAAAACCTACAAGCAAGGGATAGCGTTGGTGACAATCTGCTTCTAGCTAGAAAATAACTTATTCAAATCCCAAGATTAATCTACGAAAGAGAATCATAGCTACACTGAAATCTCTATAGACTTTCAGATGAGCTAACAGCAAAAGACTTATTTAAAATTTAAACTAGTTATACCTGCCCAGGTCAAATGCACTTTTCTAGTCGCTTTGCATTTTAGTGGTTGATGACTTATTTATTACGCAAGCAAAGGGAATTCCTTTGAGTAGTAGAAAATCTAAATTTTATAACAGTTCTGAGTTTTATTTGCAGTAATTTGACATATGAAATCAAATCACATGCAAAAATGTATATGTCGCAGTACGATGGCAGAATCAGGTTTTTGGCCAAAAACCTAGGTTTTTGGCCAAAAGCCGGCATATGGCAGAATTGTAGACTTCCTTCGGCCATCGTCCTGAGCTGATCCAGGTTTTTGGCCAAAAACCTAGGACTTTGGCCAAAAAACTAGGATTTTGGCCGAAATCCTAGATTTGTTTAGTATTATGGCTTTTTTTGTATTTCGGGGAAACTTCTTCTTCTTCGACTGGTACACCAAGTCGCCCAACGACCCGATGAACCCTGGTATTAGAGTTTTTAAACCGCCTACTGCAAGGAGCAGGACTCTGACAAGGTTGTGTAACGACCGCCGTCTAAGTGATCATAAAGAGCAATCGGGACCGACGGCTTAACGTGCCCGTGTAGTTCGGGCATACACCTCGAAAGGCAGGAGGTAACATTTGACGTTCTGGAGGGTGGAAGGTAGCGTCAGACGCTCTGGAGGGCGTGGGTAGCGTCGGACACTCTGGAGGATGTAAGATGACGGGCGTTGGATTTTCTAGGGGTCCGACGCTACCTCCTGGTCTCCAGGGCGTCCAACGCTACCACCAATCCTCTAGAGCGTTCAGTGGTACGTCCTGCTCTTATGGTGTCTGAAGCTCCCCCTGCCCTTCAGGGAATCCGAGGCAATCCTGCTGTTCAGACTGTCTGATGGTTCCCCCCGTCCTTCAGGGTAACCATTTACGGTGTCCAAGTCTACCCTCAAAAGATCAGAGGGAGGTGCACAAAGTACCTCTCCACTCCTCGTTCCCCCGAACTACACGGGTACGGTAAGCCGTCGATCGGTCCCGATTGCTCTCTATGATCACTTAGACTGCGGTCGTTACACAACCATGTTAGAGGCCTGCTACTTGCAGTAGGCGGTTAAAAACTCTGATACCAGGGCCAACGGCTCGTTAGGTGCTTTGGTGTACCACTCGAAGACGAAGAAGTTCCCCCGAAATTCAAAAAAAGCCATAATACTAAACAAATCTAGGATTTCGGCCAAAATCCTAGTTTTTTGGCCAAAGTCCTAGGTTTTTGGCCAAAAACCTGGATCAGCTCAGGACGATGGCCGAAGGAAGTCTACAATTCTGCCATATGCCGGCTTTTGGCCAAAAACCTAGGTTTTTGGCCAAAAACCTGATTCTGCCATCGTACTGCGACATATATACCCAAGAATGTTAATAATAAGTTAAGTTACATAAATCCTCAAAAATCGCAGTGGCTCTTGGTCTTTTCAGGACCAACCCCTTCCTCTTAAATAATAATAATTAAGGTACTTGTGTAAGGTACCTTTTTCAGTATCAGCTTGTCTGTACATAATCCTATTAAAACGAGATATAATAATCTCGGTTTTCGGCTTCAAGTCGTGTTTGTGGGTTTGTAAAAGTTGCTGGATTCTGTCCAAAACTTTGACATACATTTCGATGCTACAAAAAGTAAGACCGTGTCTCTGTAATTCGTGACGATATTAACCCGACCAAGCAAAATCGACTAGCACTAGTCGTCATCGTCATCATCTTCCTGTCCTTACCTACAAATACTTGGGGTCGGCGAAACATGTTTTGTTTAAACACAAAATCATATCATGCAAAAGGATTTGGCTTAATTTTACGGCCGGCCGCCTGCCTGACGTCAACCCTCTTGGGGATTTCTACCGTAGGTGGTATTACTGCCACTATATTGACTGGTTGACTATGATCAGCAGATATGATGTAGCCAAGGTCAAAACTATGTCGCCTTTTACGAAACACCCTGAGTACAATAGGGGTGGCAGAATTTTAAGCCGGTACCACACGGCAAAGTCGCCTAGCGCTAGTCGACAGAGTAAATAGATTCTTACTTTATCCGGCCTGCAGGCGAGTAATTGCCTTCGTCTGAGGTTCACGAGGTCCATCCTTTTATTCATCGTAATTGTGAAGTTAAGTGAGCTTCCTCGGTTGCGCAAACACCAACCCGGCTCCGAATTATCAACTGCGAATCGAACCACTTCAGATGACCTACTTGAAAGCGGTAAATTATGTGATTTAAGAGTTTATCGGATCATTTATCAACTCGACATAGCCAGAAAGAAATTACGTAGCTATTACACACACATAGATAGTAGAAGAAAAATCAAAATGGCTTTCCGTATTACCGATTATGATAATAATTGTTTACAAAATAGTTTGCAACTATATCCGATTACTTACCTTTTACAAGCCTAGGTACGTGTTCTGCATTGCAGTAGGATACAGCAAGTCTGTTGGTATACCTATCCTATACCTACTACTTCAAGCTACTGTAATATGATGCGAAACGGGGTGTGATATGTATGTATGTAGATATGTGGGTAATCTGCGCTGTAGCCAAGTTTCTACATACGCATCCCGGCTGCAGTTGAATCCTCTCATTGTTCTACGATTAGAGAATCTAGAGCGAATCTAATACGATTACTTTCTTTTGTAAGGTTTTTGATTAGTATCTGAATAATAAAGCTGACTTCTTTATCGGCAACCTAACTCTTCTCTTTATTTAAGCAAAATAAATTTTATTATTCGTAAATTTTACCAAACATTTTCAGACGTATATATTTTCAAGGTTGTGCAAGTACATATACATACAATATTTGTCACGCCTATATCCCCATGCGAGGTAGTCAGAGCAGAAACGGCTGTAAAAAACGGCCACTTACACCACGTCTGACTTTGAGAGTCATTCAGAAGACTGTGTATATGTCGCAGGAATTTAGTCAAAGACGTTATATTATAATTTCACTAGTGAAATTGTAATTATACTGATTATTGTCAATAACGACAGATTCTTATAAATTCACGGGCTTATTTCAGTGATATTGTAATTTCACTGGACCGCAAAAGTGATATTATTATAAATCTATGTTTATTATGAGTTATGTTTGTGGTGGAATCCCCGCGTGATCTGATTGGTCATGAGTTAAACAGTCGTCATTTACAAATATGTGTTGTGAACATTGGAGCGTGCTTAAATGTTTTTTTGTATTTGTGAGCTATTTACTTTAAAATGTTCAACTGCAGTACCTAAGTCTAAAGTTCAGTGTAGAAGTAATAGATGTGCATGTAAAAAAACAGCCTTTTATGCAGCTCTAAGTGCCACAGAGCATCAAATTGCAAAAATAAATAATTTAATTAAATAATTGAGATTTAAGATTAATTGTGTTAGTACGTGAAAACAAAAAAAAAATCAAATAGGTACCTGTCTTTTATTTCCTAACTCTATGCCTAATCATCATCTTCCTGCCCTTATCCCAATTCATATTATAGCTACAAGTATTATATATGCTACAAATATTATATATGCCTAATATTTGTAGCTAATGTTAGTAACGAAAGCAGACCAATCAGCGATCGGTCTGATAATCTAACGGCTTTCTCAAACCAGTGCTATTGTCAATATAACACTACCTTACAATTTCACTGTATCGGTCTAGTGAAATTATGATGTCACTGAAACTAGCCCGTTAAATTGTAAGTAATGCAAACGATTGACAATAAATCAGTGCAATTATAATGTCACTAGTGAAATTACATTATCACGGCTTTTTTAATATCCCTGCAACATATATATCACAATAGAGACAGGTTATCAGCTTGTCGCCTAAATTTGCAATACTCATCACATCAGCTCTTAAATTCATTAGAAAATTTTATAACTATGTAAAAAAGGTAAAAAACAATATTTGAATCCGTCAAACTTATTATCGTTTTCAATTCCTTGTATAAAAATCAACAAACTCCTACCTAGAAACAAATAATAACCTAATTATAACTTACCTTACCCACATCGCTGTTTTACATAATTTATCACAAAGGTACACTATCTGTAAATCTATTGCTAGTTACGTAGATATTCTAATGTGATTGTTACAGAATTATTCATATTGCAAGTCCGTCATATTTGAGTATCTGTTTCACTCAAAATTAATGTCAATTACGCGGGTTACACGACATTCTCACCATTCCTATTTTACCTTTAGTAGATTTGGATATCAAATATGAATATTCCGATTGTATTGGAATCACGAATATCTGAATACTAATAGGTAAGTATGCGAGTATGCACTTATTTATGTTGTGTCAATGCCTGCAGCTGCAAAGCCGTGAGGTGCTGGCATATCTTTCCAGTGGTGGCCGTAAGAAGCGACTGGATTTGATATTTGACATATATTGCAAATTTTGGAGATTGGCTGACAACCTGATACTATGGTGATGCACAGTCTTCTGAATGACTCTCATACTTTGGTCAGACGTGGTGTAAATGCCCGTTTTACAGCCGTTTACGCTCTGCCTACCCCACAAGGGATATAGGCGTGATACATGTATGTATGTTGGTAAGTATTACGAGTATGCACTTGTTTCTATTGCATCAACGCCTGTAGCTCATGTTCGTAGTGCTTACGCGAAAACATTATTATTTTCGTAGCAAATCACTACGGCGTAGTAATAATACCTACGAAGTCTTCGTATATTCATCTACGCACCTAGGTAGAATTTCGTATTTTCATTTCTGAGAATGATATAGCACTGTTAGTGCATCAAAAATTGTTATACTTTATTATACTTAGTTCCAGGTAAATCTATAAATTTTTACCCATAAACTATCTCGATAAACCCTTTTAAATTATCAAAAAGACATTTTTCTCTCAAGTTAGCGTACATGCGCAATATTTTCCAATTTAGTCCATTAGGTACCTAATACAGTGGAAAGAGCTTATTACCTATTTTCTACCTTGGCTAGAAACACACATAACGTCCGTTTGTGCATTATTTTCGCGCATCACTAACTGAAGCGTTAAAAAAATACTATTTTTCACCTTATTTTCATACAAATACGGTTTATGTCAAACAGTTTGGCAGACGCATTCGCTAGTGCAAAAATATCGCACAACGCTGCGCCGGCGGATGCTTCTGTCAAACAGTTTGCAATAAGCCATATTCGTATGAGAACAAGGTTCCGTTCACATGCGTTACGCAGCGCAAAAATAAGACACAAGCTGACGCTACGTGTGTTTGTCGGCTTACTCAAGTACACTTTAAAAGGTTAGTAGGTTAAACATGTTTCTTATTTACTGTAAACAAGTTTGGGCGAAACTTTAGATCCAATATCGTTAATGCATTTCCATTCCGTCCTTCCAAAGTAAAGTATATTAGTTCGTGATGCCCATCTATTATGAGAAAATAAGTCCATTACCTAATACCCGAGAGTGCCCAAGATCAGTCTCCAAAGATGGAGAGGTCTCTAATTGACACGAAGTGTACAGTCTCATTAAGTATTGAGTCGAAGTTAGCTTTCACCTGCCAAATGCTCCATTACTGGCTAACTGGCTTACATCATAAGCCTCTTTACAGGAAAAAAACGTAAAAATGATTCCCGATTTAAAAAAACATCGTCGTCAACAGTACAAACGACATCTATAATCGCTCTGAAGATCGGTTTTAAAGTTGATATAAAGGCGATTATAAGTACAGCTCTTAATAATATACTGCGATCTAATAATGAATTTTCATTCTTATGTGGAAAATGTTCAAAAATGTTACTCTAGAGGAAGTAGTCATCTTGGAATTATTAACTGATATTAGATACTTGCCTACATAATCCTGGTATCGTTTGATGTTACAAGAATGAAGGCATCTGATTACTTGAACAGAATGTGAATCCTTTGAACTATCTGATTGAAACTCCTCAGAGAGTTCACTTCCACCTACTTTATATGAATAAGGATGAAAATAAGAATGAAAATCTTCTACAAATAAATGTTACAAAGGCAACACAAAGTTTACCTTTGACATACAGAGATTTTGTACCTCTAACTTTTGTCATAGAAATAAACATCCATTTCCAATAAATGCTATAATCATGACAGTTGTCAAATCAGTGTTAAAGATATATAGTCACGCCAAGGCGTCACAAATCAGACACCTTACACACAAAGGAAATTAATAGAACCATCAATACAAAAGTAACAAAAGCAATAAATATTACCACCTCCATATTGCTTTGAATGCGAAATACAGACTATCTATTTATAAATACTGCAATTGTATGTAAAATATCTGTTACTTAAATACTACGTCATCTTTATCTGCCTGCTCAACTAATATGGGGTCGCCGCACGCAACATGTCTTTCTCTTTACTCATCTCTATCGGCCGTCAAATCTTCGTTTACACCTTTTTTCATATCATCTTTTATACAATCCATCCAAACATTTTTAGACCTTCCTCTGTGAGACTACATTAATAAAAGGGTAGTTTTATTTTTGTAGCTTTGTTGTTGACATCGTTAGCCTACACTCATATTCTAGAGCTCAAAACCCTACATTCACAACAATAGCTAAAAAGTTGTTTCGTGGAACACTAGAGCTGAAGGTAACAAAAAGCAAGTATACCTTATTCTGTAAATAAAGCAGAAACCAAGAAAATTACAACATTTTTCTAACAATAGACGGAAATGTTGAAAAAGGTAACCAAAAAGTGAAATGAGATCTCTTGTTAAAAATTCAGGCGATATTTAATTATACCTTGTACGTTTCAGGTTTATGTACTCGTTTATGAATTAAATATTATATTTTTTAGAAGAGAATACTAAATACATACCTACTAGCTGTACTACTCAGTTGAATTCTTTGTTTCTGAATTGTTGTTTCAAGGTCTCCTATTCTTTACATATTTCAGTGTCAGCTTTTGCATTTATTAATACATGCAATTGTCGGTAACAAAACTACTTGTTTTAAGTCTAACAGCTAGAGTGTTTTATGAAATATTGCAGCTATTTTGTCCACAGCCACTGGTCCGTAAAAGCACATAAGAGTTACAAGGAAGTGTCTTTCTTCTTAGTTTCTGTACAACATAATAGTTTATAATGGCAAAGGATTATTACAGAAAGATTACAAAGAATTCATTAATCAATCCATCATAGAGCCAATCACTGTCCTAATAAGCCGTCCATCATTAAAACTCCTTGACATCATCGTCGTGGTTTATGCGAAAGATTGTCCCTGCACTGAAAAGTGGGATTTGTCCGTTAGTACCTACTTAAACTCACTATGATCCCAATCACTATGGCAAGTTGCCGTGTAGTGCCAAGCAATTTCTACCTGAGATTGCCGGAAAAAGGATGATTCCTTGGTACAAGAACAATTTGCACAATAGAGATCCATGTGCCATCTTGCAATGCACATGCGTATGCCGAACGAGATAAGTATAGCAAATAGACCCCGAAAAACCCTACGCCCGGGGGAGGCCCATGTCCAACAGTAGTCTGTGGAGTAGTGGCAGTTAATGTTTGTTTCAAGTTGCATGCTGCTTGAATTACTTTGTCGCCTCGTTTCGGCCGCAGGGACGAAGCCGGCTGTAGGAAGTAGCATTTCCGGGCGTGTACTCGAGCTACATTATGGATGAGGTCAAGGCCTGAATTCTGAGGCGCACTGCGGCCCTTTGCCTGCTACTTGAGCTCTATCCTTTGCTTCTAACCTGTTCATTACAAAACCTTGTTACCTAAGCCAACTAGCTGTTATATAAAATGCAGCAGACAGTAGAAAGCCTTTCAAGAATCTTTTCATGGAGTCATGGTTGTTAATTTTTTGTGTGTCCATCAGAATGACTGGCCCAATGTGAGATTTAGCCTTACATTTTTTATTTAAAGTCTACATTTTAATTAATTTACAGTTTCTATACCAAGTTTTGTGGTCACAGATGACGAATTTATTAGAAATCTATTCGTTTAAAATTCACATGAATAGAGGTGTAATTATGTATTTTATTTTAATTAATAGCAACAGCTTTTAAAGGATATACTTATTTATTATACTTAATTTTTCATTGAGGTCAAATATCATAATATTGAGGGGTAACCGTCATGTCCGTAAGTAAGGTAAGAAACGGATTACGACATGCACCCAAAAAAATGGTTTATATTTATGAAAGTTTAACCCCTTCTTCTTATATTAATAACTTACATAGAAATAACTCAAGGGAAGATGAATAATAAAATAATAAGTATCTACATTCTTACTTTACTGCCAGTTAGAGTCCAATTACTTACTTGAACGAAATGCGTTTAAGGATTTAACTCCAAAGCGAAGAAGGATTTATAAGATCTCTATTTTGAAATTCAAATTTAGTTGTATCTTGTTCATTGGCATAAAATTTAAAGATTGGCGTAAATCTTATCGAAATACTGTTTGGTAACAAACGGTCCACTTTTCCAAAAACATGAAACTCAAAAGCTCAACAGGTCAAACTGAACCAAGGACCAAAGATCAGACTCTAAAAAATAAATGCTGCTGCTGCAATTTTCCAAACCGGAAAAATCAAAAGTTTTGATTTGTTTAACTTTGGCCCTTCAGGAAAGTTGTTCAATTTGACTTGACTTAGCGTTTTTGGGAAAGTGAGTCGTTTGGTACCACCCAGCAAATGTTTCATTTTGGAACCCATATACATTTCTTTTTTTAGATATAATTTCAAATCTTAGTTAAATACTTAATACGACTTCCCGGAACCAATTTCACTAAGTTTAAGGGATTAGCTTTGTTTTGACCCATTAGCATAATAATAGCACTGACGGCGACCTCAGATTTGGATCACAAATCCAAGCACAAATCAAACCTCGACGGCGTTGTCCATGTAAATGGACTTGAAAGGAACCACGTGAACCACAACTGTCCACTGCTGGACATGGGTCTCTCCCAATTTTGGTGTATTGCCATAGTCACCATGCTTGGCAGGCGGATTGGCGACCTCCGTGCAAGGTGTAGTAGGTATTTATCTTCCTGTCTGGATTCATCTCTTATAGTCGCCTTTCACGACACCCACGGGTATAAATGGGCTGATGCTGTTCTAAGCCGGCATCACACGGAGTAACATTATGCCAAAGAAGAACAATCAATGATATTTCCTAAGATTTAAGTTTATAAGTATCTAGGTATTTTTAGACTCATTAAGAAACTGGCATTAATCGCTAGGCATTAGAGTCATTCGGGTTAAAAGTGCGCACTTTTGGATATTTCACTTCATAACTCCCAAACTACTGCGATTTAAGACACATTGTAAGTGCTGTCTAATAGCTTGGTTAATGGACTCTCAAATACAAACAAACAAATTGCGATGTAATCTGCGGTTTTTCATATATTTAAAAAAACAGTGACTAAGTCAGAGTGCGCACTTCTTCCCCGTGATGCGGGTAAAACTACGCGGTGTGTTGGGTAAAACTGCGCACAAGGGTTTCACAATAATTAAGGTCTTATGAGATGTTTGTATTTTATAATTACGAGGCATTTTATAGTCTAAATTAATTAAAAGAGAAAGATATAATATGATATAGGTATTTCTGTACAGAAATGCGTTTTTAAATATCACTATAGTGGGGTAAAACTGCGCAGAATTAGCCACATACGTCATGTGCGCACTATTACCCCCGCAGTTTTACCCCATTCAATGAGTACTCAAAACAATTCATCGTAACTTTGACACTTTTGAGGCACGGTTAAAATGTTGTTACTGAAAAACAATTTCAATATGTATAGAAAATAAAAACATAGAAGCAAACTCTTCATGATCATAATCCACACTCCCACAAACTTTTCCTTGCACCGAATAAAGTCCGAATTTAACCACGTTTTGGTATTTTTGGTTCTAATAGGTAGAAAATCGACCCGCACTGCACAGAGTGTCTGGACCTAAAATGGCGGTTCAGGTACACGTGTTCCCAGCAAGTCAGTGTCCCTGCCCCTGCGCCCTATTCCGTAATATCGACGGTGCGCAGTTTAACCCGCTGCGCAGTTTTACCCCGAATGACTCTACGTATTACCGGAACCCTCTGCCGATGTTGAAACAAATAAAAATAATCATACAATCATGTCATGCATATCTTTTAAGTACTTTATTTCTCGAATTCTATTCCGACGCTAAAATAACCGACATTTTATTTAAATAAGGGGGGAGCTCCTATGAAGCGAGCTGAAAACGAGCTACGTTTTCCTATATATTACATAATCTAGGACACGTCATTATCAGAAAAAAATTGAATTTTGTTCTACAAAATATGGGGAAAAGCTTCCTGAAACCCAAAAATCGAAGTTTATCCCAAAATACTAAGAAATAAAAATGTGAAGTTACCTCTATTTTTCACTGTTATCATGACCATGCTACCATATTGTACAAATGTTTTGCGTCAATGGTTATTGAAAATTATTAAACTTTATATGATTATTACTCACTATTCAAAGTTGAACTCATCACAGATGCAACTTTTTGATAAACCTACACCATTATCAAGTAATCTTGCGACAAACTTACTGTTTCCGGATTCATTCCAAGGAATCAATGGTTGATAAAAGGTATTTGTTTTGATACGTTTCCTGCAGTCAAAACTGACGTGGAATGGGTCATAGATAAACGTTATATGAGGCAGACCCACCAAACTGTTCATTTGTACCCATTTGCACCACATTTTGAGGAAATAATTCTATTATAGCAAGAAATTTGTCGTAACTTATTTTCCAACTTTTATAATGGCATTTTGCCCAATGATATGACAATTATGCCAATGTCAGTACTACTTTGATTCATTGGGGCGCAAGATAAAAACGAGGTAGGTAGTCGTACTAAAAAGTTACAAATCAACCAATAAAACCGAAAGGAGGTCAAGTTACTCATGAAAACAACTTTCCCAAGAAACGTATGTCGAAAAATGAAAAATCATATTTTAACTCCCATACAAATGCACCAGCCGAGCGATTTAGTTTGTATGGGAAGCCCATTTTATATTTAGTCATATGTTCTTGAGGGAAAGTTGTTCATTTTCATAGACTGGTTCACCCTTTAAAATATTGTTTGTAAAGAAGGCCTTGTATGCCACAAATGGAATGTCAATCATGTTTAAACTTGCATTTATACCGTGATCACACATGCGACTTTTTGTCGCGCGACACACGTATTACTTGTTCCTTTGCACATGTGTGAAAGGGACTACAAATAAGTCGCCGGCCAAAGTCTCTTTAGTTTAAACGCGCGGTTACTGATAATTTTGGGAAGTTCGAATAGGGTTACGAATTTATTGAGTAGGTAGGTACCTATTTGATGACGTTATGGTAACCCTGAATCTTGGTATAACCTGATTTATAAAGGGACCCGAAATGGCAACATTATTGTTGACATCTTGCTCAAAAGACATGTAACATGAAAAAGATGCAAACAATAATGTTCCCATTTCGGGTCCCATTCTTCTACGAATCAGGTTGTAATACCGAAATATACCATAAATTGTATAAAGCAATGAATTCCCTTTATAAGGATACCTATTTCAAGACCAAAATCACAGGATTATCCAAATAAAATGGATTAAAACCTTCACAAAAAAACCTTTGACAAAAAAGCAAGCCATAGAAATCCCAAAGATTTAGAAATTTTCTCGGTTAGTTAAAAGTGAACGCCTATCTAGCTGCACAATACTCCGCACGTGCCGCATTAAATTTAATTAAGTTCAAATATTGAAGTGACCCTCTTCTACCTACAAAACTGAACAACTTTTATAAGAAACAAAAAATAATACTTTTACAACATTTTTATGTGTTTTTTTTTTCATATTTCGACCTTTGCTGTTCCTTATGCGCACCCTGCATTTTTGCTATCAGTTATGTATGTATTAGTATCTCAACCTATGTTTTATTTGTTTTTTTTTCAATTGCGAGATCTAGTCGCCGACACTTTGAACCTTTAAGTAATTATTTTGTATTTCGACCTATGTTCCTTGAGGAATGTTGTTCCTTATCAATAGCCGGTCCTGAGATTTCGCTATCGGTCACTAGTAAAATTTCACGCTATATAATATAGCGCTGTGAGTGCATTAAAAACTCCAATACATTGAACCTTTCTGTCAGAGTTTTTCAGCAGCAACTAGTAGGCCTCTGACATAGTTTTGTAAAAGGTTGTCGTGTTACCCAGGTTCTTAGAGGCACCGGCACTCAAGGAACCGAGGTAACCGCAGGTGTAACTTAGTAGCTAAGTAGGGTGGAGTGGTCTCGCTAGCACGAGTGCCTGTGACCCCGGAGGGCGTGAATGAGTAGGTGTGGGTAGAGTGTCCTGTGTGTAGGCGCCCTAACAAGCCTGGTGCCCTCACGAGCAGCGGGGAACCGTGGCAGGAAAAGATAGTAAATAAAAGAGAGGGCTTTTATTAACTACAGATAATCAAAAGACCTCCTGGAACGGAAGAGGGCCTCGAAGGGTAGCGCGTGGCACTCGTGGTGTTTTCTTGGCACTCGAAGGGCGGCTGCGGAGCGTAGGGCGCAGGCCGAGGACTGGTTCAGAGGACTTGAATCTTCGGCGCGGAGACCACGACGTAATGCACTTCGGCAGACATAGTTGCAGACTTGCTGTATTAGATTTTCTTGTTACTATTCATACTTTTGAGCTTTTGCTGAAGTCTTCAGTGGCTGATCAAGAACTGTCAGGTTGGCAGCTGACGGGGCTTTTATATGCTTGCTAGGTGTTCGAGAATGTTCCAGTCTTCATTCTGATTTCGAATTTCAAAACCTTGAGATTTGTCAGTAGCCAGTCTTCCAGCAAGTTGCCAGTGTTGATGGTGGAGGTTTGCCGCCCTGATGATGTAGTGGTTTGTCCAGGCGACGAGGGCAGTCCTGTGGCTTCGGAGGGCTCGGAGGTCTCGTTTCCAGGAGGAGTGAAAGAGTGCCAGCGCGAGATAAATTTAGAATCAAGTACCAGGAGGTCAGAAATAGGAAAGAGGTAAAGGGCTATAGTATAATAACTTTTTAATAGAGAACTACGCGGCTCTATGAGATAGCCGTCAAAGGTGAGACGTTGACATTCTGTCAGTAGTAGTAAATAATCACGTCAACAAGGAAAACAATGAAAATATGAATAGATTTATAGAAATCAGAAGAAAATACCGAAAATACGCGTAAAACGCTATAAGGTGCCATTTAAGTAATCAATCATACTTATTCTGACAAAGACTTAAGTGCTTAAAGTGCCTTCAAAAGCACGAAACTATCTTTTTTCCGGATAATCAGGTGGTTTAGGTTGTAACCTAACCAAAGGCTGTTTTACTGGTAAGTTTTAAATAACTGGACGCTGGCAAAAGTGTCTTCATATTATATGAATAAACTGATTGACCATAGTCGTCCATCAATAAAAAAAAATATTTTTGTCAAAGTTCGCGCGAAGTGCGTATAATGATAGGTACTGGCCACTTGCACTTTCGGAAAACTTTTTCTTCCAAGAGTTTCTTAGTAAAATGTAAGTATGATCGATCACAATATAAAGGTTTATTTTTGGATGAATTTATTCTTTTCTTTTACTGAATGTGAAGAAATATCAAGCAAACTAACAGTTCAATGTAAGGACGTCATTATTTTACTATGAATATTGTTTGGATCACCATTCAACATGCAACGTTTTCTATACAATAACCTACAAAGAATAATCCACAAATAGTTTGATATGCTGCTGATAGTACGTACCTACCTAAATTTTCTAAGATTGTTGGAATGGTGAGTGACACCTCTGTAAAACTACTCATTGACCAGCTCGGACACGACTTCCGAATATTATTTAAATTTCGAACCTTCCGGTAGAGGAGGGGGCGGTAGGAGCCATAATACAGAAATACGATACAGATAAAAAGGGAATCCATTTTGGCTTGTCAGTCAGCTGCAGCTAATACGGCATGATACTGAAAGCGTTTCACCATTTCCAGTGACGATCACAAAAAGCCACTATAAACCACTTTGTACTCTTCAGTTTTTTGTATCATCAGAAAGGCTTTTCCTCCTTTCGTCACGTAATTCTGTACGTAATTGGACCCACAACTTTTGCGTTTGCGTGGCGCTAATTTGACGAAGGAATGAGTTCTTGCCATTACACCCTATCAGCAAGAAGATTAGTTGGTTCTTTGTGGGAATGTCATGTTACTACCACGTTCTAATTTAGCAGGCCTTTGAAGTCGACAGGTGAGGAATAAAGCCCTGAAAAGGGACTTAGTAATAAATCAAGCAGAGCTGTTGGGCGAAAAGACGGGCCATTATTTAACTGACTGCCGGTAGAGCGATAGAGCGCGTCGCGTTAACCTTGTCAGGTCGCTCTTGATCGTGATCTTCCAAAGATCAAGCACTCAAATTGGTCACAGATGTGGAAGATCTAGATACGATATCGATACGGGTTTACATCATATCGGGATTCCATCATAACACGCTTTATTTCATTTGGTTTAGGTATTTTTCTGCAACGTTGAGCCCTCTCAATTTGAGGTTTTAGTTGCACAACGACCAGAATAGCTTGGTTTTGTAAAAAGGCGAATCCGCAACTTTCAGAAGTAGCGTCTTAATTAAAAGTAGAATAAAATTGGTCGCCATTGCTGAAATAGGTTGAAGTTCATTATCATCATTCAGAAAACCTTTTAAATCTCTTATTACTTGTTTCCATCTATAAGACGGAGTATTTTGAGTACCTTCTTGAGTACTTAAGTACTGTAAAGAATACCTACAATATGTCATTTCTTCACACTAACTAATTAACGAGAAAACGAACGAGCCGAAAAACAGCAGGGCATGGTATTTATTCATACGGAAAAATAATTACACCGGAAGAAGGCAACATTCTGCTTTTCTTGGCAGGCGTTTGCTTGTGCATTAATACAAGGTACCTAGCTAAGTGTTAAGGGACTGTGTAGGAGGGTAGACGGCGCTACGTGGGTGGGTATTAACTCTAATAGATGGAAACGTGCATGAAATTGAAGGATGCTTTCTTTCCATGCTTCCGAGAATAGCTTTGAAGAAATTTCTAAGAAAATAATAAAGTGGGTTGGTAAATGATTTCTATGTTATAAAATTTTCCATGGATTTTTTGATTAATCACGTCAACTTATCTATCTGAGTCGGCTAAGATGAATTATTAACTCTCAAAACAGGCATGCGTTTTGACTTCGCATCCATAATGTTACTCTGGTGAGTAAGAAATCTGGATGTCAAAGACTTCAATTACATTAGCGCCCTACAGAACGGTATCTATCACATGGCTCTTCCATTCAAGTCCAAGCTTGACATCTTTGTTTGACATCAGTATTACACGTTCAGTTGACGTGGACTTGTGGACATGGCCACGGCCACGGCTGTCACTTGTCACGGCGGCGACCACGCTGGAACGGAGCCAGATTGAAACCAGATGAGCCGACGCTGCGATGCAAGTGTAAATATATTGTAAATAGATGACGACTAGGTGCCACGCGCTTCCTAGTATTGCGTACAGTATTGGCGTGGAAGTAATTTAATTTCCAGCAACGAAGCAAGATAATTGACTAACCCAGAAGCTATGAATGGCAACAAAGTTTTGCTAGGTATGATAGGTACAAAACGGGAGATTGTGCCATGTGGCGTACCCTAGGCTTTTGTGTCCAGCTGTAGACTGTTGTAGTCTGAAGTGATGTATGTATGATGTTTTGTTATGATAGGAAGGTACAAGAACACTTTTTTTGTTGAGTAAAAATTGTCATAATAAGCCGTTAAAATAAAACGTTAAAATTAACTAACAACTGTCCATTGTAAATTCGTTAATTGATTTAAAACTTTTTGAAATGAAATGGACTCTAACCACTCACCTACCTATTTACCTCTATAATATAATCATGCAACCTAAGTTACTAAAAAGGAACTTATTAGGTACTTATCAGAGCATAGGTATACCGTCTTCACGCCCACATTCTCCTTGTTACCTTAATAAGTGCCATTATTAGTGAGTTCTAAGATCTAGAAAATATCAATTGGCTACTATTGCTTTTTGTTTTAATTAGAAAAAGAAAGTACGTAATCATAAACAACAATTGTAATCATTTCGATTCCATAAACTGTCAAAAATCCACTATAATTTCTGTAGCCCTAGTTTGTAAGTAATTATTACAGCGATGTTTAGCTTATCTTGGTAAAAATAAAAGAACTTTTCTAAATTCTAGACCATTTTCCAATCTTCAAACGAGTATTTCAGGAGTAGGTTTTTACTAGTATCATTTCTATTTACATTATTTCATCCCATTTGGGAGATAAATGGCCATTTTATCTAAGCCTCGGGTCGCCCAGTTATTTATTAATGTTTAGGTTCAGACAGGTGTCATGTACGAGCTATGCGGAAGTCCCTAATCTCGCAGACGCTGTCGACTTGAACCTTTTTGGACGTGATCATTCTACCTACGTGCAAACGTGTTCATGTATGGTAGATTACGGCTCGAGACACTGGAATGCAGGCGGAAGAACGTGCCCAAAAAGAGATGAATCTGCCGATTCCATCCACGTGCAGATTCAAGCTGACCACGGATGGCCATCACACGAAGTGCTGAGTCTACAGTTCGACCCCTCCAAGACTACAGCTGAAGACCAGTATAAAGCCGGGCTTCAGCATCAAACCAGCACTTCTGTCCTCACCCATCGAAGGCAGGGTCGCCTAGACTAGTTCTTAGTTATAATGTTAGACTAAGTTTAAATTGTAACATAGCTTTCACACATCGAAACTATGTTACGTTTAATAAATTATTATAGTTTAACTTCATCCTGCATTTTCTTCAAAGTCCTTCCCGCTGCGGTTCCATCATTGGCGCAGTCGGTAAGCACTCACAGGACTTTTGCGAGCTTTAAGGACAACCATGTTCGTGCTCGGGAAGTCGCCTGGGCGGACTACGTCGCCGCCTTGGAGTGGAAGAATCTACGGGGCTCTGTGGGAAGGAGGAATCCAGACATTGATTCACGAGGAAACCAGAGATGAAGGATAATCATGTAAGTACACTTGAACCGTTCTCGTGTTGCTTCCTTTTATCTTACTCATTCCTTTTTTTAACTGTACCTGTTCTGTTCCTATGTAGTTAATTACATATCGCGGGCCTGCATCGAGCTGACTCAGCGTGAATTACCTATTAGGTAGGGATTATAGTTTTAATTTGTGTAGCTTTATAAGTTACAAAGTATTGAGGTCAAACGTACCCTGCAATAAAATAATACGCAGGCTTTCGTTTGAGGGTTTAAGGAGACCCCATCACCCTCCTCATAATATATTAGGTAATCCTTTATAGGCCATTCTGTGGGGAACCTATAGCAAGCATTGATTCGCAAAAGGTGGGGCGGATTATGTTTTTGCATAATCTTGTAAAGGTATCAAGTACAAATAAAACCCCAAGTTTTCGACCTCGAGACTCCCGAAACCAGACATAGAAAGTGTTCACCCGTCACATATTTTTGTAAATACACCATAATACGTAACATATCAAAAAAATTGTAAAATTTACGCATATTTTTTTTTACCCCCATTTCGTGCGGTGTACTTAACTTTTTAATTAAAATATGTTGGTTTTGCCTATATCTTTTTATCTGTTAGACTTAGCTAGTATACATGTAGGAATGAAATTTAGGAAATAATATTTTCTTTATTCTTTTCATACATAGTTTTGTCATAAAATCAATTTTAACACTAAGTTTAACAATTTTAAACTTTTTACACTAGTTCTAGAATATTAGTGGAACTAGTGTAAAAAGTTTTTAATTTACCTAAAATATGGAGTTCCATCAAGAAATCGCAACACGAAGTGTAAAATACATAAAATCAATTGTTAACAAGTTATTCGCAAAAAACCTGGTTTTAGAACTTTCAATTCAAGATGGCGGCTGGAGCCTGGGAGTCTCGAGGTCGAAAACTTGGGGTTTTATTTGTACTTGATACCTTTACAAGATTATGCAAAAACATAATCCGCCCCACCTTTTGTAGGCGAAATATCCCTACAGATTGTACTATTATAGATGCATCGCGCATTCTATGATAGGTAGAATTTATCATGTAAGTAGGTATTAGTTTTAAATTATAATATAAATTGTTCAACTTTAAAGGGGCATAGACGATACGATAAAAGTATAGTCTATGTGGCCTACTTTGAATAATTTAATAAACTAGGTGTAAAGGTAAAAAGGTAGTTAGGAAATTTTATAAATCGTTAGGATTTGGATAATAGGTAGGTAATATGTCACCTGGAAATCAAGTAATTTAGTATTCTCTTAGAGAGTATTCAAATTTATTAAGACTTTCCAATATTCCTATTAGTTACAACCAGCAAATCCTCATTCCTTCCTATCCCTTGATAGCAACTATCGAGAATTTGTTCGTGTACAGAATAAGGCAGAATGCCCGAAATTGAGAAGCTGACACCATTTCGAAAAGGAATATACCTACCTCACACCGACCAATATAAGTTCAAGATGACTAACTAGCCTACAACTGTGACGACATCGCTGCCCACCCCCATTATGATCCTGGAATATAATGAAGATCAAGGACGGCCGTTGGAAGACAGCAATATCCAGTACGAAACGAAGTCATCGAGAAGCAATCGCTGCTGTATCAACCCACACCCATGATGGATCGACATAGAGACGACAGAATCAGAACAGATGTCAGGAGAGCAGAAGAACACCTTACCCCAGGGAAACCTCCAGCAACATTTTCACTAAACGTTGGAAAATAGTTGCTGATCTGCGGGTGGAGATGTCATGTACGAGCTATGCGGAAGTCCCTAATCTCGCAGACGCTGTCGACTTGAACCTTTTTGGACGTGATCATTCTACCTACGTGCAAACGTGTTCATGTATGGTAGATTACGGCTCGAGACACTGGAATGCAGGCGGAAGAACGTGCCCAAGAAGAGATGAATCTGCCGATTCCATCCACGTGCAGATTCAAGCTGACCACGGATGGCCATCACACGAAGTGCTGAGTCTACAGTTCGACCCCTCCAAGACTACAGCTGAAGACCAGTATAAAGCCGGGCTTCAGCATCAAACCAGCACTTCTGTCCTCACCCATCGAGGGCAGGGGTCGCCTAGACTAGTTCTTAGTTATAATGTTAGACTAAGTTTAAATTGTAACATAGCTTTCACACATCGAAACTATGTTACGTTTAATAAATTATTATAGTTTAACTTCATCCTGCATTTTCTTCAAAGTCCTTCCCGCTGCGGTTCCATCATTCAGGTCACCTTGTTTAGGAATATTATGAAAACGGTTTAATAAGATCCATATTATGAAATACAACTGAAGACCAAAAAATATATAAAGGTTGTGATTTAACAATGGGAAATAATAATGGTTCCGACAAATAAATGAATCTCCAGCTATCTCTGTCTGACTATTATTCTAATTTACCAGTGTTATAATAAAATGCCGACAAAAAAATCCAAAGTATACCGAATAAAATAATTAAATTTAACTAACACCTATTAACACAATCAAATTACATTTTTACTTAAAAATATATTAAATTTCCGAATAAAATACTGAACTTCCGACAAGATTACTAGGTTACTGACAACAGATGTCATGTCAAAATAATCATTCTTTTACGACTTTTATGAGTTATTTAATTTTCTATTGTTGGTTACCAAATATATTATTAACTCTAAATAATAATGAAAACACCAAGGAAAATACCGAAACTGTTCGGACCGCGCGAACGGGGTTTGGGTTGCGTTCGGCTGTTTGCGCGTACAGTCCAGAGTAGACAAAAAATGAGGGCGCCACTTTAAATGAAATTTCAAAATTAAATGGCAACAATTTAGTATGAAATTTTAGCAATTTTTTTCTAAAATTTTAGCAATTTTAGAAAAAAATGTGTGGCAACAATTTAGTATGATTTTTTTTAGTTTCATTTTATTTAATTTCTACTATTTTTTGCTGGACTGTACGTTCGGCGAGACGTCGGAAGTTTCGAGCGCAGTGCGCTTGCAACGACCGCTCGCCGTATGTTTCGTTTGTTTCTGGAAAGTGTAGCTTGGAGAAAAAGATCATACACTTGCTCACAGCTTTATAAAAAAATAAATTTGTAATCACCTTCTTGGGCTTTCTATCATTTTGAAACTCGCGACTCCGCCTTTGAAAGGGAAAAACCTACTTAGGACAAAAAAGAAAACGGGGTCGCTCTACTAAATCCAGACCTGTTCTCGTTGCCTGCTCTTATAAATAATAATAATAATAATAATAATCTTACCTCTTTATATGAGCTAATATGAACAAAATAAAGTATGACATTTTCTACTAGGTGCTGATTAAACAATATTTTGGCTATAATAAACTGAATTTCATTTAAGTAGTAACTAAAATTTATGATTAGAGTAAGTGCATTTTTATATTTTTAATAACTTTCTGGATAAGCGCCAACAACAGTAATTTAAGTATAACGTTGTAGTAAAAATAGCACAGAGTTTATGAAAAATGAAATGTGATTGATGAATTACTAGTTGACAAGTAAAGGTAAAAATGACAAAGCATTGTTATCAGTAGAACATAATATTAAATGGTAAAAAAGTATTACAGCAATCAACAGTGATATGATTTTTTCGCAGATTTAAGTATATCATTCGTTCGTTTTGTCATTTTAGTCGGGCAAAAGTAGTCGGAAGTTTAGTAATTTAGGCAGTAAATATAATATTTTTAGTAAGGCGATTTTTTTATTTATTATCGGAGCTTTTATTACTACCCTTTAGCAATCAGACGAGACCTCACAATTGACGCATTACTAAGAATTCATTTGAATAAGAAAATTAAAACAAATTTTGGTTGATGTACCTAGGTATGAGTTTTATGTATAGGTAAAATAATTTTCCTAATATTCTGCATATAAAATGAATGTAAATCATGCCATATAGGGAGCTAAATAATTTATCCCACCAAAAACATAAATGTGAAAATTGGTAGCCAAGTTCAATGTTCTGCCGAAAAAAGTATTGATATGAACATGGTCGCCAAGTTCAGTAAACATTCCTGAAATTAATTTCTTTATAAGGTCGCTTAAGATTCTTTACTAAAATAAAACAAACACCTTAAAATCTAGAGCACCTCACAGTTTGACTGGGCTAGTTTTCACAATTTCCTAATTGTTTAATATCTTGGCCGTGTGATGCCGGCATAGAATAGCATCACCCCATTTCTTTCCTGTGGGTGTCGTAAGAAGCGACTAAAGGACTCGAGGGTATCATGTGTATTGCAATTTTAGGCGACAGGCTGACAACCTGTCACTATAGCGATACACGACAATAGCTAAAACGGCCCTCAAATATGTGTCAGACGTGGCGATAACGACCGTACTTTTACGGTCGTTGACGCTCTGCCTACCCCGCAAGGGATAAAGGCGTGATGTATGTATGTATGTATGTGTCGTCTAGAAGGGGGGGCATGGTTGTGTGTGTGTTGGTGTGTCTTCTCTGGGTTCTGGTGTGGCAGGAGTGCTCTCCTGCGGTTTCATGGTTGTGGGCACGTCGTGGGTACTCAGGCAAATCCAACAAAAGTCAGGAAATGGTAACGAATCCAGATTTTATTCAGCGTCTCAAGGAATGCACTTTTTACAGGATAAGTATGCACCAAAGTGCATCTAGCAAGTGCAATGAACGTAACCGGTCCGACGTGTGCACTGTGCCACGGTCTGGAGTGAGAATGCACCAGCCGACCCGATCCATATGGGCGGAACTGATTTTAGCGCCACCACACGGACGCTCAATGCACTTTTACAATGAACCAATCAGAGAGCTTCAAATCCCACTAGTTATTCTCGGTTGCCGGTACTACGATATCGAAACGATAGTCACTGTCGCTTAAATTGTCGCTCGCTACGACACGGCCATACTGACGAGTCACACGTCCTCGTGTGTACCTGAAACAACCAAATAAAAGTGTAGAGCAACATGTTACGTTCGGCCTGCTCGGCCAACCTGATTAGCACACAATTAAGAAAATGTCTGATCAAGCGTTCACTTTAAAATGAAAATAAAATCAATGAAAAGTAAACAAAGTGAAAACAATAGCTAAAACCATGATCTTCGCCCTAACTAGTAAGTTGCACAACTTACTTCGGGCTAAGTCAGCCAATAACAATAGCCTCATCGAGACTTCGGGCCACTCCAAGTCAGCCAATACTAATAGTCTCATCGAGACTTCGGGCCCCCGCCGTACTGTCAGCCGCGCACCGCTCCCTGAACAACCATAACATGGCCGCAGTTACGACTACGACTAACGCATACAGTGCAGCCAAATAAATCATGATTTTACCTCACGTTTAATAACTATCAACAACCAGTTGAAGACCTTTCCTAATCACATCTCTCCGAGTCTTCTAATGCTTGATCAAAAGGCATCTTCTCAATTATGTCATGGTCATACTGTATGTTCTATTTACAGTCAATAACTTTGATAAGAATCGAACTTATCAAACAACTACAATAATTTTGATTCAGCTTTGTCTGGTTATTTTCTTTACAAGATTGTCTACCTTAAATCTCACTATCTACCTATGCTATGCATCTATACGCGGAAAAAGGAAACGATACGACCTGAAATCGCACTACCTATGCTTCTATACGCTGCAATGAAAAGTTTACAGAAGGTTCACACGACCCTATTCAGGATTTTTGCGATTATCATTTGTTACATAGCCAGAGCTGCGCTACTGTCAACAATCACAAAGAATAAGAATATCATAACAGTAAAAACTGATCCAAAAACGTCATATGATGCCAAGCCAATTCTAATCTAAGAAATATGACGTTCGTGGCAACCAACTTCATAGTTACCCTGACTTCCCCTGAGATTCCAGTTATTTTCAGTTACAGTTGTCAATAAGCGTCTAAATAGTAAGTAGTCCTGTGTGAGCCATCTGTATAGGCGCCCCGTGCGCCGTTTCTCTAATTTGTAGGCAATCCGACAGTGTTAGAATTTAGCTCACGATAAACTACCATCATATGTTGTGATCTGTCGCGTTACGCTACGAGTACAAACGAGCTAGTATATGGCGAATTGTTTGGTCAAATTATGATTGCACTAGGTACCTAGTTCGTTTATTTACTACGCACTAACTAGCGTTATCGTTGGCTAAGCTGATGATAAGGATGACGTTACACTACGAGCTAGATCTTTTACACGAATTTTCATCTCACCTGTAGCTATTCGCGTCTGTACTCCGTGGTAAACGAAAACCAAAACTCGCATAACAAACTGCACACGACTTTATACACAGGTGGAATGTCAGGTTCGATCGCACTCGGCACTCAAATCTATGTCCATGATAGCGGTAAAAACAGAAAACCGGGTTTGAAACAGTAACTGCGCTATGACGATACTTTGTTAAAAACGAAAATCACGTAAAGTTTTCGAACCGATCACTATCTTGCGTCGCATGAATTTTGTGCGATCACAAATGTCACTAGTAAACTATGACTACCCCCATAAAAATTCCTCGGAACATGACTATCGCGCCTGTTAAAATTACGTTAGCAAATAGACGAAACCTCATGAAAATTTATTCGCGGCACTTTTATAAGGCGAAACGAAAAGTATACTCTGACCCGAAAATCTGCACCATTATCAAAGTAAACTGATTACGACTCACCGGATTGTTCAATTGTCTCGAGAAGGCCTCCGGAACGGAGGGTTCACGCCGCGCCTCTGGTCCTGGAACCACCGCCGCTGCCACCGCCATTGCCTCTGCCGTTGCCACCGCTTTGATTGCCGCTGCCCGCTGCGCCACCTTGCCGAACTTCTTGTATCATCTTCTTCCGGGTCTTGATTTTTGTTGGCTTCTAACATCCGCATCATGAAGTGGTTTTGTTGCTTGAAAAATCGACGTCAGTTTCCGCTGCTGGTTGGATGCCCGAGGTGATCCCGCTTCTGATGTCGTCTAGAAGGGGGGGGGGGTGTGTGTGTGTTGGTGTGTCTTCTCTGGGTTCTGGTGTGGCAGGAGTGCTCTCCTGCGGTTTCATGGTTGTGGGCACGTCGTGGGTACTCAGGCAAATCCAACAAAAGTCAGGAAATGGTAACGAATCCAGATTTTATTCAGCGTCTCAAGGAATGCACTTTTTACAGGATAAGTATGCACCAAAGTGCATCTAGCAAGTGCAATGAACGTAACCGGTCCGACGTGTGCACTGTGCCACGGTCTGGAGTGAGAATGCACCAGCCGACCCGATCCACATGGGCGGAACTGATTTTAGCGCCACCACACGGACGCTCAATGCACTTTTACAATGAACCAATCAGAGAGCTTCAAATCCCACTAGTTATTCTCGGTTGCCGGTACTACGATATCGAAACGATAGTCACTGTCGCTTAAATTGTCGCTCGCTACGACATATGTATGTATTAATATCTTGTTTATTATCTACTCTAATCAATATTTGAAGTCCTATTAAAAACTAGCCAAGCAAAACTGTGAGGTGCTCTAGATTTTAAGGTGTTTGATTTATTTTAGTAAAGAATCTTAAGCGACCTTATAAAGAAATTAATTTCAGGAATGTTTACTGAACTTGGCCACCATGTTCATATCAATACTTTTTTCGGCAGAACATTGAACTTGGCTACCAATTTTCACATTTATGTTTTTGGTGGGATATCATTACTTTTTGTTAGTGCTAAAGACGATACAAAGACTTTTAAAAAATTTGACTTTTCTATGGTTCTGTTAATTTTCTTGGACTTTTGACACACTTGAACGCATTGCCCATTCGTTATCACTAACATATTTTTTGCGTTTTCTGCTTATTGTTAAACTTTCTAAATCAGGGCGGTAAAGAGTTCGCAGGCGATTGTACTCTATTATAGAAGTCTCTTGCGCTTTAATTTGGATTTTAACATCCTGCATACATCCACTTTTAACACCCTGTATATAGCCACTTTTTACACCCTGTATATAGCCACTTTTAACACCCTGTATACATTCACTATTAACCTAAACCTTGTATACATCCATGATACTTTTAACACCCTGTATACATACATGTTTCTCTAAACACCCTGTATACATCCACATTTAACATCCTGTACACATCCACTTTTGGCACCCTGCATACATCCACATGTAACACCCTGTATACAACGTGTTACAAAACAACCCATAAAAACTCCCATACAAATGGAGTTCTTTCTGTATGGGAGGACCAAGTTTTTTTTCATATTTCAACCCATGTTCCATAGGGAAAGTTGTTCAGTTTTATGAGTACCTTGACCTCCCTTCAGCTTTATTGGTCGTTTTGTAACACCCAGTACATCCACTTTTAACACCCTGTACACATCCACTTTTAGCACCCTGTATACATCCACTTTTAACATCATGTATACATCCACTTTTAACACCCTGTATATATCCACTCTTAACACCCTGTACACATCCACTTTTAACACCCTACACACATTTTGAACACCTTGTATACCCATGATATTTTAAACACTCTGTATACATCAACTAATAACACCCTATATACATCCACTCTAGAACCAACCTGCTGAGTAGCTCTACTCTACGTTATTAATATCTACAGTTCATCAAAATAAATATAGGGTGAAATTTTACTAGTGACCGTTAACGAAAACTCAGAACCGGCTAGTGATAAGGAACAACTTTCCCCAAGGAACATAGGTCGATATACGAAAAAAAATTTTGGACCTCCCATACAAACTTGCCGATCAGCTGATTTCAGTTACTATGGGAGGTCCAAATTTTTTTTTCGTATTTCGACCTATGTTCCTTGGGGAAAGTTGTTCCTTATCACTAGCCGATTTTAAGTTTTCGCTATCGGTCACTAGTAAAATTTCACCCTATATTCATTCAAATCTTACTCGGTCGGTACTAAAGACCAATTTACCTTTGCCGCTGCGAAAATAAAATCCCATACATTGTGTATGGGAGTTTCAGAAGTTTAGCTGCAAATATAAGTTTGTAATCACCCTGAAATCACAAATTCGTAATTTTTTTTGTGATAAAAGTGAAAAATTATAGATTTTTGATTTTTTCCTGTGTATTCACATAGTTATCTAGGTGTGTGCGAAATTTTAAGTCTCTAGGTCATCTAGAAGTGGGTTAGGTTTTTGATCTATATATATGTCAGTGAATGATAAAAATGCCGATTTTTGATCGTCAATATTTTCATAACCGTTCAACCTATGTCTATGAAATTTTGTATACTAGGTCATCTCGGAGGTCTGAATACGTATACAGAATTTGGTGTGCCTATCTTTAATAGATTTAGAGTTGTGAGGGGGTAAAAAGTGGCTCTAAATGGTTCGTGTAAATATACACACTGCCCGGTCCGCCAGTTCTTTGCTTGAACTTGGCTGGACACGCTGCCGCGTGTCTTGATACGGGCCTCAGACGGGCCTTAGTTATTTGACAACGTAGACTTTGATTACACCTAGATTAATCAGACAGAATTTATAGTAGGTATTCTGTTCTGTCATTTGAATATGTACGATTTATGGGACTAGTACCTAAATACCGTAGTAGTTGAAATTGAATATTATACATACACGAAACCCTCGGTATGATAGTGATGTAGGCAGATATATTGCTACAGAGGTATTAATTACGCTCATTCTGTAAGTACTATACATACCTACCTACCTATAGTCACTGTACACGGTGATATATATTTGTAGGGTGCACTGTATGCAGGTACTATCGTGTAAAGTTGCGGTTCGTACTAAATCGATGTTTTACTGTAGTTACCTATGTAGATACTTCCATTTTTTTCACTCTCACGAGATGATCTGCCATCGGTACAGATGGCGGACTATCCTTATCAACTTAGACAGGGTCGTAGCACAACTATGTCAGAGGTTTTGTTACTTAGTAGGCGGTTTACAAACTCTGACTTGACGAAACACAGTTTGATAGAGACAAGTTCTGTGTAATACAGTTACAGTTATACGTTACTGTTTAATTTTAGTAAGTGCTTGCTATTAGATAAGTTAATACAATTTAATATGATAATGCTTTTATTAGCTATGATCGCCCGGTACGGAGTAGTAAATTATCCATGAGGTACTCAATCTAAATTGCACGAAATTAGTGTTAGCATTAGTGGTACACAAGGTAACATGGCAGAATAGTTACAAAGTGATGGGAAGATTTCCAAAGGCCGCGTGTCATGTGTTTACGAAATAATAATCTAATCTCAATCACTGTCATTAGTCACTTATTGCATTACCTACCTTACCTAGAATAATAAATTATTGTTAATAAATTGTGTAGAAGTTAAAAATCGTAATATTTAAAACTACTCTAGACATTCCAAAATCTCAAAGATTCTTCTCCATTTCTCAAAGTACTTCATCATATCCCGACTTTATCTATGCCCATGACACCATTTTGGAAGAAAGCCCTTCCAAAACAAAAAGCATTTATCCATATCATTCTGAAATTGGAATAGCAAAAGTAAAAGTACGGTACTGATTAAGAAGCTAATCAGTCTGTTGATAAGAAAACTGCTCTGCCTCTAACATGTTTCTCATTTAACTTGGTACATTTTGTTTGTTTTTAGGGTTTTAGGCATTCCCACCACGGCCCTTGATACATTGCATTCATTTCTCATTCCAGTCAGAAATCTTCCAATCCGTTCTGGCTGACTTGAATACAGATTGCAAAGACCCAATTAAGTCTGTCTATTCGAGGATGGTAATTATCATTTTGACGGCAGTTTCTATGTCACTGGGTATCTGAGGAATCGACGGGAGCTCGCTTGCAAGGTAACATCCCTTAGAGACATTGCTTAATTAAGTACGTAAATGGTATTTCGAAGAACTGAATTTGTAGAAGGAAAATGTTTTACAGTAAATATTACTCGGCGCAACAAATAAACCGGATATTTCAATTCAAACAAAGTGGCAGATTGAATAACAAAAAATAAATATTCGCGTAAAATATTGCGAATTGAGAAATTCACTTATTCTGTGTACAGTGAAAATCAGCTCACTCCGATGTGTTACAAATAGGATAAATTGTTCATCATTATACAGGGAGTAATAAAAAGGGTATTAAAAGCCGAACGGAGGTCAAGGTACTCATGATACTGAACAACTTTCCCCATGGAACATGTACGAGTAAGATGGGTCGCAATATATTTAATATTAAAAAAACCTCCTATACAAATTGGTCGATAAACTGATTGATTACTATGGGAGGTCCAAACTTCATTTTCCTATTTCGACCTATGTGTCATGGGGAATGTTTTCAGTTTCATAAGTACCTTAACCTCCTTTCCTTTCGGCTTGTTATGTCTTTTCTCTCTATACTCGTGGTATTTTGAACAACACCAATCCACAATTTGCCTGAAATCAATATAAAAAATACTACACTTCTGCTGAAATCACTTCTATACCTACTGTGAAGTTATATTAAGCAAGTTATAGACTAAGTAGATTCTTAAAGTAAGAAATTTTAAATAAGATTGTCCTTCAATAACTTTTGACTATTTATATTTAGGTTTCATTATATTTTACTGTTGTTAGCCTTGTAACTATTCGGGTTATAAAATACGTTATTGGTACTTTATTTTTTCATTTTAAACATACAAACTTCAAAAATACCATAACTTATCCACAGTACCTAAGTAGTATAACCGAAACAGAAAATTAAGCATTTTTATGCCCAAGTAATATAGATAAAAAATATGATTAAATAATTTGACGTTTCGTACAAAATTAACAATCGCAGCTCACATGACTTTAAAATATTTTCAGTCAGAGGTGAAGTTGAATGCTAAATAAAAGAAATTTTACCTGTCTATATGACATGGGTACTTTTATTTGCTTACTAAAATGTATCTTGACCAAAGGTTGTTGATACTAAACGAAATTCAAAATTACGTAGGCGCACGTGGGCTGTATTGTGCGAGCGTACACAAAGGACTTTTAGTTACAATTAAATTAGGGGTTTAAACTTAAAACAGATCAAATAAGGGATTTTATTAATAATTAGATTTTAGAAGGGATTAAATTTTGTGAGCATCAGCAACAAATTACAGTGTTTATGTTAATCTTGCTGAAGTTAGTTAGTACTTGAGTATAGAAACATAAATTATGTTTTCACGAAAGTACCTAACTTTATTGAATGCCAAAGCTGTGTTTTATTCGAGAGTCAAATTTTCAGTCTTCAATTTAATAAGGGTCTGAATATTATTTCAAAGGCCTTCTACGAATAATTTTCATTGGGTGCCTTTTAGTATTAGAGACAGCTCCTTGAATATTTTGATGGTAGGTTTGATATTTATAACATAATTCGCTGCAATAGGTAGGCACTTAGCAAAGATAATAATATTGAAGAATGAAAAAGGCAAGAAAAATAAAAACTATAAAAGAAATAGTAAAAATATAAATGTAAATAATTTTTTATCTTTACATGGCTCTACTATCTATGCCGCTGTTAACTGCAGTTTTAAAACAAAACTGAGTTGAACGCCGAACAAATTATTTTGTAAATGAAATAAAACTTGCAACCTTGCAAACTCTCAATCTTTGCTAATATTGAATAAGTCAATGATACAAAATAAGCGTTAGAAAAATCCACTACTACTTAGCTGAGTAAAGAGGTAAGTGTGTATTTGTAATAAACGGAGCACAGAACTTAGCTCTGATGCAATGTTTCGCCCGGAGTCTTGAGAAATGGGGTGCCAGGCGCAGGCAAGCTTTTAACACAATTTGCTTCTATTATAATCTACACTATAATTAAACAGTAGTATTTTTAACAAATACATAGACAAAAGCTTACTAGTGGTAAAATGTCGTACAACTTTTCACTGTCTCTATTTTTTCAACATTCTTTTTGTTTTCTTATCTTTTATTCTTTTTTATATCAAAGGCCAAAAAAGTTATTAGACTACAGTCTATCCTCGTGATCACAGCGCATGCCTGAAGTCTGTAAAAGTGAAGTACAAACTACTCAAGTTTTTAGCCTGCGGAAAGGGGTCGGGCGGCGAAACTCCATCACACACCTACAATACAAACTTTCCTTTTAACGTTTTACCAAAACTCAGGAATGAACGTGAGCGTATCTGGAAAATTCTTTCCGATATGTGGGTTACATGACATGTTTACAATGAACTTAAAATATTTAGAACTGTTTCGATGCTAGGAACGATACAATATTGTAATAGGTTATTTAAAAACGTGGACCCAAATTCAATTCAGATACGTAGTCACAGCCATTGCTAACATTTACCTACTGATTTACTGTTTTATCTCAAAGCGTTTTATGTAAACCATGAGTAGATTACGCTCAAAACATCTGTAGATAAAGACGATAAAAGTCTCTGGAAAAACTTGACAAGTCAAAGGACAAGTCTACAAAGTGTACCGAGAGGCAAGTTTCAGTCGCTTGCCTAGAGCGCTGCCCGCGGAAAGCAGAAAAATTGCCGCGGAAATGGAAAATTTTCTGCCACGGTTCCTCTGACCTTTAAGAGATTTCAAGTATTGTGTTAGAGCGACAAAACGGTCTCATGTTTTCCCACAAAGAACCCGTTTGAATTGAAATAAAAATCATTCCTTTTGTGGCGCATAATTCACGGCAAATGCACCATAATTTTATGGGTAGCAGCCAAACAACGGTCAGACAAAAACAACCCATTGCAGCTTCTAGGCGCCGGGCAAAAATCCAAAAGAGGAAATGGGTCGGCAGACAGTAGCTAAAATCCAACGCTTCTATAGACTTTCTTTTTGAAATTGCTAGCGAGTCGGCGCCAGGCGATATAGCTCGTACAGCCAAGACGGAAATGCTATAGATATTCCGAGTATCTGCCAAGTGAATTCTTGCATATCGTTAGAGGCGCGTGTAATAAAAATATAAAAAAATTAAACAAAGTATTTCTATAGTTTATTAGAATGTAGGTTAATGTTTAAACTTAGTATATTAGTCAAAAGTTGTACAGAGAGTCAGAGAGTAACAAGACAAAGTACCTACGGCCAGACAACAGGCTTGCTCACTGAATCTATCTGATTTTGTTCATGAAACGTGTCAAAGAGAGAAGGCTAAGCTTTATCCTAACCACAAAAAATAAACAATTATAACGAAAAGTTATCACATAAAAAGTTTAAATACGTGTCCAACACATTAACTATTATTTTTAAACTGACGCAACAAAAATGTTGTTCAGGTTTCAGTAATAAAATTAAAACAAAAATTCTGCATTAAAGCTTAATAGCAGTGTAGACTGTTGATGCAACATAAAAGTAATTCGAAGTAACGTAGGTACTCGTAGACTGCGGTTGGGGGTCGGGGGTTCATTACCCGCCCAATTAACCCTCTGAAAATAACTCAACTCTGCGGGTGAAATAACAAAACTTAATTAATAAAAATGTTACCTCATCACATTTGTGTTTGGTTTCACGGGGTAGGTAAATATGGGTGTGTAACCGAACGTATATTTTCAATGTAAAGCAAAAAAGAAATGAAAACCCTAGTCAGTAGTGACTTAGATACTGCAGTAGTACGTTTTGTGCGGGGTAGGTAAATAGGTATTATCGGAAAGAAATAAGTCAAAGAAGTTTTTAAAACATAGGTATGTAGGTAGGTGCTATTAGTTATTTGCATGATTCTCAATTTGTCAAACAAATATAATTATAAGTTAATTTCATATAATATGCTCTTATTGCTGGTACTATAGCCAGTACATGTTACGGAACCAACTATACTAGATTTTCAAATAAATACTAAGAACCGTTTATGTTGATACCTTATAGGTAGGTATAGCACGTTTGTATGTACCCAAAGTATATAGATAGATTTCCGAACGGTTTTAGTTTCAAAACTCCTCGATTTTGAACTTTAGCATGAGCCTGCGGCGGCAGTAAAGTATACGAGTAGATAGGTATCTACACCAAATACTAGTATTATGTAGAGTTTCTAAAACTAAAACTGGTACCCGGCATTTGAAACATGACAATCCCAGATAGTTTCTGACAGTAGTATGTTGTTGTTTGTTGGTGTTAAGGTAATACTACTACTACAGTCACAACCTGTAAGACCTCCCCTAGTTAGGGAGGGAATGTTGCCATAGGTAGGTACTCACCACGCTTGACAGGCGCAGTCCAAAAGTGTTGTAGAAATTCGCATGGAACGCTGCTGCCTATTCCCTGATGCTATTCTAAGCCGAAACCACACGGAAATAGATGCACAAATTAGGAAAACGGCGGCGCGCGGGCGCCTTTACCAGATGGCTCACTCAGTACTAGCGACGGTTTTGACGCTTACTGGCGAAAACTGGAAAAATCCGGAATCTCAGGGGAAGTCAAGGTAAATAAGAAGGTGGTTGTATGACACGAATGTCATATTTATTGGATTTAAAATTGGCTCAGAATCATACAACGTTCTTTGTCAGATTTTGCTGTTTTGACGTTTTTAAACTTACAGATTTTTGACAGTAGCAACCCTGACTATGTGTTGGAGGTTGCATGTATTAGCGCTGGCTGACTACCATAGCAAACCTAATCTGTCGCATGTAAATGAGACGTTGTCACTTTATCAACAGGAGAATAAAATGGTGTGCTACATATAATCCACTGTGTTTATATAACTCCACGAACCTATTTAACCAATAGGTTATGTGCTTTATTACGTGAAAAGTAGCATAAAAAACCCGATACCATTTTTCTATATCTATATTTTATTTTGTGAGTGTATTTTAATGTTTTAGTGTAAAATGTCAGATGACAATTCTCCAAGCGTCTGCGGAATCAAGAAACTCAAAGGGTCGAGCGATTATGCGATATGGAAATTCGCAACCCGAAACTACCTAGAATCAAAAGATTGGTATAAGGCAGTTGAGTTTGAAGGTACGGAACTTCCGGCTACCTTAAAAGATACCGACAGAAAAGCAAGGACTACACTATGCCTCCTCATCGAGCCAGAATGCTATGCCCATGTCTTCAACGCGACAACCGCAAAACAAGTATGGCAAAGTTTAAAAACTGCATATGAAGATAAAGGATGGGGGAGGCGCATTGCACTACAAAGAGAACTGTGGGACTGCAGACTAGTAAACTTCCCAAACATGGAAAAGTACATTACTAAAGTGATCTTCCTCACTCAGCAGTTAGCAGATATAGACGCAAAAGTTGATGATGATTGGATTATATCCATCCTACTCAGTGGGCTAACAGAGGTATACAATCCGCTAATCATGGCTGTTGACAACAGCGGAACGAAGGTAAGCCTAGAGCAAATAAAAACTAAATTGCTACAAGAAGGTAACCGGCAAGCTACGTCGAACGACGATAAAGAGCTCGCAGCGTTTAAAGCTAGCAAGGTTTACAAAAACAAGCCTAACAGTGCTAAGCCAGATCGAAAGTCGAAATGCTATAAGTGCCACAAGTGGCACAAGCCGTCGGAAGAATGTACAAACAGCACCAAGCACGTCGCAGGAGCCGCAGGAGTGTGCTCTGTCTGCATGTGTTCCAAGGAAACTGCCGATCCCGACAGTTGGTATTTGGACAGTGGCTGCTCTAACCATATGACTAAAGATTCCAAAAAGTTAAACGACTACAAGATTGAAAAGCGCAAAATAAATATAAAAGTAGCGAACGGCTCGCTAATTCCAGTAAAGGCACAGGAAATGCCGCGCCAAAAGTAAGTTTTGACGAGACTTTTCAAAACTTTCATTGCCTAACGTGTTACATGCTCCAGATTTGTCCATGAATTTAATTTCTATAAGCAATCTTCTAAAGCAAGAATATTCAGTACATTTTCACAGAAAAGGTTCTTATATAGAAAACGGTGATGACCAAAAGTTGCGAACCTGAAAGAAATAGACGGAATTTTCGAACTCGTTGAAAATGACAACTGCATCGCCCACCTGACACTGTCAAATGAACTGACAAATTTATGGCACCGAAGATTGGCACATTTAGGACAAAATTACATAAACATGTTGACAAAAATGGTTACTGGAATAAAAATCAACAAAACTGATAAAACCGAGCCATGCGTGCCTTGCATACAGGGTAAAACGTCGAGATCTCCATTCAAAAACAGTGGAACTAGAGCTACAGAAGCATTACAAATTGTTCATAGTGATTTGTGTGGCCCGATGGAGGAACCATCATTTGCTGGCTCAAAATATATGCTTCTTTTCATCGACGACTACACGCGCAAAACGCACGTATACTTTTACAAAATAAAAGTCAAACCCTCGACAAATTTCGAGAGTACAAAGCAGAAGTTGAGAATCAGACTGGTAAGCCAATAAAAATCTTCAGGTCTGACAACGGCAAAGAGTTTTGCAATCGACAATTCGATAATATTCTCAAATCGGCTGGTATACAACACCAGAAAACAGTGCCCTACACACCAGAGCAGAATGGCGTAGTTGAGAGGGCGAATAGAACGATTATTGAGAAAGCAAGAACCCTACTTTGTGAAGCAAATCTAAGCAAGAAGTTCTGGGCTGAGGCGGTACTTACCGTGGTTTATTTGAAAAATCGTAGCCCAACAAAAGCAGTCGCTAACAAAGTACCGGAGGAACTTTGGTCTGGTAAGAAAGTGGACTTGAGTCACTTAAGAATATTCGGCTGCCAAGCCTATGGGCTTTTACCAAAACAGAAGCGCCAAAAGCTTGACATGAAAACCGAAGCGCTCATCTTCATTGGCTATTGTGAAACCACAAAGGCTACAGACTAATGGACCCTAAAACAGGCAAAGTAACACTTTACAGAGACGTCAAGTTTTTAGAGAATGTTTTTCCTGGTGACGGTACGCAAGTGACGAAGAACACAGTCGTTCCTGTTGATTTCGAGGAGGAACGAATAGAACCTGTGAATTTAAATGAACCTTGCGACTCTTCACAAAACAATACAGAAATCGAAGAAGCGGGGACATCAAACATGAATCCCAAGCAACACAACAGGAAGTACTCACTGAAACGAGTAACGTGGAACCTCAAACTGACTCTGAGGCACCGCAACGGAGATATAACCTTCGAGAGCGTAAACCTGTTGACTACTCACGAACCTGCACCATTGCTAATGCCATTGCAGAAATTGACGGCGATCCAATGACGGTTGAAGAAGCACTAGGTAGACCTGACAGTGCACTATGGGAAAAGGCCATGGAAGCTGAACTACAATCGTTAAAGGAAAATAAAACGTGGTCACTAGTGGACTTACCACGTGACAAGAAGCCGATACAATGCAAATGGGTATTTAAAATAAAAAGAGACAGTGATGGTAAAGTATCAAAATATAAGGCTAGACTCGTAGCTAAAGGCTTTACACAGGTACGTGGTGTAGACTATAATGAGACATACTCACCTGTAGTTAGGAGCTCGACTCTGCGGCTATTATTCTCACTAGCTGCTGAATACGATTGGCTCATTGACCAGTGGGACGTGACTACCGCTTTCTTATACGGTAAGCTGAAGGAAGACATTTACATGCATCAGCCTAAGGGAGCAATCGTCAAGGGTCAAGAGACCAAGGTATGTAAACTGCAGAGATCGTTGTATGGACTCAAGCAAGCGTCCAATGCTTGGTTCCATGAGCTAGACAGGGAGATGCTCAATTTAGGTTTCGCGCAGTCTAAGATAGAACCGTGCCTATACCAGAAGGTGCTGAGCGATGGCAACAGAATAGTTGTAGTAATATATGTAGATGACATTTTTGTATTCTGTGGCAAAAATAACGTGAACGAGAAGCAAAACTAAAAACTGGATTATTGCAAAAGTTCAAAGTGAAAGATTTAGGTCCAGCTAGGCACGTACTAGGCATGCGACTTAGGCGAGATGATAAAACCATCTACCTTGACCAAGAACAATATGTTCACAATATTCTGAAAGAATTCGGTATGACGGACTGCAAACCAGTCGTCACCCCCATGGAAGTAGGTCTCAAATTAGACAAAGCTTCAGAATCCGGTTGTAGGTTGCCATATCAAAACCTAGTAGGATGTTTGAACTACTTAGCTCAAAACAGTAGACCAGACATCGCGCACGCAGTTAGCTTTTTATCTCAATTCAACTCGTGCTTTGATGAGACGCATTACAATTGTGCAAAGCGTGTACTTAGGTATTTGAAAGGCACTTCCGACTATGCACTCACTTTCCAAAAATCACGTAACTTAGAACTACATGGCTACGTGGACGCGGATTATGGTGGGTCATTCGATCGAAAATCTTTCACGGGCTTAATTTTCAAATTAGGCGAAAATTTAATTACATGGGAAAGTCGTAAGCAGAGATGCGTGACTTTATCCTCGACTGAGGCTGAATACTTAGGTCTTAGTATTGCATCGAAAGAAGCTATTTATTTAAAAAGCTTGCTACAGAGTTTGATTAACGATAGCTATAACAAACCGGTAGCAATCTACAACGACAACCAGTCGTCACACACAATAGCTAAAAACAAAATGAATAGCAATAGGACTAAACACATTGACATTAGATATCATTTTGTCCGCGAGGCGATTCAAAACGAAGCTGTAGAGCTTAGGTACTTGCCTTCACAAGAAATGTGTGCGGACATGCTAACTAAAGCCTTATCAGGTCCTAAACTAAAACTACTCTTAAAGAAATTACCCATTAAGAGGGCGATATTTGAGGAGAAAGGATAAATAGGCTAACGTAAACTAAACTGTGTTAGTTATTATTATTTATGTTGTGTTTTGTAATGACTAATTTCTTTTGTTTTCGTTTTGTTTCATGCTGTTACTGTATAATGACAAATGGTCATTCACGATCTACACTGTAGTTGTACGTAGGCTCATAAAGCTACATACTTAAACTATTAGGGTGTATGCACACTGAATATTGTAAAGGTGCATGCACATATGCTTTAAGGTGTGTACACATGCCACAGATTAAGGGGGCGTGTTGGAGGTTGCATGTATTAGCGCTGGCTGACTACCATAGCAAACCTAATCTGTCGCATGTAAATGAGACGTTGTCACTTTATCAACAGGAGAATAAAATGGTGTGCTACTTATAATCCACTGTGTTTATATAACTCCAAGTATCTATTTAATCAATACTATGTAACAAATGCCAATCGCGAAAATCCGAAATAGGGCCGAGTGAACCTTCTGCAAACTTTCTATTTTGTGATAGATGTGTACATTTCCAACCAAACAGTTACTGCCTGCCTGCCTGCCTCTTTGTCTTACTGCTTTGGATCTGAAACAAAGTATTTCCGCAGCAAGCCGCAAAATTTTGTTTAGCGTTCGTAAGTAAGATATGAATATTTCTTTCCACTTGAAGGATGCTTACATAAATAGTGCACTACATAATTTCTGATACGTTGAAAGCGTAAATTCTGTAGACGCGATGCGCTCATTTGATTGACACGCTCTCATATGAAACCTCAGAGCAACTGAAAGTTTCAGAGTGACCAGGCTGCTGAAGCAAATAAACACTTAGGTACTTAAATCAAGTACCTATGCTCACAAACTTGACATTAAAGATAATAGCGTGGATGACTTTCGGAAAGTGACGAGTGGAAACAGAAAGAGAGCAAGATAAAACAGCAGATGATCAGATTGGGAGAAATGTCGAACTTTCATGATATTTATAGAATTCGCGCCTAGTCAAAATGTGACAACATTTTCCTGCCTTCTTTCTGGTTGCTCGTAGGTTTCTCTCTTATATATTTCCTTCTGAGTATGAACCATGCTCGTGTTGGGTACTCGCCTGTCGGGTAATTGGATCACTCCCCGTGCATAAGTGGTGTCTTGAGGCACGTTACCTACGAGCCGACTCACGACTTACAGCTCTAACTACCCTCATGTTGGGGTATCAGGTCCTCCGCAATATCTGAGGGTAGAAATGGGGTGATGCTATTATGAGCCGGTATAACACAGCAAATTTTTGTGTCCTTAATATAAAATAGTGCTAAAACTGATTGCGATGAGCGACATGACATCTTTCTTGTTTGTAAGGATCTCTCCTACATTTTCCTTCTGAATATGAACCATGCTCGTGTCGGGTACTCGCCTGTCGGGTAATTGGATCACTCCCCGTGCATAAGTGGTGTCTTGAGGCACGTTACCTACGAGCCGACTCGCGACTTACAGCTCTAACTACCCGAATACAGGGTTGTCAGATTGTATTGTAAAAAACAAGTTATTATAACTCTTATAACTTTTAAAATGTGTGAAAACTGGTCTATTCTAATTTCGCATCGTTCGAAATGGATATTAGGAACACTTTAGTTAAAAAAAACTGGACATTTTTCACTAGCCAAACATTCAAACACACCATATCCTAACTGCGTCCTGGCCGCGAAACATGCCTGCGTATCTTCTTCTTGGTATACCTATCTATAATGCATTCGCAAAATTTTTTACAGTGTAAAAATATTAGGCATATAACGATTCGCATGGAAAATCTGTAATGTCATATGTCATGAATTTAAGTATTCTCTTATGGGATGTCAGCCCTACCCCCCGTAGGTATATTATGACTTGAGACTCGAGAGCTTGAGCAATAAGCATCTGGTAAGGTGAAGGCACAAATTGCGTACGGGTCACTCTATCATACGAGAAGATCGAGACGTGCTAGGGAATTGACTGAGAATGGAGGTCTTCTTCTTCTTCGTGTGGAAATTCGAGTCGTCCAACGAACATGAGCCTAGTTACAAGATTTTTAGCTGATGATCTAAAGAAATCCAATAAAACTCATAATTTGTAATTAGTTACGAAAATTTCAAGCCAATAGTTAAATCCGATTAAATGTATATGTACGAGATTAACAGAGTTTTCACATACAACCGCGGAATAAAGAAGTTGAAAAGTGCTTATAAAACAATTTATACAACACCTTCATCTAACGATTATCTTATTTTTATGGTGAGTAAATGATGGATGTGACACCTAATATAATTTTATTGTGATCTCTTTCCCGATCATATTAAATTTATGACATAGAGGATTTATGATCTGCTTTGCTTGGCAAAGTTTTAAATCAAGTTTATGGGTCTTCGTGACAGGATAGGAACTATGTAGGCACCTATTTGGAACAGTCCATAACTAGGTACTGTGTGCCATACTTTGATATTCCTATATTATGGTGGCTTGTTTCGCTATGATTTAGGACATGCAGTCACGATATTTTCTATTCAGTCTTGTTCATTATTCCATAATTCAAACGCAATTTTTCAAGTAATTTTGTTTTCCTTTTCAAGCCTTCAGGTATTATGCTTCTGACGTTATCGAGATATCTTTATAAAAAGTTGAAATGTACCGTTTAATTAAAACAACCAAGGACGACAGTTGAGGGAAAAGTAACAAGAAACTTTTGCGGGAAATAATTGCTTCTATTGTTCCAAATCGAGTCACAATCGAATTGTGAGTAAAATTGAACAGATCGAGATTTTCTGAAGTTAATAAGTTTCTTGGAATTCGTGCAGTTTTTTATCAGTGGTAAGTTATATTATGTTAAGTACCTACTTAGTACACATGCGCCAGACAAACTGCAACGAGAAGTCCAAGCACTCGTATTGCACATTTTACAACTCGAATCCGTTCATGCGAAGAGTGCCTACCTATGTGCAAAAATGATGTCCTGTAATAGATCGTATGATACTTTAACAACTAGATCGAATATTCAAAGGCGGCTATCAATGTTTTTGTAAATTTGACACCAGAGTGATAAAAAATATCTGGTTTATAATGGATGGTTGGTCAGTGAGATGAGATAGATAAAATAAATTGGAAACAATGTCCGGTTTTGATTATTTAACCAAATTCTTATCTTTTAGATAAATGATAAGTGTCGCTTTTATTTATCTGTATTAAAAAGAAAATAGCCGTCTTTGATATAATTGTTGACACCATGTTATTTTTTTTAAACTGTGTGCGTTACGCCAGCCAGAATTTGTCGAAATTTTCAGCCAGTAATTAGTTCTCCTGTTTCTTCAATTGCTCTGCTGATTTTTTAATTTGTATGTCTTACGGTTTTTTAGTTACGTTAACGTTACGCCAACCCGATCTGTTTTTGTCAAATAACTAAAAAACCATAAGAGATACAAATTTAAAAATCAGCAGAACAATTGAAGAAGCAGGAGAACTAAGTATTGGCTGAGAAAAAAAAAAACGACAAATTCTGGCTGGCGTAACGCACAGTTTTAAACTGGTTCTTGTGATATTATACGACTCACATTCCTGTTTCAAAAATATCCGATCGTGTCTAAAGTTAAAAAGTTTCTTGGTACTCGAAATGATCTGGGCGATAATGCGGAAGGGTCGCCCAACTAGCCGTGAACATTCTTCGTCAAATATCTGCGTCACCCTCAGCCTATTTGCGGGTGCTACTTGGGTATTTACGAAGCTACAACTTTGACCCACGATAAAACTGCTTAGTAGTTTAAACGCAAGTTGTTGTTTGTTCATAATTTGTAAATCCTTCAAAACCTATTAGCGTGGGTTGCTAATATACTTATCAACATTATCAAGCCCGTCTCGCAAATGTTGAAGACCTTTTCAGAAAAATCGAGTATCACTCACTAGGTACACACACATAAAACCCCCGAATCCTCTAGCTGCTTTTAGGACATCCATGGTAATGAAATAAGGTGATGCTATTATGAAGCGGTATCTTAAGGATATTACCTACATGTTAGTAAGTTATATTAGGTACATTGAACTAAATAAACTAGTCGTATAAAACGATTTCAAACATTCTGAAATAAATGCGGGACATTTTAATAGAGCCGTTTACCTATGCTCTACAAAGCTTAACTAAGTTTTAAAGTGAAACTGTATGATACAAAATGAAATACGAGCTGCACAATTTCTGCCGTAATATAAAACGGGTGTGGCAATATTTTGCAAGCAGTTAAATACATTACCTGCTTAGATGAGCAAATGTTACGCCTGTAGGCGAATTTCAGTCTTGCTGCTCAGCGAACTCATATAATTTTACCCGACTGCCTCAAGACGGTTATGTTTTTCGAGAGTATAGGTGGCGTCTTGAGGCACGTATACATGTATGTGGACAAGAACTTATTTTTCTCGGGCTAGGTAGAGCCCAAACGGCTGGCTGAATATTGACATAATATAAGGTGCTGAATACCAAATTTTAAAACACTTCTCGTGTTATGTATACAGTTTTTGAAAATTTGCAAAATTTTGCGAGTTTCCAAAAAAATATGAGGTGCTGTTAGATTCGTCTCAAAGCGCAAGTGACAACTGCGATATTAAAATTTCACAAATTAAAAATGGTGGATTTTAAACGCAAAATACAAATTTGAAATTACCGGAGTTGGATTACATCTCCTTTTTACGTATACTCGTATTTTGTACTCTTTTAGCAACTTATTCTGTATTCTTTGAAAAGTAAGTTGACGAAAACGAGTAGTCACAAAAACTTCGATCTGATCAAAGCATTTCGCCTTACCCAAATCCAAAAGGAAATTTGATTAAGATGATATTCGGGTATGCCCTTATCTACGAAAATACTTGGCTTTGATATAAACTCAGCTTCAACGTCTATTACTTTGAGGTTGCAGATATTCGAGTGGATCATTTTGCTTTCATAAACCGAATTGATATTCAACCCTGTAATATTCGTATTAAACTACTGAAGTCGTGTTTGAAATTCGAAATACTCATACTCGTCTGAAACACACTAATCTTACATGCTTCTGATCTAGATTTTGAAAATCAGGCATTTCTTGTAACAAGAAATAGTAGCAGTTAATAGTAATATTTGTTATACATTGCTACAAAAATTGAAATTCCGGGACTAAACGGGGCGGTAGTACCTACCGCCAACTTATAGGACCGTTTTTTTTTTACAAATACGAAGAAAAACTTCCTTAAATGTAGGTGGAATTGCCGATTTCAGAGTTCCACACCTAGGTAGGTACGTAAGATAAAATCGATTATTATACAGCTGATATGGGGCATGACTGTGAGGTTCGTAGATATTGGATACAATGCCAAATAGGTAAACTAACACACACATGCATAATTTGACCTCATCTCGTATGCATGATGCATATTTTGGTGAGTATATTATCTGAAATACCAATAACCGGTATAGTGAAATCAAGATATAGGTAGGTATACATATACTTTCTAAAACATACCTTTAAAATGTTCTTGTGTTGGCAACCGATTCCAGATATTTCTGAGAGGCATATATTTTATCCTCAGGGCAGTAGCCCCTGAGTTTTCGGTCGAATATCTAACATAATTTTTTCTGTTATTTTCTGAAATTCACAGCCTTTACCTTTTGCAAAAGGAAAGTAAATAACAAAATGTAAATAGTAGCTGCGTTTGGTCCGTACAAAGTCACTTTTAACTTCTTGTTCACTTTTCCTACAAAGTTAAACTGCACACGTATAGGTAGACTAGAGAATTCAAAGACTACTCCTGTACCTAAAGGAATTCCTAAAGAAATCAAGAACTTCCTAAACTGTAAAACACGCTTTATTGAAGTAGGATTTGGCTACAAATAAGACTACATAAAGTCGGAAAAGAGTTTTCCATGGATAATATCATTTTAATCTCGGAAGTTTTAGTTGACTCATATTTAAACGGTACAAAAATTTCAACGTTTGGGGCGCGAAAAACATGGTAACGTCAGTTTGTGCGTCGTTTCTTCGATTTTCCTCCTTATTTTTATATGAATACGGTTTATGTCAAACAGTTTGTCTGAGGCATCCATCGACGCAGTGTTGTGCGATGACGTTTGACATAAACCGTATTCGTATGAAGGTAGGGTGGTGAATCGAATGAATAAAGCACAAACTTTGGGTATGTTTCTCGCCTAAAAAATTAAAAAGAATTCAGAACTGTAAGCTCCTAAAGATCACCACTGAAAGATTATAAACGCAAAAAAGCAATAGATAACATTTACCTTCAGCCTTAATCTGCATACCTTTGATCGCACGCCTCACGTCTCTCGCAGTTTAATCCTCAGCCAGACGTGAATGTTCAAACATTTAATCGGGCCACGATTAATTTGGTTTAACTAATTCTGCAGGTACCTGATAACACAAGAATATATTATGATTATTATTTCTTCAGTCTGGTCACTGATTTGACAGCTGATGTGGCGCAGTGGTAGTGCGACACCCTGCGACGCAAAAGGTTCCGGGTTCGATTCCCGGTAGGTCACTTCACAAAGTTGAAATTTATCACTTCGTTCCCAGTCTGATTAGGATATTGAAGGCTGAACTACCTGATTGTCCAAAAGCAAGATGGTTCCGTGATTCAGAGGGCACGTTAAGCCGTCGGTCCCAGTTGTTGTCTATAATTACTTAGACGGCGGTCGTTACCCAACCATGTCAGAGGTCTGCTACTTGTAGTAAGTGATTGATAAGCTCTGACACTAAGGTTCATCGGGTTGTTGGATGACTCGGTGTCCCAAAGTTTGATACCAATGTGACGATCGAGATCATACAAAAAAATTGCATGTTTTCTCCTAATTCTGATTAATTTGATAAAGTGGTTTCCTAAGATCAAAGCTTTGATAGGAGGAATAGCTAAGAAATATGTTTGTTTACTTTCCCATGCTGCATATGGATTATCTTATCATCTGTATTAGAAAAGTTATCAGGAGATTGGACATAATCACGAATATCCTAGAAAAGAAAACCTTTCATAAGTCCTCGGCTGTCTGGTGCCCGGACGCCTAATGTGTGGTTAATTTAATACTGATTTGACAACTGTCATACATATAAAAATCATCATCATCATCATCATCAACAGCCTACAACAGCCCACTGCTGGGCATAGGCCTCTTCTTTCTCACGCCAGTTTTTACGGTCTTGTGCCTCCCTCATCCAGTAATGTCCCCCAACGGCCACGATGTCGTTTGACCATCTGGCAGGTGGTCTGCCGGCTGAACGTTTTACGCACCTAAGCCGCCATTCCGTCACCGCTTTTGTCCAGCGAGAGTCATCTCGTCTAGCCATATAAAAATACGTTGACTTAATTTGATTTGACAACTGTCATGTCCAACACACAAGAAGATATTGGTATTCGTAGCAAAACAAATTTGACGTCCATTTCCAACAACTTTGCAATATGTGTCGTCTCGGTGTCACACACGATAAAAGAAATTGGATAGGATCCTAGATCAATTTGTCAAACCTGTGTTCTGTTATCTGAATGACATTGAATTCTACTATTTTTCCTAAAAACATTTACATATTTGGCATAAAATGTTATACCTAATAGTTACTTGTAAAAGTTTTGAAAGATGCGAATCTGTGTTCCGTTTTTAGATTTCCTCCTCAGAGCGCCTTCCAAAGGATATCAGATCATCAATCAAGTGGTAATGCGTCGTTTGAATGTGACGAGTTCTACTTGGCTCTAGTTTTTTCAGGAGGGTTATGTTTCTCGAGAGTATGTATGTATGTAAGTGGGTATGTAGGTAGTAATGTAGACAAGAAATTCTTTTTTACGGGCTACAGACAACTGCTGGGCGGATTAGGACATAATGAGGTGTCATTAGATTCGTATCAGCAGCGCGAGTGACACTGGTCATATTAAAATTTCAAAATGGGGGTTTTTGTTTTTAGTGCATCTGCTTTGATAAAGATTGAAATATTATTTAGTAACGGCCAGTCCAGAAATCGTTTTTCCATAGAAATTTGACGTTTCCCCGGCATGTGTTATACATACAATCCTCCGCCTTGAATCACATTATCTATTAAATTATAGTGGGTTATATATAGCATTGCACATATATACATACATACATACATACATGAACCCTGAAAACATTACACTCCTTTTTTTGGTTGGGCAGTCGTGTAAAAAGACCGTATCAAAATCCGTTGCGGAATGTTTTTTTTTTTATCTATGATGGGCTTGCATAACGTATGCGTTAGGAAAATAACGCAGAAACGGACGCCACGTATGATTCTCGGTAGTACCAGAACTAACGAACGATATTGGGGTTGACGGAGGCGAGCCCCCCCCCTCACAATTAAAAGGAAAGTGAATAATACCTATTTTCAAAGCACTGTGGAATTACCAGATCGAATAACTGATGGGTTCTTTACCCTCAAGGCTGAAAATTTTAATTGGCCATCGACTTGACAAAGACCAAGCGCTTTCTGTAACCGAAATATTTTTAACTGAGTTTAACCAACCGATACCAATATTAATTGTAATGTAATTTAATACGAGCTTTTACAGGGCTCCCTTTTACAACCCCCACTCTGATATTAAAATATCAATAATCAAGTTAATGTACGTAAATGCAAGGCCGACCGCAACTCAAAGAGACCACAGATGTTGTATTTAGGGTTAACAAGGTCGAATGTTTGCATTGAGATAAAAACATGTGTATGTTTTAATTCTGTAAGAAGTTTCGCCATAAATTCATGTCTATTCTTCATCATCTTCATCATAGCCCACATCGACCACCCACTGCAAGGTGCCTCTTCTAAATTGCACCAATCCTCACCGTCCCGTGCTAATCTCATACGAAAAGATCCTGTCGAATTAATGATGTCATCACCCCACCGTGCTGGTGGCCTGCCCACTAACCTTTTTGCCCCTCTTGACCAACACTCTGTGACTGCTTTTATCTACCGTCAGTCTAGCCTCCTTACGAAGTGTCCTGCCCATCTCCACCTTAATCTCGTGATTCCCTTACCTACATCATCGACTTTCGTCTTATATCGAATTCCGGCGTTTTGCACGCAATTAAAGAGGGAGATGACTACTGATGAGCGCTCTCTTGATCTCTGTCCTACTTTGATTATATACAAAGTTCTTGTTTATCTTGGTGAGCGTCCATGCTTCGGCACCATAGGTGAGGATCGGCAGGAAACATTGGTCTTCAGGCATTGAGGTGGTTTAAGAAAGTCATTTTAATTTTCTCATTATCAATTCATTATCCTTTTATTTGTTACTTCCGCACCTTTGCTACTAAACAGTCCGAGACAGTATTTCGTAGCCGTTCGTAGGTATTGTTTACTACGGGCCGTAGCAGTAGCCTACGCTTTAAATGAAAGTATAAAAATACCGGCCAAATAAAATTTACATACGACCCACGCTTTTAGATTCCAGCTGTAAATTAATCGGTTCCATTGAATTGTCAACTACAAAGTCGGTGCTTGAAAACCCTCGAAATGACAACCCTACCCTTGTCGCGTGACATTCCGTCAGCTGCGGCGAAACTCCATTAGGATACGAGATGCGGGATCCAAACTCAAGAGTACGTTTGCCTCGTACTGGTACCTACGCTTATATGGTACGGTAGGTACAGAGTATACGAGGTGTTACTGAAATACCTAATAATTATTGTTAAAGTATACCTATACCTACCTATTGCTACAAAAATGATTGTTTTAACGGTAAATGTTATGTTTATCCCGCCAGGCTAGAAAGATATAAAAATAGGCTAGCGTTTATGTTAAGAAAATACCTATTCACTTCCTTTGAAGTATTCACAGAATTAATAATGAACCGTAGGCGGGCCAGGTAGTACTTTTTCTATAGCTACAATTATTCCACTCAAGCTGGGCGAACTAATCGGACCAAGTTGTAAAAGTCAAAGATGTTTAGCCGTTTATTTATTAATCTGTCAGAAGTATTTTAAATCCCTTGTATAATGTAGCTGCAAATACATCCGCCTTGTTACATTCTCGCGACTCTTACGTCGTGAACTTTGATTGTGACGAGAAATTGCCTAATCCAATGGAGTTTGGGGCGGAATTCCGCTTGTAAACCTTAATGTAAACCTGCTTGTGTCTGTACTTAGAACGCGCGAACAAATAAATATGATGTATGGGGAGCGCCGTTGTCTAAAGGAGGCTGCTCTTTGTTCGCTGAACAAGCTCTTGTTTATTAGAATTTACTGGCTTACGTGAAGCGTTTATAATTTCTACGAAATTATCAGCAACACGGACGTTTCTCGTGAATTCAAAATTTGTCACGTATCCGTATTTGCGTTGAAAACAAACCCTTTGTTCCGACCTCTGATTTCGTCCATTCAGGAATCCCTTTTTAGGTCAAACCGTTTACTGGCAATTATGGCCTATTGTTATAGACCGTGTATGTAGGTATCTGGCAAAGTGCGCGGCTCATAAATCTGCAGACCAGAAGGTCCTAAATAAACAGGCGCGCGGTGAGTAGCCAATCCATTTCATTGGCCCTTGAGCTCGCCCTAACAACCCGCTTTTGCACTTATTTAGAGTGTTATTTAAATAGATGGACAGCAATTGGAAATAGTTCTACTGTGAAAACAAAAGCGTTTAAGAACCGTAGATAGCGTTCAATGTTCTTTAAGTTTACTCATATATTTTGTCTTATCTGGATTTACTTTGTTTGTGGTGAGGTCAGCTATTATCCTAACCGCATACTAACCAATGCAATGTGTCAAAGTCAAAGTTTAATCCTACAAATTTGACATGTTCTCAGTAGTATAGGTTTTCATTACTGCGTGGCACAATCTGTTAATTTTATCTAACTTTCTTTTTGTTCATTTTAAAGACAAACATATCATAAATTTTTGTTACTTTCCCATTTTAAAACAAGCTGGGAAGTGTACCTTTATTTTTTCAATGCTCTTTTACAAAATGTACAGGATAGTGTGAATGAAGTGAACACCTATTCAGTTTTACGTCGGTACATAGGAAGAAGTGTTCATCGTCTCCAAATGATTACGACCTTCCATTAGGATCGGGATGAAGTCCTTGCAGCCTTTTCCCCTAATCTACTCATGTCTTTTTCATACCTATTGGCAGACCCATTGATTACAGTAAACAAGAAAATGTGTTCGGCGTTGAACGACTCAAATGAATTTGTTTTTCGTCTTCATTTTTGTTAAGCCTCAGCCTAAGGCGGGAATCACACGCGACGACTGTTGCTCCGCTTTTTTGGCATGCGTTAGAAAAATGAGATTTTCCACCTTATTTCTATACAAATATATGGCGTCGCATGCGTTCGCTGTGTCAACGGATGCGTCTGTCAAACTATTTGAATAACGCATGCGTTACGGAGGCTATAAAAATGCTTAGCAACGGTCGTCAAATGTGATACACGCCTAATTCATTCAAACCGTCTGAATCGTATAATTGACTCGTGAAAACTTTTTTCGTGACTCTTAATTACCTTATTATTCATTTTCATACTTCACGGGTCCTAAGCACGAATAAATTACTAATAAGAAATGTTATGGGATATTTTGATTTACATTTACAAATTCAAAGAAAAATGCAAATTCAAATACCAATTTCACCTCAATTAGTACTATTCATTTGTGTCGTATGATGCCAGCTTAGAATGTCATCAACCCATATCTTTCCCGTGGGTGTCGTAAGAGGCGACTTAGGGATAAATTCATCCAGGGGCTAACTCCCTGGATACACGCCTAATTCGCATTGCAACATCTTGCATTGCGCTCACCAACCCGCCAGCCAAGCGTGGTAAGTATGGCAAATACCCCCCCACTAGAGGGAGGCCCATGTTCAGCAGTGGACTTTATTATGGCTGTTATAGTAGTGCTATTCATTTACTAATTGGCTCACAATACCTGCTAGCCAAAATAATCAAAAAGTCCTACTTCTCGATTACATATCACAAAAAAAGTATTGGCGGGAGCAGGCGGGAGGGAGCCCAATGCTACGTCACTCTATTTTGTGTACCTATACTAATGTGTAATTAATATAATTTTATTTACAACATGTTGAACATAATCACTTGCCTCTTGATATTTAATTGCATGGGTAATGACTTCCTTGTCCCCACCCAGTAACGGTACTTCCTCAACGACAAAAAAGTTGCCGACGAATTGAAAAATTACTCATTTTTTTAACGTCTGTTAAATGATTTGATTTATATACGGAAAAGGAGTTTGCTTTCTTAGAGTTTAGGTACAATGAGCAGCCAATGAGTAGAGTAGGTACGTGGTTCAAACTTTATTGTGTTTGAGAAGTCCCTACAGATGGGATCCGATATACTGCACTCTTCATTAACAGGATTATCTCAAGTTTCCAATAGCAACTTGAAACTTGCCCCCACATAGTTCAGATATCTCTGACCTCCTACTGGTAACGTCATCTGCAAAGATGTAAGATGTAAGGTAGCCAATCCAAGGTAGCGATTTTGCCACAAGTTGCTCACTCGATACACTTCCTGCGGCCTATGCATTGAAGCTACAATTCTACAGGTGAAATTCGATGTACATTGCGTAGTTGGTTAGCCATTGTTATCCCATTATTAAATCGGTTACGCAATGTACATCGTATTTCACCTGTAGGATTGTAGCCTGTAGTTTCGAAAAACCGGGCACTGCTATGATTGCATGCCTTCATAATACACACATATTTATCACACTCTTATCCTATGTGGGAACGGCAGAGTGTCAAAGGCCGCAAAAATGCGGTCGTTATTGGCACGTCCGACAAATATTTGAGGGCTGTTTCAGGAAAATATTGTATCACTACAATGACAAGTTGTCAGCCTGTCACGCAGTAAAAAGAAAAACCCCATAAATATGACAATAGATAGGAACATTTTCTCCCGCTAACTCATTCATAAACAATTGAAAATACAAGGCTTTTGATTTTTTGCAGACTGTAACAATTTACAGCAAATAGCATTAATTGCAGCAACATTTACTGAATCGTACAACATAGTTTTTGTCCGGCTTGTCAGTATCAATAACAAGAAAATCGTAACCTTACAAATGAAGATGATCATGAGTGAGATACTTTACAAGAAAGAAAGAACCCGTCCAGAAACGCATAGTTTATTTTCGCTTGGTCGCTAAGTCGCATGTTGCCTTGCGATTGCTACGAACCGCTTACAACGGAAATGTGCCTGTAGGTGAATCTGGGGGCAAGTAATTACCACCGTTTAACTACGGAGGGGTCTTTAGGTGGATGACGTCCTGTGATTAGTTTCGTGGCCACGGCTCTATATAGAAATAGGCCCCTAAGTACCTGTCACATATTGATGGATGGCTTGAGAAAATGTGCCAATAATATACGTGGTAATTGCGTGGTAACGATAGCGTATACGTTTCTGGGAAATCGATCAATACAAAAGTTATTATGAACTTATTAAATTTTAGTACGCTGAGACGTGAAACAGAAAATTATTTTTTTGCTACAATCACTGACTACATTCTTCTAAATGTAGTACGAAGTTCGGGTTAGACCTACCTAAACATTTTAGTAAAATGGGAAGCCTGTCGGTCGACCCTACACCGAAAAGAAAAAAATACATATTTTAGTTACTTTTCTATAATTTGGTTTGGTCACCAGCTAAGTGCGTAAAAATGTTTTTTAAAGTGTTTGTTCCTTTAGTAATGTGATTTCGCAATCTCCCTGTTTGCTCCACTCCAAATTTGTCTTGGAAAAAGTAGACCCACGTCTGGGTGACTGACGCTTGGAGGGAAACCATTTAATGTCCCTTGGGGGAAAAGAATAAATGGGTAAAAGCCCATTTTGTAAAAGATCGCACAATAAATCTTAACCGCTTAATTTAAGATGTTTAAAAAACAATATGCAAGTAAAATATATTTTACGAACTCAAGTTTAGTTTTCCCAGTTTTATTCTATTAAAATTACAATATTTGGAGAGCAAAGAGTAGCATTGATTTTCAATTCAGAATTGATATCCCCCCTTTCGAGTAAAACACTGAGTCGTCCAACGACCCAATGAACTCTGTTGTTGGGTTGATATAAATAAACACGAGGACACAAACGTAGCCACCAAAGTCAAGGTAGAAGAAAAACTACATTTTAAGTGGTTTCTCCATTTATTTAATAAAATTTGTAACCGTTCGGTACGAGACATCTAAACGTAATATTTCTGCGTTTCATATCTCATGCATGTCTAAGTATCACTGTCCCTAATATATCAAAAACTTCCAAGTACGCCTTAGTAACAAAAAATAATATACGTTATCCCAAGGGTTCTATCTGTTATAAGTTATCCTAAGAAATTATTCGTATTGAAGGAGAAAAACGAGGGTAGGCGGCATGAAATGTAAATCAAATATGCTAGAGATACGCCGGACTAATATGATTTTATGAAGAAAACTATTTATTGTGACTTTGATAAATTGAACCTGTTTAGTTGCATATTTTCATCACAAAAATGGTTAAGATATTTACGAGACTTACTTATGTGACTAGATTAGACTAACTTACGTTTCATACGACAGAAATTTACACATTATACTTAAATCCCATCTTTATAAATTTCTTAAATATACCTCATTTTTAACAGTTAAGTTTATAGAATGTATACTTACAAAGGTTCACCGAAAGAAAAAAATATTAATGCCTTGAATTACCATATTATACAGGTTGTAAAAGACGGTGTAACTAAAACTGTGCAGACATGTTCAGACCATGAAATTGACCTCCCTTACAAAATTCATGATCAACTGACTGATTTTGTATGGGAAGTCGAAATTGTTTTCGTTTACTACCATAAGATGTATCATGAAGAAGGTTGTTTAGTTTTATGGTCTGAGCACGCCTGCAAAGTTTTTCTTGCACCGTCCCTTACACCCCGTATAATAATTAACAGTAAGCCCAAATACCCTAAGGCGAGAAAAACACGTACGGTCTGCTATCGTACAACGCAACGACGACGGATGCATCTGATAAACCATTTGATATAAACGCTTCGAAATTGTATCATAATTTTTTATCCAGCAAGACCTTGGTGTGGAGAGCAGGCCAAGTTCTCCAAACACTCTTGAGCACGTTCGGCAGTAGAGAGCTCTCGACATTGGCCCTCACACAATCTGCTACTCCGTTAATCGGAAGATTCTGCTTACTCTGACCCTCGGATAAAATGGTAATTTGGAAAATCTGAACTTTTGATCCGTTTTAAGGATCCCACTTGGTGCTACTTATGTTTAAATTTTAATTTTATCAGCTTCTCATTCGTGCTCTAGTACCTATCCATCCACACTCTCATTTTTTTAATATTTAGTTACAGTGAATAATATGAATATTTCTTTGTGATAATTTTACAAAAATACAGGGTGAAAGGGACGATGTAACAAAAACTTTGCAGGCATGTTGCGACCATGAAAATGAACAACTTTTCCCATGGAGCATATGGTGGTAAAAATTTCACGATTCACTATCAGCTGACAGACTTTGTATGGGAAGTCAAATTTTTTCTCGTTCCCCACCATATATTCCATGGGGACAGTTGTTCAGTTTCATGGTCGAAACACGCCTGTAAAGTTTTCGTTACACTGTCTCTTACACCACGTATATGTGCTCGATTGAACCATGTTTACATTTAAGAATTTACCTAATAAACAAACCCAATTTAAAATTGAATATCATAATCTTAAGTTTATCAATATTTTCCTCTGCAAAGTCTTTATGAACAATAATCAACTAACTTTCTTTAATTAAAACTTGTAAATAGCTTGTTTAAGAATAATTTTCAGACAAATTGATGTCTTTATGTAGGTACTTCTTAATAATTGAGTTTTGAAAAGTTTTATTAAAACTCTGATTATAATTGAATACTTATTTATAAAACAAACTCGAAAGTAAGTAAACTTTCAACAAAGTTTTTGGTTCAGAATGAAATTATAAGATCTAATCTATTTTAAGTTTAAAGATACACATGCAACAACATGTCTTCTTTTCGTGTCTTTTCGTTTAACTCAATAATATCTTAAATAATTAAACATGGTGTATCACTTGTATGTGAAACAGATACTTCAGAATGAAATCCACTACTTTAATGGATAAAAAATAACTTGCAGTACCGCATCGTGTGGTTACGATGTACCTCGTACAAATTCACACAAAAAAACACCTAATTTAAAGCAAAGTGTGTGGCGTTCCATCAAGTAGGTAGTTCAGTTACCGCTAATGCAAAAATCCTCCGATGTTGTATTTTGTTAACCAACCATTTTGTAACATTAATATCTGTCGTAATACTTTTTTCATCAAGTAGTTTAGTTATCTACTTATAATATACAACTTTTTTATATCTACAGCACATTTAGCGCTGCTATCAAGCGACTGTGACCTGATTCCCCTCTACAATCTCTCGTTATCTCCCCACTTAGTAGCCCTCTTACTCCATCTACGTCAAAAGTCACCCGCTAACGTACTTATTGGTTATCGGTTATCTATAAAACTTTCACCCCTCATTTTCTCCTGCACACTAATATTTTATTAACCTACGTATCGATCATTTGGGGCATTTGGCCTGACAATAGCGGTGCGGTAAATAGTTCACGCAGATAGGGCGGACTGGTTATGAGAAATATCGTGAACTATACATATTTATACCTACTAGTAGCAACGCAAATAGGTTTTTGATGCGCCATAGCTCTTATAATACTCGTATCTGCAAGTATCGATTTTACATAACAACCCGAATCAGGATGATTGAAAATTCGAATAGACTTTAAGCACGTCAAATAAGTAAGTACTTATGTAGTACAATATGTTCTACGTAAATTACACACTACGTCACATTTTACTAAAATGAAGTTTTCTTCAGCAATGTACAGAATTTGGAGTACAGAAACATTTGCAAATTCATAGTTAAGTTATGGTGGTGTGAAAATATTTCAGAAAACTTTCCCTGCTATGAATATTTACAGGGCACTTCAATTTTATAGTCTGTTTGCGACTTCTGGCATTGCCTTTTTATTCCAACATGCCCTCTCTTTCCTTGCAGAGCGACATGTCCATCGTCTCTGTTCCACACGTGGGAGACCCTGCTGCAGGAGGTGGAAGCGGACGTGGTGGCGTACAGCACGGCGTCCCAGAACCTGGAGCGCGTCGTGGCCACCCCACTCATCGACCGGACTTTCCATCTGAAGGTCCAGGCGAGGAAGCTCTTCGCTCACAGGGAGGGATGCGAGGTCATACTGGCTAAGGCTGACGATCAGCTCATAAAGGTACGCTACTGTTCTGAGGCTATCTGCTGAGTGAGCTTTTAGGCTCTTTAATCAAATAAATAATCTTTTACCTACCTCCGTCTGTTATACATATGTGTGACACCGAGCAAATGCTACGTTCGGTACGCCGATTTTGAGATATCTACAATTCCTGCTAAACTTCTGTCATATCTTCAAAAACTAAAGAAAATAACAGGAAATCTACAGCTACTTATCGCCAAATCACTTCTCTGATTGACTTATTCAAGAAATTACTAAATATTTAAATGAATAAAGTGGAAAAGACGAAAAATTCTCTGGAATCGTCTAATTTTAAGCTAATTTCAAGAAACGAATTGAAAAGCCAGAGAACTTTTTTTTTTTTCTTGCGTGAATTTTTACTAATATCTACCGTTCCACGTAACGAGCAATCGGTATCCAACCAATTTGTCAATGCGTGTAACGTGACGCGGTGATAGGCCGGTCCGTTAAGCCCATGCGTCCGCAGGTCATTTGCCTAATGTCAGGGGCGATTTCAGTAGCAAAATCAACTGCTATGACCATTTACCATTCCTACGGATCGTGCTGACCCTACTTATTTATTTCTGGTCGCAAAAAAATCGATTAAATATAAATCGATTTTTACTTAAAAAAACATCGATTTTTATTAAAAATCGATTTTTTCGTTTTGCACCTTAATTTAATCAAAAAAATGTTAGTTTTATAAAAAAGTCGAACTCTTAAATTAAAGACCAAGAAAATTGTGTATAAATAGCCGAAATCTTAAATTTAAGTCCGAGAAAATCAGGTATGGTGTGTTATAGGTAATTCATGCATAATCATGACGTTTGGTAAAAGAATAAAGGCGAAAAATAAATCGATTTCAAAAAGTATGGAAATTTTGAAAATATAATCGATTTTTAATTAATCGATTAAAATCGATTTTTTTCAAAGAAAAATCGATTAATAAAATAATCGATTATTTTTTCACATCCCTGACTTCCACCCTATTAGTAAAGGTAAATAGACTACCTATAGAGAAGTTGATGTGTACGTGAATGATCTTTTTGTTTGAAAAGTATGTCCATGTTAATGACGAAAGTTGAACGAGATAGATGGCTTTTGCAATTTACAGCGGCTAATCTGATCGCTTCAACATAACCTACTCAAGTTAGATTGAATGTGCAGAAAATATTAACCTTTCCTCAAGTAGGGGGTCTAGCGGAACCTAGGTGAAAAACACACGGTAACGTCCGTTTGTGCGTCATTTGTTCCATTTTCCACCTTATTTTCTTACGAATACGGTTTATGTCAATCGGTTTGACAAACGTATCCGACGACGCAGCGTTGTGCGATGCCGATTGAGATAAACCGTATTCGTACGTAAATAGGGTGGAGAATCGAATGAATGACGCACAAGTAAATGTTTCTCGCCTAATCACTACCTAGGTACTTAGGGCTTTAATAAATTTAATTAAAATGTCATAAACACGAGGACCTATATCAAACGAATAAGTAGGTCTAGTTATCCACTGGCCTTCAGTAAAGACAGGGAAATTACAGCCACCTCTGATTAGCCTATAAATAACCTACGCTCCTCACTTGAGGCACTTTACTTGCTATCAATTTCCCAGCTGAGCATATCAAAATCTTTAAACGTGTACCTGTACTTACAAGTGAAGTTTGTGAAAAATAGGCCACACCCTATGATAAAGAGAAAACAGGTTTCCCTTTTGTGCAAAACGCTATTCCTTTTTTTTTGTTTTTCGTAATTCGTAGAACAGGCTATTGTAATGTTTCTCGGGTTAACAGAATTCAGGAAGAGGTTTAGCGCTATTTTCCTAAGATACTGTAGGAATATTATACCTAGGCGGAAACAAGCTCGGTGGATTTAAAGTGTGTAAAAAATACTGTAAATATTTTAGGGGTGAATCAGGTTATGAAACTTAACAACTTTCCCCGAAGAACATAGGTCGTAAAAAAAACTGGCCTCCCCATACAAATTGACCTGACCAGCCAACATATTTTCTATGGGAGGTGTAAAAATTTTCATGTATCGACCCATGTTACTTAGGTAAAGTCGTTTTGTGCTATGGACTGGTCCACCCTTTATAGGAAAGAAAAGTGTCATATTGTCTCAAAACTTTGCAATAATAAACCGCTACTTACGTAGCTTCCTGAGTCTTAGGAGGCTCTTAAAGTCTTAGGAGGCTTTCCGACTTTTAAACTACTTAAAAGAAACATTGCTCTTCTTTCTATTGAAAAAAACGAGGCAAAGTCAATTTTCTGAAGAGTTCGGATTAATGACTAAGTTCGTGTTTTTAACACAATATTTCAATACATAGATTAGGTGCTTAACCTTGTGGCTGTAAAACAGACGACCAAACGACTTGTAACTCTGTTATCAATTAAATTTACTTTACTTTACTTCACAGAAAGTTTTTATCTGTAGCCTTCCGCAGGTAAAAGTTTTTACTTCTGCCTTGAAAAAATAAATGTAGAGTCAAAGCGTCGTTCCTCGTCCCTGGACAATGTCCGTATCTCCACATGTTTAAATAATTCAGGAGCGCAGTGCAGACAGAGCTACATAATGCATTCGCTGTTACGAACACCGCGTCGAGTCGAAATCTTCTTTCGTAGACGTGTCCCAAAGGATATGTTTTGTCACAAATTTTATTGATAATACAGAACTTCAACCGTGCTACAAAATGCATCGGCCCCTGCTTTCGGCTAGATGAAAAGAAATCGTCTTTCGTAAGGGAACAGTTTTGTCATTTTGATAGTATATTAACTACAGCCGTGCTATAAAGTCAGTGCAGACAGCGCTACATAATGCATCCGCTGTTACGAAAGGCCCGACCTAGTCCGATACGGCTAGCTTGATTTGAGGCCTTAGCTTACAAAAATTCTAGAGTCGCTCATTTTTTGCATAGTGGTGCAATGTGTGTCTATAAAGCACATTTTGCATTATTGTGCCATTTGTCATGCTTCCAAAATTGGCAATTCAGAGATTGGTGACACATATTTTATTTTGAACTTATAAGTATCTGTAAATAAATTAAAGTTTGAAAATATGCCAGTATTGTGAATGTGACAGATTGGATAGTGTAATTTCCGATTTTGTGTAATTTTCGACCACTACAAACCATAGTAATGTCAAAATTACATAAACGAGATCAAAAAAATATTAGAGTCAATGAAATATGTACAACTGATCTAAAAAAGCATAAATAAGATCAAATTATAAAAATGTGCCTAATTGACGCAATACTTCATTCCATTATTTAAAAGAAGAACTGAAATGCCTTACATAACATAGAAAAGAATATTACAATCATTAGAGTTCACAAATTTAATACTGTAAAGTTGTGACAATTCGGATGTATGAAGTTGTGCAATTTTATTCCATAATTTCAAGAAATCTTCCACATTTTCAATAAAATGCGTTTAGAGGTTAATGACCGCAGTGAAGCGGGGTCGGCGCGGCGGCGGCGGCGGCGGCGCAGTGCGTGGCGGTGGCGGCTGCGACGGCTCAAACGGCAATTTACAATGCGTGTGATTTCTTAGAAAAACTCCCTTTGTTTATTTACGTAGGTACCTGTTTTTGTACATTTTAATCTTAGCGTCATTTCGATTAAATCTTTCTAATCTCGCGTCTTTTATAAAAACCAATATTGACAGCGGTAAAAATCATACCAATGCTTTGACATGAGAGTTATCTTTCTTTGTTGACCGGTCTTCTGTTATGGATTTGGCAGCTATCAAAATGGGATTTTTAAAGTGGACGTACTATATTTGAGTAAATCTGAAGCATATTTGGTTAGGTACCTAGCTACCTACTTACCTACCAACATGTTTATGGGTAGATCAGAACTGAATGATAGTAAAAAAAACGGCAAATCTAAACGGCTTATTTAGCTGGGGAGCCGACGATGCTACATGTGTAGTGACTCGAGCGTCTCTTCTCAGTGCTTACAAACATACATAAATTGATCTTTTCTTTTTATAAAACTTTGGGGCCAAGTCGAGCCTGGGTTGAGCGGGTATTAGGGTTTCTCATTTCCCGACTTTTTTTAATTCCTGGACACCAAACTCCCTAACTCCATTTCCTGGTAATTCCCGGGAAGTCGAAATATTAATTTTCCTAGTTGAAAATCATAAAATGATTTTAAAATTAAACTAAAAAATCATTATGTAGGTTTACGCGACTTGAAGGTGTAGCCCTCTACCAACTAAATAACAAGTAAGTCGCGTAAACCTACATAATGAGTGATACTTGTTCGTTTAATAATAAAAAAACTAAAAAATCGTAATCAGCATACAGTTTATTTAGTCTCTCTTCGTAAGTTACCTAAAAATATACCATTTAAACTACAATAATTGGAATAAATTTTGAAAAAAAATCTGGTTTTGATCTGCAAGTGCATAATTTAAGAATTTATGAAAATAATAATAATATACTGTGAGTAAATTAAAATACCAAAAAACCAAAATAATCAATACAATACAGTTTTTAGGGTTCCGCACGTCAAAGGGTAAAAAACGGAACCCTTATAGGATCACTTTGTTGTCCGTCCGTCTGTCATTCTGTCAAGCAAGACCCTTTATCCTAGGAACGCGTAAAGATATCGAGTTGAAATTAAAACCGTATGCTCAAGTCTATGACCGCTAGTAATTGTGAAAAGATCAAGCACCTTACTTCAAGTTAAAAAAAGATGTAGCCGATTATGCAGTAAAAACGCGTGTTTTTTACCCTCTCAAGAGAATCAAAATTTAGAGGGTACTTCCCGTAGACCTAGAACAATGAAATTTGGCAAGTAGCTTCTTTTTGAAGTAAGATTTAAGGAAAAACTTAAAAAAAAATCATTTTCATCAATTTATTGTTTTTATGGTTGCCGAAAAAACAAACAAAATTAGGGAGTAAAAGTGGAAAAAGCAAATACACATATATTTTTTAATGAGTAACACTGATTGAAAATGTCGTCAAAATAATAATTTTGTTGTTTCTACTTTATTTCCTGAATTCCCAGGAATTTGATCCATGTTTTCCGTCCTGACGAAGGCCAAATTTCCCGGAGAAACCCTAGCGGTTATGGACTCTGTATATACCGCCACGGTATTCGTATGGAGGTTCCGTATACCGAATCGGTATCGCATTAAGTTACGGAAGTTGTAGAAATGAACCCCAGTATACTTTTCGTAGGTACCTACTTTCATATGAATCTCGAAATTCGCATCCCTACAAAGCGCGCCGGCTGTAACCTTCAGAGGTAGTCGTAGTCGCAGGCGATAATATAAAGTAGGTATCCAAAGGCGGCGCGACGGAAATTGTTCTTTATTATCGAGAGTAAAGGTTTCTATTTGTTGAATTGCTATGGCGGAGTGCGTGTTCTGTACCTAGTATTATTATGTATTGTGTGGTAAAACATGATGATAAGTCTTTTTATAATATGATGTAGCTACTAGCCTTGGTTGGATACTATTTACCGCGGGAAAGTCGCTCATTCATTCCCACAAGAAATACGATATTAAACAAATATTTGTATGACAGCCCCCCTCATATTTTATTTTATTTCAATGTTTAGTAATTCGAAATTTGTATGTATCTGACAGACGCATGCGTTAGCGCTGCAACAGGTGTTATGTTTAGACCCCTCCATAGATTGTGCATGCTATCTGACAGACGCATGCGTTAGCGCTGCAACAGGTGTTATGTTTGGACCCCTCCATAGATTGTGCATGCATTCATCACTCAAAAATCTTGAGCAGTCAAATGTCTTGATCAACATCTATAATAGATAAGTGATGATAACTTTTATCAGCGCTCGAGGGCCTGTCTGCCTAACTACCTGACGTGGAACACCAGGAGCATGGCTTATCTACACTTCCCATAAAAAAAAAAAACAAAAAAGTCCAAAATTTGGCAATGTCACCACTTGGGCGGGGCAAAATACCTATAATGCAGATAAAATCTAACTTTTTTCAGGTGTTCCAAAGTCACAGTAAACAATTAAAAAAAACAAAAGTTTTAAGATAAGATAAGACAAGCTTTTAATGTTGAAAATGTTATGAATCGTTAAAAGGCGCATACTGCAAACGTGTCTCAGGCATTCATCTTATTTACAGAACAAAGAGGTTGGGTTCCAATTTTGAATTTTGAACTTTTTAAACACACTGAAAAGACAAAACTGCCAGCTACACAGTCATATAATTTTTCTAATGCAACCTATACTTTTTGATGTTTAATTCGGCCAAAAACAAGAAAAACCGAGGTGTTACAATTTTTTTGATGGTAAGTGAATAATAAATACTAAAAAGTTGTTAAGCATGATGTTTCGCTTCTGTTGGCACACAGGTATCCCTTAGCGAGACGAAGTTCGCAGGCACCAGCCAGAGTTGGGCATTACTCGAATAAATTTTTATTTAAATAATTATTCGCGTATAAATTTTTTGCCGAATAAATCATTCTTCTGACATGGTTGCAATAACCTCTGACATGGTGGCAGAGACCTCTGACGTGGTTGCAGAGTCCTCTGACGTGGTTGCTGAGGACGCTGACATGGCTGCAGAGGACTTTGACGGTTTCCATGGTTTTGTACTCTGCAGCCATGTCCGAGGCCTCTGCAACGGTCTCTGAGGCCTCTGATATGGTTGAAGAGTCCTCTGACATGGTTGACAAGGCCTCTAACATGGTTGCAGAGGCCTCTGACATGGTCTCGCAGGCCTCTGACATGGTTGCAGAGTCCTCTGACATGGTTGCAGAGTCCTCTGACATGGTTGGAGAGTCCTCTGTCATGGTTTCAGATTCCTATGACATGGATTCAGAGTCCTCTGAAAGGGTTGCAGAATGCTCTGCTAAGGATACAGAGGCCTCTGTCATGGTTTCAGAGCCCTCTGACATGGTTTCAGAGTCTTCTGAAAGGGTTGCCGAGTTCTCTGACATGGCTGCAGAGGCCTCTGACATGGCCGTGGAGTCCTCTGACATAGTTTCAGTACCACTGACATGGTTGCAGAGGCCTCTGACATGGTTTTAATGACCTATGACATGGTTGCAGGGTCTTCTGACGTGGTTTCATAGGCCTCTGACATGGTTGCAGAGGCCTCTTACACGGTTGCATTGACTTCTGACATGGTTGCATAGGCCTAAATATGTTTCCACAGAACCCGACCAATAAGTAAGGCTACATACAAATTTAAATATAAATAAAGTTATTCGCGAAATAATTTATTACTTCGCTTCGAATAATGATAATTATTCGTTATTCAAATAATTTTTCCGCGAATAAACTATTTTTTTTAATAACGAATAATATTGGAATTTTCACTCGTTATTCGAATATTTTTTGCCCATCTCTGGCACCAGCTAGTATATTAAATCGCATTTTAGTGTAGGTAATTTGTTTTTGTTACTTGCTATTATAGTTAGCCTACCAGATCTTACTGCTGGGCAAAGACCTCCCCCGCGGTTTTCCACCTGTTGCGGTCTAGTGCAACCTCCATCCACTCCTTCAGATAAGCATCAAAATCGTCACGCCTTCTTTTTCGGGGTATATTTCTGCGACAGGACCCGCCTTGAGGTACCCACCCAGTGGTCCGTGACGATTTTGGCCCATCGATCCGGGTGCATCCTGCAGACGTGCCCGGCCCAATCCCACTTCAACTTGGCAGTTTTGCTCCCTACATCGGTGATGCCTGTCTGCTTCTTGCTGTGACTTGCTAATACATTTTTTTTGCAATGAATTGTAACGTGTTTTTGTTTCTAAAAAGATAACTGAAATGTCTTAAAATACCCCACTCGGCCCCAAAGTGTTATGGGTGTGGGTATATAGTCGATGTATGTATGTAAGCTAGGGTGGTCCAAATTTGTATGAAAAAAATAAAAGTTTGTTTTTACCTTGTCCACAAGGCTTTTTTTGTTCCATTACACAAAAAAAGTATCTGTACCAAAAATCAGATCAATAGCAGCACAGTTAGAGGTCGCTATGATTTGATGCTTTTTTATATGAAATTTGTATGGCACAAATTTCTATGTAACAATTTTTCAGAAATTTAATATTTTTTACGATATTTACATTAAAAACAGATAAAGATAATTACTTTGTAGCTTTCTAACCAAAACACGTGTTGAAAATGTTGTATTTGGAAGCCTCAGTAAGTTTTGCAAAACAGCTGAAATTTTGGTTGAAAATTCCCTAAAACGGCCTACCATTGCGATGTACATTTAAATAAAGAGTAATCTCCCCAAAATACAGTAGTAAATGATTGAAATAAACCCGAAACTATATAAATTTTATATTAATAACGAAATTGAAGGCTAGTATTTCCAACAACAAACAGCAGAAGCAGTATCTCATCCGTTCGATAGACCTTCACAGAAAAAAAATCCTGTAGCTTCCAAATTCAACTTTTTTAACATTTGCTTTGGATATTAATATTAAAACTAACTATCCTTATCTGATTTAAATGTACATGGGATAAAAAATAATTTATTACAATATAAAACATCAAAGAGAAATTTGTTCCATATAAATCCCATATAAATAAAACTCAAATCATAGCGACCCCTAAATATCATTAGATTTGGCTCAAATTTTGCTGAGAGGTATTTAGAACGATATCAAACAAGAAGAGCTTTGTGGAACACCAACTTTCTAAAAAAGTGGTTTTTGGACCACCCTAATGTAAGCACTAAGAAGTGCGCTTTAGCCACTACACATGTAGCATCGTCGGCTTCCCAGCTATAATAGTCATTAAGATTTTGCGTTTTTTCACCTTGGTTGCCGACTTGTTCAAAGTTTTTACAAAATATACAACCTGTTACACAACTAACCAAAAAAAAGAATATTTTTCATTATCATCAGTCGATAGAATAATCACGTCACTAGTCTAGGTCAGGTGCTACACTACCTGGCGAACAAAGTCGGCTTCGGCATACATTGCTGGTTGACTTAGTTTCTTGTATTGATGACATTCATTTAATAGCCAGCAATGTAGACCAAACTGCGTTTCGCCGCGTCGGTAACATCATTTGAACTTTGTGCTGTCAAAATTAGTGCTGCGATGCCACGATTAAAAATAAGTGTAATTTAATAAAAAAATATTTTTTTCGTAGTTTTCAAAAACGATACTACAGCTCTAATTTTTTGTTAAATGACTCTTTGCAACGGACCTTTCCACACCCTTTCAGCTTTATTGGTTGTTTTGTAACACGTTGTATAAGGGCCCGAATGTATAAAATACGATTTTCCGGATTTAAAATACAGTCACATACAAATACGCTGGCAGAGCAGAGCGGTCGAACCATTTCACTACATTTTCTTGTGCCCATCACGGGCATAATTTATTACAACAAAGAGTGTCTTGACCGTCCAAAAGGGACGGTCCATCACCAAAAGGAACGAACAACCGTCCGTTTTGAAGACGGTTTGGCAACGCTGCAAACAACACGTGATCGTTACCGCGCGAGCGCCGCGTAGGCCGGCAGCCGCTTTGCCCCGCCCGCACCCCTCACACAGTTTGCCCCGCCCGCGCTGCCCAGTGCTAACCCCGCTTGCGAAATAATGTATGAAGAACATATAATGATGATAATTACTGGATGAAATAGGCACAAATTACAAATTGTGACTCAGTACCCCAATAAAATAATGTAAATGCAAACTCTCATAACTTTAATATTTTTTTATAGGTATACAGGTTGTCACAAGATAAAAAATAATAAAAAAAAATAATGTGTGAGTGAATTGCGCACAAATTAGTATGAGCGACACATATTACTAATCCGAAATTTATAATACCTATTTAAACGACTCTAATTTTTTTTTCATGAGTTGCTTTTGAGTAAGTAGTGTAAAATAGGGGGCTTAATTCAAATTCGATATTCTAGTTGAAAAAAATGGCACAAAATGCATCTGCACATCTATTACCGTTTGTTTAATACCAAGAACAATAAATTTTCATCTTTAGTTTTTTTTTCTATGAATAATGTCAAAAATCAGAAATACCTAAATATCTACCTAACGAAATACCTAAAACCGCACAAAAATATGAATTGGCTTGGAGAAATGAGCTATAAACAATAAGTAAAAAAAGAAACAACTCTAATAATCTTTAAACCTAAAAAGCTATCCATACGGGTCTAACCAGTCGAAATCTTCTTTTGTAGATGTGTCTCTTAGGATATGTATTGGCACCTTCAAACAACGACGCTCGATCGAAGTTTGTCATAGAATATGTTTTGTGTCATGAATTAATAGAATACAGAACTGTAACTGTGCTACATAATGCATCCGCTGATACAAACGGTGCGACGAGTCAAAATCTTCTTTGGTAGTCGTGTCCCATAGTATATGTTCTGACACAAATAGAATGAAATACAAAATAACAACAGTGCTACAAAATGCATGCTTCCGATGCGCCTAACTAAATACAATCCTAGAAAACGAAATCGTCTTTCGTAGTTGTCAAAGGTACTGTTTGGTCATAAACTGATAGAATACAGAATTACATCAGTGCAGACAGCACTACAAAATGCATCCGCTGTTACGAACGCCCCGCGACGAGTCGAAATCTTCTTTCGTAGTCATGTCTCATAGGATATGTTTTGTCCCGAGTTGACGGAATAGGGAAATGCAGAGATATTTTGTTTGTGAAAGTGAAATTTCATGTTTCATGTAAAGTTTAGAATGTTTTATCGGATTTGATACCTTAGGATATAGACCAATCCCGTTTGTTCGTCGTTTTGCCAGAGTAAATAAAGAGTCTTGTTTAAAACAGTCAAATATTATGTTGATTAACATAAGTGTAGAAATATAGGACTTGTAATCCAGGCTTACACTTAGAACATTAGATACTTTTACGTTAAATCTTTTAAGGTACAAGATTTTAGGATATGCACCTACAAGTTTGTCATTTTTATATGAAAAATAAAATATTATTCAATTTATTTGAAAATGGATATAACCATAGAACTATGACATTGTGACACACGGCATCTTTTATCAAAAGTATCGGTATCTTGTGTAAATAAGTAGGAACTGCTTCTGTGAATCCAAAATTCATAGTCATAAATAAGTGAATACCGCTGAATCCGTATTCCGAGAAATCGGTCGCTTTATCCATAAATCATCTGCTTTACGATTCCCTGGAGCCATATCTTCAATCAAAACATCCCTGAAAACCAGAGACCCATGTATAAGTTGCCCTTTGAAGTCCCTTTGCGGACACAAGTATTTATTTATTATTTTATATATTTTGTGAAAACAATGCCGGAAATCGCATTTCCTTATTTCCAATGCGAGGTCTGGAAAGATGGGGTAACTTTTAAGTACAAAGGCTTTGTTGTTTATCTTCGTCTTCGTATTTTTATTTCGGGAAATCTGTTTGACCGTTTTTGCGAAACAACCTCATAAAAAGACACCGTCAATTATATTTCTTTGCGAGTTCACAACCACTTTATTTAGATAAAAGCAAAAAGATACTAGATGGATACTGGGTATAGAATTATACTGCTGATGGAAGGAATAACGGAATACTTGCTGGTCAACGAACGTGGTCCGATGGAGATTAGTGAAATATACCTACTTACACAATTTGTCGTGTAGCATCATCCCATTTCTAGCCATGGGTATCAAGGCGACTCGTACTAAATTCGTCTAGAAGCAACGTACCCTGTGATTTCAACGTCTTCCATTGTGTTACCCGATCCACTTTCCGAAAGAGATGGTCTATTTATTTTCAGTAGTTGACTGTCGTATCTACTGACGCAAATTTCGTGCGGTCAATCGCAGAGATATAACTTAGTTATAGTTTGTGATCTTCACATGCAAAATCTAATCTAGCGCTCATATTGCTTTCACATCGCATAATATGAAAACTGTGATGCCGGCTTAGAATAGTATCACCATTTTTTACCCGTGGGTGTCGTAAAAAGCGACTATGGGATAATCATTCAGGGAATAGGCAGCAGCGTTCCCTGTAAATGCAACATCTTGCACTGCGCTCGCCAATCACCTGCCTGCCCCGGATAGGGAGAGACCCATGTCCAGCAGTAGACTGTTGTAGCCGTTATGGTTAGGATTATGATTATTCAAAGTTTTTTTGACACGATACAAAATTTTCTATCAGTCAGCGATAATTAGTATGAAATTTTCTATCAGTCAGCGATAACTAGTATGAGTTGTACCATTGGACAGTACCATTGATGGTACAACTGGGAAAAAATTATCCCACCTGTACCATGAAAAATTTTACAACAAATCACACCCGTCTTTACTCGCATTTCGGAATATCGGTTATTATTTTAAATAGGTCTTAACGAGAACTTAATTTCAGATGACAGGTTCCAATTTGAAAACTCAATTATCTTCGAAACTTTGCATGGATTCTTATAGGAAGTTGTCGGTTTTGACGAGACCTATATTTTTGATGACAGCTGTCTGTTTGGGAATGTTGTAGGTCTTGATGAAACCTACATTTTAGGGGACAGCTGTCAAATTTAAAACTTGTTTTTCTCGGCAGATATGCACTGCAGACTATCAGTTTGTTTGGAAATGTTGTTGGCCTTGATGAGACCTACATTTAAGCTGACAGCTGTCAAATTAAAAACTTGTTTTTCTCGGTAATTATGCATGTTAGACTATTAGTTTGTTTGGGAAAGTTGTAGGCCTTGATGAGACTTGCATTTAAAGTGACAGCTGTCAAACTAAAAACTTGTTTTTCTCGGCAATTATGCATGCTAGATTATCAATTTATTTGAAAAAAGATGACAGCTGTCAAACTAAAAAATTATAGGTTTTGAAGTAATCTTTGACATAACAGCTGTCAAATAAAATTAGTTTATCTCGGAAACTAAATTCTATATTTTCACGGCATCCTTTATCGATGCTTAACATACTCCGAAGCTGTGGCACGCAATTAAAATAACATCCTGTATGGTTGTTGGTCTAATGGTACAATTGGGACAAAATTTGGCTCAGTTGTACCATTGAGTGTACGTAGGTGGGATAATTTTGTCCCAGTTGTACCATCAATGGTACTGTCCAATGGTACAACTGGTCCTGCGGGGATTTTTTTTAATCGTTTAAAAAACAACATTTGAAATTGTTAGCTAAGGATGTCTAGAATTTAGATTTTTGCTATGAACCACTTAAAAAGAAATTCAAAAAGAATGTTTGGAAAACACAACGTGAAATCCATTGTGAATTATGAACATTGAATTTTCATTAACGTTATTTCCAGGGAATTCTAAAGGGCCCATAATAATCCATTTTAGGTTCGCCCTCTTCACTTAGCCAATTTATTTGCAATTATATAAATCCCTTAAGGATAATCTCGCAGCTAATCTTAAAATTATTGTGGCATCGCAAATATAAAATTTAAAACGGAGCTCAGCACGGCGTGAATTTCATATAACCCAGTGTAATTCACAAAATGATTTATTAAATTTTTGAGATGATCATAAGTCACCCACCTCTTTGCTAAGTTTTTTTTGTTTCATCAGCAATATTTCACAGTCAAAGTCTACTCTAGTTCAGGTCATATGCCTTGTTACTCTGAACATCATCATCATCACAAAATATGTAGGTACAGTACATACATATAGTATGAAAAATCTGCTGACAACTATTCCTATTTCCTAAGCAATTCTTCTGCCCTTCTACCTCTCTCATTATTGCACCAAGCATGCGCTTAATACGTTACTTTTTTCAAAAGTTTATAATTAATCGTCTACATTGTAGGTACGCATGCATAATTTATAAAATTTAATTACATTTCAGTGTTTTCCGCAACCCAAAAAGGGTTGAGACTAAATATGCAGAGAGCCGATTAGCACATGAGCAACTCTCTCTTGCAACTTCGGAGCTACTACAACTACAGCAACAGAATGCAGAGTTACTGGACCTGCTGATGGAAGATGAGGAGTTCACCTTGGCATCCGTGAATACTGATACATCTGATGCACTCGCCACACCTGACGCGCCGGCACCACCTGACGCGCCGGCACCACCAGCCGCGCGGGCACCTTCTGCCGCGCGGGCACCTTCTGCCGCGCGGGCACCACCTGCCGCGCGGGCATCACCTGCCGCGCGGGCACCACCTGCCGCGCGGGCACCACCTGCCGCGCGGGCACAACCTGCCGCGACGACACCGCCTGCCGTGCCGACACCACCTGCCGCGCGGGCACAACCTGCCGCGACGACACGGCCTGCCGTGCGGACACCACCTGCCGCGCGGGCGCCACCTGCCGCGCGGGCACCAGCTGCCGCGACGACACCGCCTGCCGTGCCGACACCACCTGCCGCGCGGGCACCACCTGCCGCGACGACACCGCCTGCCGTGCCGACACCACCTGCCGCGCGGGCGCCACCTGCCGCGCGGGCACCACCTGCCGCGCCTGAACGCGCCTGCCATCGCGGCTGAAGCACCCACCCGGCAAACTCGACGTGGCGGACGAAGTAGAGGTGCTCCTACACTGCCTACACCAACGACTACGTCACCCACCCGGCGAGGACGACGTGGAGGACACCGCGGTGGACGCGGCAGGGGCGCTTCACGTGCTCCTGCCCCGCCGTGCACCAAGATGCGAGGGCACACCAGGTGTCGGTAGCTGACAGCAACGTGCAGCCTGGGGTCACCTGCCGCCTCCCATCGAGATCGAGAGGGCTATAGTGCCGCCCACCCCAGCCGCTGCACCGCGTTCTTCTAGGGCGTCCACCGTCTCAGCCCAAGCTTGCCCGACCCCGAAGGCACGACGTCGTGACCCATGCCCGTGCCCTACCACTCGACCACACGCAGGACCAGTTCTTGACAGTGACAGTGCATCCAGATCGACAAAGGACCTTCCTTCAGAAAAATCCCAAACAGACTATTATTTATTCGGATAAATTAGGTGTAGGTTTTGGACAATTATTGAACTATCGTTTAAATCAACAAGTGACAAACGTGTGTTGTCCTGACGCCTCTTTTGAGGATATTGTTAAACAAGTAGCTGTAGGAAATTTGACGAGCACACCACTATAATAATTATGATAGAAATCATTCCAACATTAGTCGTAGTGCACTAGATAATAGCTTGGAGGTGTTGCTCAATTTACACAATCAGACAAAGTGCAAGTTCATTTTGTGCAACTTTCCATATTGTACGAATTTATCAGCACAACAAAACAAATGTGTGCATAAAATGAACATGCACTTGTACAATATAACATGTCATCATAGCGATGCTATTTCTTATTTTGATGTGAATAATTTTATTCACAAATTTATACTGACTCAGGATACTATGTACCTGTCGGATTATTATAAGAAGCAAGTCGCTACATTGTTAGCATATAATATAAGCGACACAAAATACGTGTCATCATCTACATTAATAAGTAACATTATTAATAATGATTTAAACTAGATTTTAAGACAAAGGAAACCCCGTCTTTGACTGATGTAAATGACATAAACAAACCGGGGTCTTCTTGCACTCAGCATAAGACAAAGGAAAAGCTAAATCAATTACAAGTTTTACATCAAAATATTCAGGGCTTTTCCAGCAAGGTATTGAAATTGAATTGTTTTTAGAAAAGCATAACTATGATGTAGTCTGCTTTACAGAACATTTCCAAAATGATCATGACATTTTAATAAATTATGAAATTACTGTATTGCCAGTTCTTTCAACCGAAAATCCGCAATCCATGGAGGCTCATTAATACTCATTAGAAATAATATTAAATTCAAGGAACGTAAGGATGTTGTTGGATTGTCGGTTGAGAGTTGTACTGAGTTATCTTGTGTTGAGCTGGAAAGTCATGTTATAGTATGCGTATACAGACCGCCTATAGCTAACAATTTTACTACATTATTAGAAGTTATGGAAGATGTACTCAAATTAGTCACAAAAACAAATAAACATGTTATTGTTGCTGGAGACTTTAATGTAGACATTTTAGTAAGAAATGCGTTCAGTGATAAATTTTTAGGTCTTTTAAATCATTTAACTTGTCTAATGTATTTTATGAGCCTACTCGTGTGACGGCTACTTCTGCCAAATGTATTGATAATGTATTTAGTGATTGTGACCCTGTAGATAAATGCATTATTAATTCTCTTCAGTCAGATCACAAGGGTCAATCCGTATTATTTCCGTTCAAATTCCATATTAAAACCATCAAAATAGAAACCAGGCGCATCACTGCTAGTAGGTTAGAAAAATACCAAAATGTATTGATGAAGAAATTACCATTCCATAATTATAACTTAGATAATCCTAATACCTTATACCAAGACTTTTTAGAGAAATTAATACGAAATTTAAATTTGTGATTGGGCGACCAAAGGTCTTAGGATTAGCAGAGATAGACTTTTTGAACTTTACGAGCTTAAAACATGACAACTGATGGCAGTTTTAATGAGCTGGTAAAAATATTCCAAAACTTTTAAGATAGCTTGTCTAATTGCTAAAGCAAATTTTATTAGTAATAAAATAAAGTCTTCAGGCAATAAAATTAAAGCTGTCTGGAAAGTTTTTAATAGCGAAACAGGTAAAACTAAGCCACGCGAAAATAACTTTTCCTTAATACTGACAACGGCATGATTAGTACAAATTCAGATGTAGCGCAGGAGTTTGAGTCATTTTTCACAAATATACCGCTAAAACGACTGAATCACTGAACTCTTCACCATCAATTTCATCTATTTTACTGAAACAAAATGTAGATGTCTGCAATTCGGAATTAAAATTTCACCATGTTAGTCCACAGTGTATTTAAAAACTTTTAAAGATATTAAGGTTAAGAGCACCGAAGATTTATGGGGCATGTCAGTTAAAGTTTGTAATACGTGATTGTATTGTTAGCCCCAAATTTGGCGGATATCATTAATGATTGTATTTATTATGTCATCTTTCCGATTTAATGAAAGATAGCAAGGTAGTTCCGCTGTTTAAAGCTGGCGACAGACAAGATCCCAGTAACTATAGACCTGTATCTATTCTGCCAGTTCTGAGCAAAGTATTTGAGAAGATCATACTCAATCAAATGCTGTCCCATTTTAATAGAAACAATTTGTTACACAACCAACAATTCGGTTTTACAAAGGGACGTTGTACCACAGATGCTGGTGTTGCTCTGATGAAACATGTATTTAATGCCTGGGAAGAATCAAAGGATGCCATTGGTGTTTTTTGTGATCTTTCCAAAGCGTTTGATTGCGTAGATCATGAAACTTTATTGCTAAAGTTAGACCATTACGGTATTCGAAACACAGCTCTAAAACTGATGAATTCATATTTAGATAATAGAACTCAAAAGGTCCAAATAAATGGCGCCAAATCACAGGGTCTCGTGTTAAAATTGGTGTGCCTCAGGGCTCTATATTAGGACCATTTTTATTTCTAATTTATATAAATGATTTGCCTTACATGGTACAGAACTTGTCCAAGATTGTATTATTTGCTGATGATACATCCCTTATATTTAAGATTGATAGACATGCACAGAATTATGACGAGGTAAATCACACTCTTGGACAAATTCATAGTTGGTTTACTGCAAATAATTTAGTTCTAAATGCGAAGAAAACAAAATGTGTATTATTTACTTTGCCAAATGTAGTACATTCATCGAGTAATTATGTACAACTTAATAATGAAAAATTAGAATTTACTACCAGCACAGTTTTCTTAGGGATTACTCTTGACTCAAAGCTACAATGGGGTCCACATATTACATCTTTATCGGGAAGATTAAGTTCGGCTGCCTATGCGGTACGTAAAATTAGAGAAGTTACGGATATTGCAACTGCACGACTTGTTTACTTTAGTTATTTTCACAGCATTATGTCCTATGGAATTTTGTTGTGGGTCGCGCCGCTGATATTGAAACAATTTTTGTACTTCAAAAAGGGCCATTAGAGCAATTTATAAACTTTGCAGTCGTGACTCCTTAGAGAACTGTTTAAAGAAATTAATATTTTGACCGTACCATGCCAATATATTTACGAAAATATCATGTACGTCAGAAAGAATATAAATACTTTCACTAGAAATTATGAAAGGCATAACCGCAATACAAGGAGTAGAAATGAATTAGATCAACCTAAGTTTAGACTAACCAAAGTTAGGACTTCATTTCAAGGTCTAAGTATACGATACTATAACAAAATACCGGAAGATATATTAAGTCTATCAGAAAGTAAATTTAAGTCTGTTATTAAGAAAACTTTATGTTATAAAGCTTATTATAAGTTAGATGATTATATTAATGACAAAATGCGTGGACTTCTGAAATTCCAGCGCAGCACAAGAAACACGCACTTGTTTTGAATACCAAATCAGGACTTACAAGGAGTATAAAATTGTCATAATCAATTGTAACTTCGTCTTAATCATAATTTGAATTTTATATGTACCTACTTTTATTATATTTGATTTGTTTAATATTGACATTCTAAAAGTATTCTTTGTGAATCTACTTGGAAATAAAAGTTTTGAATCTTGAATCTTGAATCTTGTTGATTACGTTGCTACATCCTGCTAGTGAAATTGGTTTAGTTAGGCCATCAGCTATACTGTAGTAGAGATAAAACCAACTGGCTAAAACGTTAACATTTTGCCTTCTTTGATCATATTATATAATGAATCAATACATACTATAAAATGAAGTCGCTTTATGTGTCTGTATGTCTAGGAATTTGCTAACTACTCCTAAACCACTCAACGGATGTTGACGCAGTATTTTGAAATACATAGGTAGGTATTATAGTAATGCAAGAGAAAGGTTTATAAGTTTATTATAATTACTAACACATGCCGGAAAATTGCCTTTTTTCCACCGGAAAAGGGGGAAAAGGAGTTGCAGCGGGTGAAACAGCTAACGAGTAATATTATAATAATTATGATGTTTGGCAATTTATCACTTTTCCAGGTCAGTTACGATATATAATATGGCAGGCTTAATCGCAAATTTATTGTCCGTAAAGATGATTCTCTTGCTTTGGTTGCTGTCTATGACTACTACAGCTGTCGGATAGATGATTTACTTGTGGTAACAAAACATTTAGACAATTGTAAGGCGTTTTTTTTTACTCCACGGTTCAACAAGTCATTTGTAGACCAGAGCGCTGCACAATATGATGAATGAGTCTGTACGAGCAGGTAATTCTCGTGGAATTACCGTACCTAATCCTTTCCATAAAATCGCGTTGATTGCGTGTAAATTTTGCAGTTGGCTCGTAAACCGGGAACCGACTCGTAAACAATTAAACAATAATAACAAAAACTAATTTGTCCACCCTCCCGTTTGTTGCCGGTTAAAATTTAGCACTTTGGCAACCACGAACTTCTTGGCAGAACTAAACGACAGACATATTAAATGAAATCGTTTCCGTGAAAATTTAATGAATATAAATACGAATAATTCCTTGTTAATCTTACAAGTTTTATTATCTGCCAAACTAAAAAAATACTACTAATAGAAACAAACATATCTACCGAGTATTATATCCCTGTCTTGATGTTAATGTCTGTAATAAAACCAATGGTTGGTAATAATAGCGTGGTGGCATAAAATAATTATAAGGCAGCTTATATTCCAATATTTTTGCCCGTTAATGAATTAATACCACGAAGGCATAAATTAATTATGCGGCCGGCTATTTAGTAACCGCACGGCGTAGCAACCTAAGCTCGTTAAATGTACAAAATTAGGTTGGGTTTCTAATTACATGCATAAATTTATGTTTAATCGAAAAACTGTTTATTTTTATGAGTAAGAGGATATCAAACAGGCCCTTAAAGGCCAGTTTTCAGTGTTACTTTAGCTACGACTTCAGAAAAGCTTCGTTAAGTAAAAGCAAAGACATTTAATGGGTTAAGAGCATACAAGCTAGCGATCAGTGAGTGTAAGCTCTATTTATAGTTAAAATTAAGTACCCACCTAACGTTTCTTGTATTTTCCACAAAATGGACGAATGGTCCTTACTTGCGCGGTTGCGAGTGCTAAGGTTAAACTAAAGACAAACTTGGACCAAAATAGATTTCCTCTTTTGTCACTTCTGCGTCTATGTCTAGTAAATGATTATCTGTCAAACTCTCGTGACAATCATAGATTGATCATAGAGTAACTTTATATGACGCAAGTAGATGTGACGATTAGTGTCACTGGAACCAAAACAAAGTTTCATTTGGCTGTACTTTTTGACTCCCGTGTATTCTCCAACCTCGACACTGGCAGAATCAAGGAACATAATACTAACCTGGCGGTGGGCAGAATTGTCCTTGCTTACAGAAGCCACAATATCAAAGTTGAATTGAATTGAAATGGCAAAATCACAATAAAAATCCACAAATCATGGATCCTGGATCCCGGGCTGCTTAGTGCAATGCATATCTTTCCTCCTGTTTTAGCCGGAACTCAAAGCCGGACTTATTCATACCATTCGGACTAGGAGTTTTAGCAAAAAACTGAATAAAATCGCAATCGCCACATAATATTCCTCTCAAATTCCAGAGCCGGCAGGACTACCGGAACGCATTCCTGAACTACTGCAACGCGCCGAACCCGGCCGCTTTAGCCACGTACTACGACTCCCACAACACGTACGTGCAGCAGCTGACCGCCACCAACGCTATGCTGGACCAGTACCACAAGCACACACTGCCGACCATCCTACAGGTAACTACTGCTACTGGACTACTGCTACTGAACCCGGCCGCTTTGGCCACGTACTACGACTCCCACAACACGTACGTGCAGCAGCTGACCGCCACCAACGCTATGCTGGACCAGTACCACAAGCACACACTGCCGACCATCCTACAGGTAACTACTGCTACTGGACTACTGCTACTGGACTACTGCTACTGGACTACTGCTACTGGACTACCGCTACTGGACTACTGCTACTGGACTACGCTACTGGACTGCTACTGGACTACTGCTACTGGACTACTGCTACTGGACTACTGCTACTGGGCTACTGCTACTGGACTACTGCTACTGGACTACTGCTACTGGACTACCGCTACTGGACTACTGCTACTGGACTACTGCTACTGGACTACTGCTACTGGACTACTGCTACTGGACTACTGCTACTGGACTACTGCTACTGAACCCGGCCGCTTTAGCCACGTACTACGACTCCCACAACACGTACGTGCAGCAGCTGACCGCCACCAACGCTATGCTGGACCAGTACCACAAGCACACACTGCCGACCATCCTACAGGTAACTACTGCTACTGGACTACTGCTACTGGACTACTGCTACTGGACTACTGCTACTGGACTACTGCTACTGGACTACTGCTACTGGACTACTGCTACTGAACCCGGCCGCTTTAGCCACGTACTACGACTCCCACAACACGTACGTGCAGCAGCTGACCGCCACCAACGCTATGCTGGACCAGTACCACAAGCACACACTGCCGACCATCCTACAGGTAACTACTGCTACTGGACTACTGCTACTGGACTACTGCTACTGGACCACTGCTACTGAACCCGGCCGCTTTAGCCACGTACTACGACTCCCACAACACGTACGTGCAGCAGCTGACCGCCACCAACGCTATGCTGGACCAGTACCACAAGCACACACTGCCGACCATCCTACAGGTAACTACTGCTACTGGACTACTGCTACTGGACTACTGCTACTGGACTACTGCTACTGGACTACTGCTACTGGACTACTGCTACTGGACTACTGCTACTGGACTACTGCTACTGGACTACTGCTACTGGACTACTGCTACTGGACTACTGCTACTGGGCTACTGCTACTGGACTACTGCTACTGGACTACAGCTACTGGACTACTGCTACTGGACTACTGCTACTGGACTACTGCTACTGGACTACTGCTACTGGACTACTGCTACTGGACTACTGCTACTGGACCACTGCTACTGAACCCGGCCGCTTTAGCCACGTACTACGACTCCCACAACACGTACGTGCAGCAGCTGACCGCCACCAACGCTATGCTGGACCAGTACCACAAGCACACACTGCCGACCATCCTACAGGTAACTACTGCTACTGGACTACTGCTACTGGACTACTGCTACTGGACTACTGCTACTGGACTACTGCTACTGGACTACTGCTACTGGACTACTGCTACTGAACCCGGCCGCTTTAGCCACGTACTACGACTCCCACAACACGTACGTGCAGCAGCTGACCGCCACCAACGCTATGCTGGACCAGTACCACAAGCACACACTGCCGACCATCCTACAGGTAACTACTGCTACTGGACTACTGCTACTGGACTACTGCTACTGGACCACTGCTACTGAACCCGGCCGCTTTAGCCACGTACTACGACTCCCACAACACGTACGTGCAGCAGCTGACCGCCACCAACGCTATGCTGGACCAGTACCACAAGCACACACTGCCGACCATCCTACAGGTAACTACTGCTACTGGACTACTGCTACTGGACTACTGCTACTGGACTACTGCTACTGGACTACTGCTACTGGACTACTGCTACTGGACTACTGCTACTGGACTACTGCTACTGGACTACTGCTACTGGACTACTGCTGCTGCTACTGGACTACTGCTACTGGACTACTGCTACTGAACCCGGCCGCTTTAGCCACGTACTACGACTCCCACAACACGTACGTGCAGCAGCTGACCGCCACCAACGCTATGCTGGACCAGTACCACAAGCACACACTGCCGACCATCCTACAGGTAACTACTGCTACTGGACTACTGCTACTGGACTACTGCTACTGGACTACTGCTACTGGACTACTGCTACTGGACTACTGCTACTGGACTACTGCTACTGGACTACTGCTACTGGACTACTGCTACTGGACTACTGCTACTGGACTACTGCTACTGCTACTGTACTACTGCTACTGGACTACTGCTACTGGACTACTGCTACTGGACTACTGCTACTGGACTACTGCTACTGGACTACTGCTACTGGACTACTGCTACTGGACTACTGCTACTGAACCCGGCCGCTTTAGCCACGTACTACGACTCCCACAACACGTACGTGCAGCAGCTGACCGCCACCAACGCTATGCTGGACCAGTACCACACACACACTGCCGACCATCCTACAGGTAACTACTGCTACTGGACTACTGCTACTGGACCACTGCTACTGGACCACTGCTACTGGACTACTGCTACTGGACTACTGCTACTGGACTACTGCTACTGGACTACTGCTACTGGACTACTGCTACTGGACTACTGCTACTGGACCACTGCTACTGGACTACTGCTACTGAACTACTGCTACTGGACTACTGCTACTGGACTACTGCTACTGGACTACTGCTACTGGACTACTGCTACTGGACTACTGCTACTGGACTACTGCTACTGAACCCGGCCGCTTTAGCCACGTACTACGACTCCCACAACACGTACGTGCAGCAGCTGACCGCCACCAACGCTATGCTGGACCAGTACCACAAGCACACACTGCCGACCATCCTACAGGTAACTACTGCTACTGGACTACTGCTACTGGACTACTGCTACTGGACTACTGCTACTGGACTACTGCTACTGGACTACTGCTACTACTGCTACTGGACTACTGCTACTGGACTACTGCTACTGGACTACTGCTACTGGACTACTGCTACTGGACTACTGCTACTGGACTACTGCTACTGAACCCGGCCGCTTTAGCCACGTACTACGACTCCCACAACACGTACGTGCAGCAGCTGACCGCCACCAACGCTATGCTGGACCAGTACCACAAGCACACACTGCCGACCATCCTACAGGTAACTACTGCTACTGGACTACTGCTACTGGACTACTGCTACTGGACTACTGCTACTGGACTACTGCTACTGGACTACTGCTACTGGACTACTGCTACTGAACCCGGCCGCTTTAGCCACGTACTACGACTCCCACAACACGTTCGTGCAGCAGCTGACCGCCACCAACGCTATGCTGGACCAGTACCACAAGCACACACTGCCGACCATCCTACAGGTAACTACTGCTACTGGACTACTGCTACTGGACTACTGCTACTAGACTACTGCTACTGGACTACTGCTACTGGACTACTGCTACTGGACTACTGCTACTGGACTGCTGCTACTGGACTGCTGCTACTGGACTACTGCTACTGGACTACTGCTACTGGACTACTGCTACTGGACTACAGCTACTGGACTACTGCTACTGGACTACTGCTACTGGACTACTGCTACTGGACTACTGCTACTGGACTACTGCTACCGGACTACTGCTACTGGACTACTGCTACTGGACTACTGCTACTGAACCCGGCCGCTTTAGCCACGTACTACGACTCCCACAACACGTACGTGCAGCAGCTGACCGCCACCAACGCTATGCTGGACCAGTACCACAAGCACACACTGCCGACCATCCTACAGGTAACTACTGCTACTGGACTACTGCTACTGGACTACTGCTACTGGACTACTGGACTACTGCTACTGGACTACTGCTACTGAACCCGGCCGCTTTAGCCACGTTCTACGACTCCCACAACACGTACGTGCAGCAGCTGACCGCCACCAACGCTATGCTGGACCAGTACCACAAGCACACACTGCCGACCATCCTACAGGTAACTACTGCTACTGGACTACTGCTACTGGACTACTGCTACTGGACTACTGGACTACTGCTACTGGACTACTGCTACTGAACCCGGCCGCTTTAGCCACGTACTACGACTCCACAACACGTACGTGCAGCAGCTGACCGCCACCAACGCTATGCTGGACCAGTACCACAAGCACACACTGCCGACCATCCTACAGGTAACTACTGCTACTGGACTACTGCTACTGGACACTGCTACTGGACTACTGCTACTGGACTACTGCTACTGTACTACTGCTACTGGACTACTGCTACTGGACTACTGCTACTGGACTACTGCTACTGGACTACTGCTACTGGACCACTGCTACTGGACTACTGCTACTGGACTACTGCTACTGGACTACTGCTACTGGACTACTGCTGGACCACTGCTACTGGACTACTGCTACTGGACTACTGCTACTGGACTACTGCTACTGGACTACTGCTACTGGACTACTGCTACTGGACTGCAACTGGACTACTGCTACTGGACTACTGCTACTGGACCACTGCTACTGGACCACTGCTACTGGACTACTGCTACTGCTACTGGACTGCTACTGGACTACTGCTACTGGACTACTGCTACTGGACTGACTGCTGCTACTGGACTACTGCTACTGGACTACCGCTACTGGACTACTGCTACTGGACTACTGCTACTGGACTACTGCTACTGGACTACTGCTACTGAACCCGGCCGCTTTAGCCACGTACTACGACTCCCACAACACGTACGTGCAGCAGCTGACCGCCACCAACGCTATGCTGGACCAGTACCACAAGCACACACTGCCGACCATCCTACAGGTAACTACTGCTACTGGACTACTGCTACTGGACTACTGCTACTGGACTACTGCTACTGGACTACTGCTACTGGACTACTGCTACTGGACTACTGCTACTGGACTACTGCTACTGGACTACTGCTACTGGACTACTGTTACTGGACTACTGCTACTGCTACTGGACTACTGCTACTGGACTACTGCTACTGAACCCGGCCGCTTTAGCCACGTACTACGACTCCCACAACACGTACGTGCAGCAGCTGACCGCCACCAACGCTATGCTGGACCAGTACCACAAGCACACACTGCCGACCATCCTACAGGTAACTACTGCTACTGGACTACTGCTACTGGACTACTGCTACTGGACTACTGCTACTGGACTACTGCTACTGGACCACTGCTACTGGACCACTGCTACTGGACTACTGCTACTGGACTACTGCTACTGGACTACAGCTACTGGACTACTGCTACTGGACTACTGCTACTGGACTACTGCTACTGGACTACTGCTACTGGACTACTGCTACTGGACTACTGCTACTGGACTACTGCTACTGAACCCGGCCGCTTTAGCCACGTACTACGACTCCCACAACACGTACGTGCAGCAGCTGACCGCCACCAACGCTATGCTGGACCAGTACCACAAGCACACACTGCCGACCATCCTACAGGTAACTACTGCTACTGGACTACTGCTACTGGACTACTGCTACTGGACTACTGCTACTGGACTACTGCTACTGGACTACTGCTACTGGACTACTGCTACTGAACCCGGCCGCTTTAGCCACGTACTACGACTCCCACAACACGTACGTGCAGCAGCTGACCGCCACCAACGCTATGCTGGACCAGTACCACAAGCACACACTGCCGACCATCCTACAGGTAACTACTGCTACTGGACTACTGCTACTGGACTACTGCTACTGGACTACTGCTACTGGACTACTGCTACTGGACTACTGCTACTGGACTACTGCTACTGGACTACTGCTACTGGACTACTGCTACTGGACTACTGCTACTGGACTACTGCTACTGGACTACTGCTACTGGACTACTGCTACTGGACTACTGCTACTGAACCCGGCCGCTTTAGCCACGTACTACGACTCCCACAACACGTACGTGCAGCAGCTGACCGCCACCAACGCTATGCTGGACCAGTACCACAAGCACACACTGCCGACCATCCTACAGGTAACTACTGCTACTGGACTACTGCTACTGGACTACTGCTACTGGACTACTGCTACTGGACTACTGCTACTGGACTACTGCTACTGGACTACTGCTACTGGACTACTGCTACTGGACTACTGCTACTGGACTACTGCTACTGAACCCGGCCGCTTTAGCCACGTACTACGACTCCCACAACACGTACGTGCAGCAGCTGACCGCCACCAACGCTATGCTGGACCAGTACCACAAGCACACACTGCCGACCATCCTACAGGTAACTACTGCTACTGGACTACTGCTACTGGACTACTGCTACTGGACTACTGCTACTGGACTACTGCTACTGGACTACTGCTACTGGACTACTGCTACTGGACTACTGCTACTGAACCCGGCCGCTTTAGCCACGTACTACGACTCCCACAACACGTACGTGCAGCAGCTGACCGCCACCAACGCTATGCTGGACCAGTACCACAAGCACACACTGCCGACCATCCTACAGGTAACTACTGCTACTGGACTACTGCTACTGGACTACTGCTACTGGACTACTGCTACTGGACTACTGCTACTGGACCACTGCTACTGAACCCGGCCGCTTTAGCCACGTACTACGACTCCCACAACACGTACGTGCAGCAGCTGACCGCCACCAACGCTATGCTGGACCAGTACCACAAGCACACACTGCCGACCATCCTACAGGTAACTACTGCTACTGGACTACTGCTACTGGACTACTGCTACTGGACTACTGCTACTGGACTACTGCTACTGGACTACTGCTACTGGACTACTGCTACTGGACTACTGCTACTGGACTACTGCTACTGGACTACTGCTACTGGACTACTGCTACTGGACTACTGCTACTGAACCCGGCCGCTTTGCCACGTACTACGACTCCCACAACACGTACGTGCAGCAGCTGACCGCCACCAACGCTATGCTGGACCAGTACCACAAGCACACACTGCCGACCATCCTACAGGTAACTACTGCTACTGGACTACTGCTACTGGACTACTGCTACTGGACTACTGCTACTGGACTACTGCTACTGGACTACTGCTACTGGACTACTGCTACTGGACTACTGCTACTGGACTACTGCTACTGGACTACTGCTACTGAACCCGGCCGCTTTAGCCACGTACTACGACTACCACACAACACGTACGTGCAGCAGCTGACCGCCACCAACGCTATGCTGGACCAGTACCACAAGCACACACTGCCGACCATCCTACAGGTAACTACTGCTACTGGACTACTGCTACTGGACTACTGCTACTGGACTACTGCTACTGGACTACTGCTACTGGACTACTGCTACTGGACTACTGCTACTGGACTACTGCTACTGAACCCGGCCGCTTTAGCCACGTACTACGACTCCCACAACACGTACGTGCAGCAGCTGACCGCCACCAACGCTATGCTGGACCAGTACCACAAGCACACACTGCCGACCATCCTACAGGTAACTACTGCTACTGGACTACTGCTACTGGACTACTGCTACTGGACTACTGCTACTTGACCACTGCTACTGGACTACTGCTACTGGACTACTGCTACTGGACTACTGCTACTGGACTACCGCTGGACTGCTACTTGACTACTGCTACTCGACTACCGCTACTGGACTACTGCTACTGGACTACTGCTACTGGACTACTGCTACTGGACTACTGCTACTGAACCCGGCCGCTTTAGCCACGTACTACGACTCAACACCACACGTACGGGCCGCAGCTGACAGCAGCAAACGCTCTGCTGGACCAGTACCACAAGCACACACTGCCGACCATCCTACAGGTGCTACTGGACTACTGCTACTGGACTACTGCTACTGGACTACTGCTACTGGACTACTGCTACTGGACTACTGCTACTGGACTACTGCTACTGGACTACTGCTACTGGACTACTGCTACTGGACTACTGCTACTGGACTACTGCTACTGAACCCGGCCGCTTTAGCCACGTACTACGACTCCCACAACACGTACGTGCAGCAGCTGACCGCCACCAACGCTATGCTGGACCAGTACCACAAGCACACACTGCCGACCATCCTACAGGTAACTACTGCTACTGGACTACTGCTACTGGACTACTGCTACTGGACTACTGCTACTGGACTACTGCTACTGGACTACACTGCTACTGAACCCGGCCGCTTTAGCCACGTACTACGACTCCCACAACACGTACGTGCAGCAGCTGACCGCCACCAACGCTATGCTGGACAGTACCACAAGCACACACTGCCGACCATCCTACAGGTAACTACTGCTACTGGACTACTGCTACTGGACTACTGCTACTGGACTACTGCTACTTGACTGCTACTGGACTACTGCTACTGGACTACTGCTACTGGACTACTGCTACTGGACTACTGCTACTGGACTACTGCTACTGAACCCGGCCGCTTTAGCCACGTACTACGACTCCCACAACACGTACGTGCAGCAGCTGACCGCCACCAACGCTATGCTGGACCAGTACCACAAGCACACACTGCCGACCATCCTACAGGTAACTACTGCTACTGGACTACTGCTACTGGACTACTGCTACTGGACTACTGCTACTGGACTACTGCTACTGGACTACTGCTACTGGACTGCTACTGGACTACTGCTACTGGACTGCTGCTGGACTACTGCTACTGGACTGCTGCTGGACTACTGCTACTGGACACTGCTACTGGACTACTGCTACTGGACTACTGCTACTGGACTACTGCTACTGGACTACTGCTACTGGACTACTGCTACTGGACTACTGCTACCGGACTACTGCTACTGGACTACTGCTACTGGACTACTGCTACTGGACTACTGCTACTGGACTACTGCTACTGGACTACTGCTACTGGACTACTGCTACTGGACTACTGCTACTGGACTACTGCTACTGAACCCGGCCGCTTTAGCCACGTACTACGACTCCCACAACACGTACGTGCAGCAGCTGACCGCCACCAACGCTATGCTGGACCAGTACCACAAGCACACACTGCCGACCATCCTACAGGTAACTACTGCTACTGGACTGCTACTGGACTACTGCTACTGGACTACTGCTACTGGACTACTGCTACTGGACTACTGCTACTGGACTGCTACTGGACTACTGCTACTGGACTACTGCTACTGGACTACTGCTACTGGACTACAGCTACTGGACTACTGCTACTGGACTACTGCTACTGGACTACTGCTACTGGACTACTGCTACTGGACTACTGCTACTGGACTACTGCTACTGGACTACTGCTACTGAACCCGGCCGCTTTAGCCACGTACTACGACTCCCACAACACGTACGTGCAGCAGCTGACCGCCACCAACGCTATGCTGGACCAGTACCACAAGCACACACTGCCGACCATCCTACAGGTAACTACTGCTACTGGACTACTGCTACTGGACTACTGCTACTGGACTACTGCTACTGGACTACTGCTACTGAACCCTGCCGCTGCCACGTACTACGACTGGACTACACGCTACGTGCAGCTGCTGACTGCCACTACGCTATGCTGGACCAGTACCACTGCACACACTGCCGACCATGCTACTGGACTACTGCTACTGGACTACTGCTACTGGACTACTGCTACTGGACTACTGCTACTGGACCACTGCTACTGAACCCGGCCGCTTTAGCCACGTACTACGTACTCCACAACACGTACGTGCAGCAGCTGACCGCCACCAACGCTATGCTGGACCAGTACCACAAGCACACACTGCCGACCATCCTACAGGTAACTACTGCTACTGGACTACTGCTACTGGACTACTGCTACTGGACTACTGCTACTGGACTACTGCTACTGGACTACTGCTACTGGACTACTGCTACTGGACTACTGCTACTGGACTACTGCTACTGGACTACTGCTACTGGACTACTGCTACTGGACTACTGCTACTGGACTACTGCTACTGAACCCGGCCGCTTTAGCCACGTACTACGACTCCCACAACACGTACGTGCAGCAGCTGACCGCCACCAACGCTATGCTGGACCAGTACCACAAGCACACACTGCCGACCATCCTACAGGTAACTACTGCTACTGGACTACTGCTACTGGACTACTGCTACTGGACTACTGCTACTGGACTACTGCTACTGGACCACTGCTACTGGACTACTGCTACTGGACTACCGCTACTGGACCAACGCTACTGGACTACCCTACTGGACTACTGCTACTGGACTACTGCTACTGGACTACTGCTACTGGACTACTGCTACTGGACTACTGCTACTGGACTACTGCTACTGGACTACTGCTACTGGACTACTGCTACTGGACTACTGCTACTGGACTACTGCTACTGGACTACTGCTACTGGACTACTGCTACTGGACTACTGCTACCGGACTACTGCTACTGGACTACTGCTACTGGACTACTGCTACTGAACCCGGCCGCTTTAGCCACGTACTACTAATACCCCAACACGTACGTGCAGCAGCTGACCGCCACCAACGCTATGCTGGACCAGTACCACAAGCACACACTGCCGACCATCCTACAGGTAACTACTGCTACTGGACTACTGCTACTGGACTACTGCTACTGGACTACTGCTACTGGACTACTGCTACTGGACTACTGCTACTGGACTACTGCTACGACCACGCTACTGGACCACTTCTACTGGACTACCGCTACTGCACGGACTAGCTACCTGACCACCGCTAACGCTATGCTGGACCAGCTACCACAAGCACACACTGCCGACCATGCTACTGGACTACTGCTACTGGACTACTGCTACTGGACTACTGCTACTGGACTACTGCTACTGGACCACTGCTACTGGACTACTGCTACTGGACTACTGCTACTGAACCCGGCCGCTTTGGCCACGTACTACGACTCCCACAACACGTACGTGCAGCAGATGACCGCCACCAACGATATGATTGACCAGTACCACAAGCACACACGCCGACCATCCTACAGGTAACTACTGCTACTGGACTACTGCTACTGGACCACTGCTACTGGACTACTGCTACTGGACCACTGCTACTGGACTACTGCTACTGGACTACTGCTACTGGACTACTGCTACTGGACTACTGCTACTGGACTACTGCTACTGGACTACTGCTACTGGACTACTGCTACTGGACTACTGCTACTGGACTACTGCTACTGGACCACTGCTACTGGACCACTGCTACTGGACTACTGCTACTGGACTACTGCTACTGGACTACTGCTACTGGACTACTGCTACTGGACTACTGCTACTGGACTACTGCTACTGGACTACTGCTACTGGACCACTGCTACTGGACCACTTCTACTGGACTACTGCTACTGCTACTGGACTACTGCTACTGGACTACTGCTACTGGACTACTGCTACTGGACTACTGCTACTGGACTGCTGCTACTGGACTACTGCTACTGGACTACCGCTACTGGACTACTGCTACTGGACTACTGCTACTGGACTACTGCTACTGGACTACTGCTACTGAACCCGGCCGCTTTAGCCACGTACTACGACTCCCACAACACGTACGTGCAGCAGCTGACCGCCACCAACGCTATGCTGGACCAGTACCACAAGCACACACCGCCGACCATCCCCCAGGTAACTACTGCTACTGGACTACTGCTACTGGACTACTGCTACTGGACTACTGCTACTGGACTACTGCTACTGGACTACTGCTACTGGACTACTGCTACTGGACTACTGCTACTGGACTACTGCTACTGGACTACTGCTACTGGACTACTGCTACTGGACTACTGCTACTGGACTACTGCTACTGGACTACTGCTACTGGACTACTGCTACTGGACTACTGCTACTGGACTACTGCTACTGGACTACTGCTACTGAACCCGGCCGCTTTAGCCACGTACTACGACTCCCACAACACGTACGTGCAGCAGCTGACCGCCACCAACGCTATGCTGGACCAGTACCACAAGCACACACTGCCGACCATCCTACAGGTAACTACTGCTACTGGACTACTGCTACTGGACTACTGCTACTGGACTACTGCTACTGGACCACTGCTACTGGACTACTGCTACTGGACTACTGCTACTGGACTACTGCTACTGGACTACTGGACTACTGCTACTGGACTACTGCTACTGAACCCGGCCGCTTTAGCCACGTACTACGACTCAACACGTACGTGCAGCAGCTGACCGCCACCAACGCTATGCTGGACCAGTACCACAAGCACACACTGCCGACCATCCTACAGGTAACTACTGCTACTGGACTACTGCTACTGGACTACTGCTACTGGACTACTGCTACTGGACTACTGCTACTGGACTACTGCTACTGGACTACTGCTACTGGACTACTGCTACTGGACTACTGCTACTGGACCACTGCTACTGAACCCGGCCGCTTTAGCCACGTACTACGACTCCCACAACACGTACGTGCAGCAGCTGACCGCCACCAACGCTATGCTGGACCAGTACCACAAGCACACACTGCCGACCATCCTACAGGTAACTACTGCTACTGGACTACTGCTACTGGACTACTGCTACTGGACTACTGCTACTGGACTACTGCTACTGGACTACTGCTACTGGACCACTGCTACTGAACCCGGCCGCTTTAGCCACGTACTACGACCACAACACGTACGTGCATCAGCTGACAGCCACCAACGCTATGCTTGACCAGTACCACAAGCACACACTGCCGACCATCCTACAGGTAACTACTGCTACTGGACTACTGCTACTGGACTACTGCTACTGGACTACTGCTACTGGACGACTGCTACTGGACTGCTGCTACTGGACTACTGCTACTGACTACCGCTACCGGACCACCGCTACTGGACCAGCTACCGGCTACTGACTACTGCTACTGGACTACTGCTACTGGACTACTGCTACTGGACTACTGCTACCGGACTACTGCTACTGGACTACTGCTACTGGACTACTGCTACTGAACCCGGCCGCTTTAGCCACGTACTACGACTCCCACAACACGTACGTGCAGCAGCTGACCGCCACCAACGCTATGCTGACCAGTACCACAAGCACACACTGCCGACCATCCTACAGGTAACTACTGCTACTGGACTACTGCTACTGGACTACTGCTACTGGACTACTGGACTACTGCTACTGGACTACTGCTACTGAACCCGGCCGCTTTAGCGACGTACTACGACCCACAACACGCACGTGCAGCAGCTGACCGCCACCAACGCTATGCTGGACCAGTACCACAAGCACACACTGCCGACCATCCTACAGGTAACTACTGCTACTGGACTACTGCTACTGGACTACTGCTACTGGACTACTGGACTACTGCTACTGGACTACTGCTACTGAACCCGGCCGCTTTAGCCACGTACTACGACTCCCACAACACGTACGTGCAGCAGCTGACCGCCACCAACGCTATGCTGGACCAGTACCACAAGCACACACTGCCGACCATCCTACAGGTAACTACTGCTACTGGACTACTGCTACTGGACCACTGCTACTGGACTACTGCTACTGGACCACTGCTACTGGACTACTGCTACTGGACTACTGCTACTGGACTACTGCTACTGGACTACTGCTACTGGACTACTGCTACTGGACCACTGCTACTGGACTACTGCTACTGGACTACTGCTACTGGACTACTGCTACTGGACTACTGCTACTGGACCACTGCTACTGGACTACTGCTACTGGACCACCGCTACTGGACTACCGCTACTGACCACCGCTACTGGACTACTGCTACTGGACTACTGCCACTGGACCACTGCTACTGGACCACTTCTACCGGACTACCGCTACTGCTACTGACTACCTCTACTGGACTACTGCTACTGGACTACTGCTACTGGACTACTGCTACTGGACTACTGCTACTGGACTACTGCTACTGGACTACCGCTACTGGACTACTGCTACTGGACTACTGCTACTGGACTACTGCTACTGGACTACTGCTACTGAACCCGGCCGCTTTAGCCACGTACTACGACTCCCACAACACGTACGTGCAGCAGCTGACCGCCACCAACGCTATGCTGGACCAGTACCACAAGCACACACTGCCGACCATCCTACTACTAACTACTGCTACTGGACTACTGCTACTGGACTACTGCTACTGGACTACTGCTACTGGACTACTGCTACTGGACTACTGCTACTGGACTACTGCTACTGGACTACTGCTACTGGACTGCTGCTACTGGACTACTGCTACTGGACTACTGCTACTGGACTACTGCTACTGGACTACTGCTACTGAACCCGGCCGCTAGGACTACGACTCCACAACACGTACGTGCAGCAGCTGACCGCCACCAACGCTATGCTGGACCAGTACCACAAGCACACACGCCGACCATCCTACAGGTAACTACTGCTACTGGACTACTGCTACTGGACTACTGCTACTGGACTACTGCTACTGGACTACTGCTACTGGACCGCTACTGGACCACTGCTACTGGACTACTGCTACTGGACTACTGCTACTGGACTACAGCTACTGGACTACGCTACTGGACTACTGCTACTGGACTACTGCTACTGGACTACTGCTACTGGACTACTGCTACTGGACTACTGCTACTGGACTACTGCTACTGGACTACTGCTACTGGACTACTGCTACTGGACTACTGCTACTGAACCCGGCCGCTTTAGCCACGTACTACGACTCCCACAACACGTACGTGCAGCAGCTGACCGCCACCAACGCTATGCTGGACCAGTACCACAAGCACACACTGCCGACCATCCTACAGGTAACTACTGCTACTGGACTACTGCTGGACTACTGCTACTGGACTACTGCTACTGGACTACTGCTACTGGACTACTGCTACTGGACTACTGCTACTGAACCCGGCCGCTTTAGCCACGTACTACGACTCCCACAACACGTACGTGCAGCAGCTGACCGCCACCAACGCTATGCTGGACCAGTACCACAAGCACACTGCCGACCATCCTACAGGTAACTACTGCTACTGGACTACTGCTACTGGACTACTGCTACTGGACTACCGCTACTGGACTACTGCTACCACTGCTACTGGACTACTGCTACTGGACTACTGCTACTGGACTACTGCTACTGGACTACTGCTACTGGGCTACTGCTACTGGACTACTGCTACTGGACTACTGCTACTGGACTACTGCTACTGAACCCGGCCGCTTTAGCCACGTACTACGACTCCCACAACACGTACGTGCAGCAGCTGACCGCCACCAACGCTATGCTGGACCAGTACCACAAGCACACCGCCGACCATCCTACAGGTAACTACTGCTACTGGACTACCTGGACTACTGCTACTGGACTACTGCTACTGGACTACTGCTACTGGACTACTGCTACTGGACTACTGCTACTGGACTACTGCTACTGGACTACTGCTACTGGACTACTGCTACTGGACTACCGCTACTGGACTACTGCTACTGGACTACTGCTACTGGACTACTGCTACTGGACTACTGCTACTGAACCCGGCCGCGTTAGCAACGTAAAAAGGAACCACAACACGTACGTGCAGCAGCTGACCGCCACCAACGCTATGCTGGACCAGTACCACAAGCACACACTGCCGACCATCCTACAGGTAACTACTGCTACTGGACTACTGCTACTGGACTACTGCTACTGGACTACTGCTACTGGACTACTGCTACTGGACTACTGCTACTGGACTACTGCTACTGGACTACTGCTACTAGACTACTGCTACTGGACTACTGCTACTGGACTACTGCTACTGGACTACTGCTACTAGACTACTGCTACTGGACTACTGCTACTGGACTACTGCTACTGGACTACTGCTACTGGACTACTGCTACTGACTACGCTACTGGACTACTGCTACTGGACTACTGCTACTGGACTACTGCTACTGGACTACTGCTACTGGACTACTGCTACTGGACTACTGCTACTGGACTACTGCTACTGGACTACTGCTACTGGACTACTGCTACTGGACTACTGCTACTGGACTACTGCTACTGAACCCGGCCGCTTTAGCCACGTACTACGACTCCCACAACACGTACGTGCAGCAGCTGACCGCCACCAACGCTATGCTGGACCAGTACCACAAGCACACACTGCCGACCATCCTACAGGTAACTACTGCTACTGGACTACTGCTACTGGACTACTGCTACTGGACTACTGCTACTGGACTACTGCTACTGGACTACTGCTACTGGGCTACTGCTACTGGACTACTGCTACTGGACTACTGCTACTGGACTACTGCTACTGAACCCGGCCGCTTTAGCCACGTACTACGACTCCCACAACACGTACGTGCAGCAGCTGACCGCCACCAACGCTATGCTGGACCAGTACCACAAGCACACACTGCCGACCATCCTACAGGTAACTACTGCTACTGGACTACTGCTACTGGACTACTGCTACTGGACTACTGCTACTGGACTACTGCTACTGGACTACTGCTACTGGACTACTGCTACTGGACTACTGCTACTGGACTACTGCTACTGGACTACAGCTACTGGACTACTGCTACTGGACTACTGCTACTGGACTACTGCTACTGGACTACTGCTACTGGACTACTGCTGGACTACCGCTAGTGGACTACTGCTACTGGACTACTGCTACTGGACTACTGCTACTGGACTACTGCTACTGGACTACTGCTACTGGACTACTGCTACTGAACCCGGCCGCTTTAGCCACGTACTACGACTCCCACAACACGTACGTGCAGCAGCTGACCGCCACCAACGCTATGCTGGACCAGTACCACAAGCACACACTGCCGACCATCCTACAGGTAACTACTGCTACTGGACTACTGCTACTGGACTACTGCTACTGGACTACTGCTACTGGACTACTGCTACTGAACCCGGCCGCTTTAGCCACGTACTACGACTCCCACAACACGTACGTGCAGCAGCTGACCGCCACCAACGCTATGCTGGACCAGTACCACAAGCACACACTGCCGACCATCCTACAGGTAACTACTGCTACTGGACTACTGCTACTGGACTACTGCTACTGGACTACTGCTACTGGACTACTGCTACTGAACCCGGCCGCTTTAGCCACGTACTACGACTCCCACAACACGTACGTGCAGCAGCTGACCGCCACCAACGCTATGCTGGACCAGTACCACAAGCACACACTGCCGACCATCCTACAGGTAACTACTGCTACTGGACTACTGCTACTGGACTACTGCTACTGGACTACTGCTACCGGACTACTGCTACTGGACAACTGCTACTGGACTACTGCTACTGGACTACTGCTACTGGACTACTGCTACTGGACTACTGCTACTGGACTACTGCTACTGAACCCGGCCGCTTTAGCCACGTACTACGACTCCCACAACACGTACGTGCAGCAGCTGACCGCCACCAACGCTATGCTGGACCAGTACCACAAGCACACCGCCGACCATCCTACAGGTAACTACTGCTACTGGACTACTGCTACTGGACTACTGCTACTGGACTACTGCTACTGAACTACTGCTACTGGACCACTGCTACTGGACCACTGCTACTGGACTACTGCTACTGGACTACTGCTACTGGACTACTGCTACTGGACCACTGCTACTGGACTACTGCTACTGGACTACTGCTACTGGACTACTGCTACTGGACTACTGCTACTGGACCACTGCTACTGGACTACTGCTACTGGACTACTGCTACTGGACTACTGCTACTGAACCCGGCCGCTTTAGCCACGTACTACGACTCCCACAACACGTACGTGCAGCAGCTGACCGCCACCAACGCTATGCTGGACCAGTACCACAAGCACACACTGCCGACCATCCTACAGGTAACTACTGCTACTGGACTACTGCTACTGGACCACTGCTACTGAACCCGGCCGCTTTAGCCACGTACTACGACTCCCACAACACGTACGTGCAGCAGCTGACCGCCACCAACGCTATGCTGGACCAGTACCACAAGCACACACTGCCGACCATCCTACAGGTAACTACTGCTACTGGACTACTGCTACTGGACTACTGCTACTGGACTACTGCTACTGGACTACTGCTACTGGACTACTGCTACTGGACTACTGCTACTGGACTACTGCTACTGGACTACTGCTACTGGACTACTGTTACTGGACTACTGCTACTGCTACTGGACTACTGCTACTGGACAACTGCTACTGAACCCGGCCGCTTTAGCCACGTACTACGACTCCCACAACACGTACGTGCAGCAGCTGACCGCCACCAACGCTATGCTGGACCAGTACCACAACACACCGCCGACCATCCTACAGGTAACTACTGCTACTGGACTACTGCTACTGGACTACTGCTACTGGACTACTGCTACTGGACTACTGCTACTGACTACTGCTACTGGACTACTGCTACTGGACTACTGCTACTGGACTACTGCTACTGGACTACTGCTACTGGACTACTGCTACTGCTACTGGACTACTGCTACTGGACTACTGCTACTGAACCCGGCCGCTTTAGCCACGTACTACGACTCCCACAACACGTACGTGCAGCAGCTGACCGCCACCAACGCTATGCTGGACCAGTACCACAAGCACACACTGCCGACCATCCTACAGGTAACTACTGCTACTGGACTACTGCTACTGGACTACTGCTACTGGACTACTGCTACTGAACTACTGCTACTGGACCACTGCTACTGGACCACTGCTACTGGACTACTGCTACTGGACTACTGCTACTGGACTACAGCTACTGGACTACTGCTACTGGACTACTGCTACTGGACTACTGCTACTGGACTACTGCTACTGGACTACTGCTACTGGACTACTGCTACTGGACTACTGCTACTGGACTACTGCTACTGGACTACTGCTACTGGACTACTGTTACTGGACTACTGCTACTGCTACTGGACTTCTGCTACTGGACTACTGCTACTGAACCCGGCCGCTTTAGCCACGTACTACGACTCCCACAACACGTACGTGCAGCAGCTGACCGCCACCAACGCTATGCTGGACCAGTACCACAAGCACACACTGCCGACCATCCTACAGGTAACTACTGCTACTGGACTACTGCTACTGGACTACTGCTACTGGACTACTGCTACTGGACTACTGCAACTGGACTACTGCTACTGGACTACTGCTACTGGACCACTGCTACTGGACCACTTCTACTGGACTACTGCTACTGCTACTGGACTACTGCTACTGGACTACTGCTACTGGACTACTGCTACTGGACTACTGCTACTGGACTACTGCTACTGGACTACTGCTACTGGACCACTGCTACTGGACTACTGCTACTGGACTACTGCTACTGGACTACTGCTACTGGACTACTGCTACTGGGCTACTGCTACTGGACTACTGCTACTGGACCACTGCTACTGAACCCGGCCGCTTTAGCCACGTACTACGACTCCCACAACACGTACGTGCAGCAGCTGACCGCCACCAACGCTATGCTGGACCAGTACCACAAGCACACACTGCCGACCATCCTACAGGTAACTACTGCTACTGGACTACTGCTACTGGACTACTGCTACTGGACTACTGCTACTGGACTACTGCTACTGAACCCGGCCGCTTTAGCCACGTACTACGACTCCCACAACACGTACGTGCAGCAGCTGACCGCCACCAACGCTATGCTGGACCAGTACCACAAGCACACACTGCCGACCATCCTACAGGTAACTACTGCTACTGGACTACTGCTACTGGACTACTGCTACTGGACTACTGCTACTGGACTACTGCTACTGAACCCGGCCGCTTTAGCCACGTACTACGACTCCCACAACACGTACGTGCAGCAGCTGACCGCCACCAACGCTATGCTGGACCAGTACCACAAGCACACACTGCCGACCATCCTACAGGTAACTACTGCTACTGGACTACTGCTACTGGACTACTGCTACTGGACTACTGCTACTGGACTACTGCTACTGGACTACTGCTACTGAACCCGGCCGCTTTAGCCACGTACTACGACTCCCACAACACGTACGTGCAGCAGCTGACCGCCACCAACGCTATGCTGGACCAGTACCACAAGCACACACTGCCGACCATCCTACAGGAACTACTGCTACTGGACTACTGCTACTGGACTACTGCTACTGGACTACTGCTACTGGACTACTGCTACTGGACTACTGCTACTGGACTACTGCTACTGGACTACTGCTACTGGACTACTGCTACTGAACTACTGCTACTGGACCACTGCTACTGGACCACTGCTACTGGACTACTGCTACTGGACTACTGCTACTGGACTACAGCTACTGGACTACTGCTACTGGACTACTGCTACTGGACTACTGCTACTGGACTACTGCTACTGGACTACTGCTACTGGACTACTGCTACTGGACTACTGCTACTGGACTACTGCTACTGGACCACTGCTACTGAACCCGGCCGCTTTAGCCACGTACTACGACTCCCACAACACGTACGTGCAGCAGCTGACCGCCACCAACGCTATGCTGGACCAGTACCACAAGCACACACTGCCGACCATCCTACAGGTAACTACTGCTACTGGACTACTGCTACTGGACTACTGCTACTGGACTACTGCTACTGGACTACTGCTACTGGACCACTGCTACTGAACCCGGCCGCTTTAGCCACGTACTACGACTCCCACAACACGTACGTGCAGCAGCTGACCGCCACCAACGCTATGCTGGACCAGTACCACAAGCACACACTGCCGACCATCCTACAGGTAACTACTGCTACTGGACTACTGCTACTGGACTACTGCTACTGGACTACTGCTACTGGACTACTGCTACTGGACTACTGCTACTGGACTACTGCTACTGGACTACTGCTACTGGACTACTGCTACTGGACTACTGCTACTGGACTACTGCTACTGGACTACTGCTACTGGACTACTGCTACTGGACTACTGGACTACTGCTACTGGACTACTGCTACTGGACTACTGCTACTGGACTACTGCTACTGGACTACTGCTACTGGACTACTGCTACTGGACTACTGCTACTGGACTACTGCCACTGGACTACTGCTACTGGACTACTGCCACTGGACTACTGCTACTGGACTACCGCTACTGGACCACTGCTACTGGACTACTGCTACTGAACCCGGCCGCTTTAGCCACGTACTACGACTCCCACAACACGTACGTGCAGCAGCTGACCGCCACCAACGCTATGCTGGACCAGTACCACAAGCACACACTGCCGACCATCCTACAGGTAACTACTGCTACTGGACTACTGCTACTGGACTACTGCTACTGGACTACTGCTACTGGACTACTGCTACTGGACTACTGCTACTGGACTACTGCTACTGGACTACTGCTACTGAACCCGGCCGCTTTAGCCACGTACTACGACTCCCACAACACGTACGTGCAGCAGCTGACCGCCACCAACGCTATGCTGGACCAGTACCACAAGCACACACTGCCGACCATCCTACAGGTAACTACTGCTACTGGACCTGGATTAATTCTACTACCATCCTCCAAACTGGTACCGGACTACCATAAGCACATACTGCCTACAACCTTACCTACAGTACAGCTAAAAGCAACATGGTTTGGCTCCTGATTCAAGTCAGAATCTGGGGGCAAGAGAAGCCGAACCAGGGTCCATTTCCAGCAGTACAATACAGTGAAGATTTTTGTAATGCCAAGCGAGACACAAAACCAAACCATTAGTCGTTTTTTTACAGTTTTCGTACTGCTGGCTTCAATTCCTTCTCTGCATTAGATAAGCTATGAAAGCGTTAAAAATAACTGAAATGTATATGCTTAGATCATCTTCTTACTCCTATTACTATTACGCTTCGTTGTAAACATACTCTTATCTAACTGAGTTACCTAGATAAACTAACCTACTAATCAAAGCGTAGAAAAGTGTCAGAGACTTTTCTAACAACCTAATGGACGGACATTAAACTAGAGTTTCCAATTACAATCTAAAACAAGAGGTATCAAAGAACAAACTAACTTCCAGACGTCCAAATTACTGACAGTTAGAACAAATTAATAGAATTGAGGAGAGAGAGTGATTTTGTAACACGAGTTTTCAATCAAACTTTCCTTTACCGAAGTGGATAGGTACCATCCTTGATAGATGGTTGCAGCTCGTCCAACTTTACCTCAATGAAAATCTATCTGAAACAAAACTTCTCAGGGCTGTGACAAGCGACACTCAGAGAAACGTAAATCTTCGACACCTAAATAAATGGGTCCCTAACGAACCGCCTTGAGTTACTGTCGTCTTACCCGAACCGGTATTAAACTAAGGACAAATTGCCAGTTGGGAAGACATCGAGTACATATTAAATCGGGTTTGGATTCCGTTCACTCTGCCTCTTGTCGCGTAAGGCACAGAGTCCACCGAACTTCAAATGAGACGACAACAACTCATAAATGACATCAGCTGCACACTTTCGGATTATTGCAATATTTTGACCAAGCTGGGGATAATCTAACAATGACAAATGGATAAATTGATAAACATTGAGTTGTGTGAGTGTGTGTGCGTTTATTCTGAATTCAAATCAGTAACTTTAGACCAACTTTAGACCCTCAGACTCTCAGCCATAATAATACCTACCAGACTACTAAAGTAGCTACTAGGTTATCCCTTTTGTCAAACTTTTGTCATACAGCAAAACTACGACCGACAAAGCAGTGTTTTACGATAATAATGTCGCCACTTATCGCTAACTTTTTCTAAACACATAATGTTTTCTTTGCTTTTGGACCCTACGGCTTAGACCTTGACTATACTCTATCCGCGCGATGAAGATAATATAGCGTCCTCTCAACCGCACTTTTGTATGCAAGTGAAAGGGACAAATGATTGCCCTTCCAGGTAAGTGGGCGTCAACAATTGTATAAAAACGGTAAGATGCGTTTACATGGCTCTTTGGTTAAAGAAGACTCATAAATATTTTTTACTATTAGATTAGGTTTTCTTCGGTCTATTACAATATTTAATAAGTAAAAATAATTTTAGGTAAATACATCTGTGTATGTTTCACAGGAAATAGTCCAAAACACGCGCTAGGTCGTAGGAGAAATAAAACAATCGATATAAGAACAAAAGAACGCGTCCGCTCCGTGCAAGCCACAGAAGTAGACTGAAATTGCACCGCCATGTAAACGCACCCTTGCCTCGTTATCGCTAACCAATGGCAATCATTTTGCATTTTCTGGTATTATCTTCATCGCGCGGATAGAGTATAGAGGTAGGTGTGAACCCTGAAATAAATCCTCTCTCAGATGCGACTGCGGGGAGATCCGAACTGGCTTGGATTTTAATTAAACTGACATTCACGTACTAGGTTAGTCGGAGCCGATCCCGTTGGTGAAGTAACCTTATTGAAGTTCTTTTGTTCTATGACCTAGTATGATTGTTTTAGTTCAGCATTGTTTGTTGATTTCTCGTTATTTCAATTTCCAAGTTACTTAATATACTGACGACTGCATTAAAGTTTTCAGGAGATTTGAATTCAATATTATTGCAGTTCTTCGAAGTTTGAACTTAACTAAGATTGTAAATAATTTATGTATAGCAATGGAATTTTATCTAATCTAGGACCATTTTCTTTCTTTTACAGGAATTGGAGGAAATACTGACTGATGTGACGACGGCCGTTAGTGAAGCTATTTGTCACGAAGGCGAAATCATTTCAGATAAGGTAAGCTAAAATCAGTAGATGAAGAAATGAAGGTATCTTGTGAAGGAACCTCCAAACCTGTCCTGTACCTCTAGTACGAACATACAGTATCGAGGTTACAAGTTGTAAACAAAACAATTAGCTGAAAATATTCCAAGAGCACGAGATGACCCAACCCATAAAACTGAACAGAACAACTGTCCCCTACAAAATAAACACCAAAAAAGTTGATCAATATCGTGGGCTAGTCCTATCAAAGTCAAAGTAGTGATAATGTTGCCATCTGTTACAATACGCTGTCTGGCAGCAACTTAAGACTCTACTTAAAAGAACAAAAAGACAAGTGTTTTACTCTTGCTCTTGCACAGTTAATAACATTCTTCGCTCGGTCGTGTAATATCTTTACTCTACCGACTCTAGGAAGGTGCTTAAAGAAGTTTATTCGTAGAACTCCTTCCTCTTATTTGTGAATATTTCAAGACTAAGAAGGAACTTACTGACTGAGTCTGTTACAACTGCCGAAATGGCGATGTCACTATAAACTTAAAGGGATTATTTTTGGGATCTCCAAAGCTTTGTTTTGTTTGTCGGTGTTGAAACCTACAGCTTCGTATTGAGAATGCAGTGGACTCTAACTAAAACGTTTAGGGGTAGGTATTTTCTTTGTTTTACAATTTGACTTAGTCCTCGTGGCGAAAGGTGGAAAAATTTTAACGAAGGTACGCATGAGCGATATGAATCGGCATGTACGGATAGGTCTTCGCCACTGGTGGGTACCTGTACCTAATACTTAGTATTTACTGATATCCGGCTCTACGAACTTTTAGTAATAGCGTAGCGTCTCGTCCCACACAACCGTTTTATCCACATTTCACGGGTAATAGAACTCACAAACTCCGTATTGAGACCCAAAGGTTCTAACTTCCAATTTACAGTATCTAGAACTACAACGTAGCAGAGCTAGCAGTTTTCAAGCCAGAATTGATTTAGCAGATACGAAGACAAAAACATACATACATATATCACGCCTATATCCCTTGAGGGGTAGGCAGAGCGTAAACGGCTGTAAAACAGTCATTTACACCACGTCTAAGAGTCATTCAGAAGACTGTGCATCGCTATAGTGACAGGTTGTCAGCCTGTCGCCTAAAACTGCAATATACATCAACTCTCAAATCCCTTAGTCGTTTCTTACGACACCCAAGTAAAAAGAGAATATGCTATACTAAGCCGGCACCACACGGCAAATCTAGAAGTAAAACTGTAATCATGTTTACTGCTGTCCGATCCGACTCCTAGCCACACGAACTTTGTGTGTCACATCGCAGTTTTGCCGGAAAACTTTCGTGTTAGCCACGTCCGAGTTCCACATGGGGGGATCAATATAGAAACTATGCCAGAGTTATTCCCAACTTTTATTATTACAAGATTGGCTATCGGAAATATCAGAAACATTCTATCGAATCTTTGCGAGGTCACAGACATTTATGGCAGTATAGACTATAGATACTTACCTTACCTACTAAAGTAGTGCGAAGTCCCTACCAAATATCAATTTGTAGGTACCTAGATAGTACCTAGGTATTCTTCTTCAAATTCAAGAGTTACACTCTTGTTGGTGGAGTAATTTCCAATCTTTTCACTGTTCTGCCAGTGACTTGACCTGTAAAGTAAGCGCGTCTAGGTCACCTAAGTATTAGGTTGACTAATTGAGAAACTAATAGTATCATCATCTAGATATCTACCTAGATAGATACACATACCGGAACTGATTGATTATGTGGATAACATTTGCATTACTAATGTGGTTAATGAAGGTGAACACGCATCGGGACAAATCGTAAGCTAAATCCCTACCTTGGATATCTATTTAGTACATAATAGAACGTATTTCTTTTTTCTCTTCTTTCATTAGAAACAGAAGTCGACGAGCGACATAATATACCTAGGTAATAAAACTCAAGTGTCAGAATTAAAACCGAAAAAAGAAGTTAAAATCACCTCCTAGACAACTAAATAAGAAATTAGTAATCAGGCCTCAAAGGCTAAATTTTCAAAGATCGTTTCCAAAGAACCAGGGCCGTTCACGTGCCCTCCGAATCACAGAAACAGGCATTTGGACTGATAATAAGGGTCTGACTACAATTCTCTAAAGATCATATGCTAGTTAGGTATGGGGCATATTCGGTATCGCTTCAAAGTTGGAATATTCAAGTAACTATTCTGTAAGTGTAGTTTGACTTCTTGAAGGTAGACGCCTCCATAAACTTAGTTATTGTAATTATCGGGTTCCAGAGGTCATTCTTCACTGTGTCTAACATAATTTAGTTAAATGAGCTATCTTTTACGTTGCTCAAATTACTACTAAGTCTTGAACTATTCACATTAATTTCAACTTCGTTATTAGTCTAGGTTCATGTATTGACAAGGCAGGCATTTACATATGTATGTATTGAGCCCCACTTGTATGAAAATTGTAAGCGGTATAAGACCGTACGCTGTGCGACGCGGACCTTTTTTAGGTATTCCAATCGGTTCAGTCAGATAAAGTTTAGTAACGAACGAGTCCTTGCATTACGAGTCCGCGCGGACAATCCGCTTCTCGCAGTGCACGCCCTAATATAAATAGTTTTAAATGTGTTACTTGTCTGCATATCGACTTCCGTTGCTACAGCCCACTGCTGGACATGGGTCTCTCTCCCTGCTAGGAGGTGTTTGCCATAGTACTCATGCTTGTTAGACATACAGGGTTATTTTTTAGTCAGTGCGCAAACTTTGAAGGGTGTTTCTACTCGTGATTCTGAACAACTTTTACTATGGGACCACCTGCGAATTCGCAAATATAAAATTTGGATGTTCCATAGAAATATTCACACCAACTCGGCAAAATGTATGGAACACCCAAATTTTTTTTTGCGAATTTGGAGGTGGTCCCACAGTAAAAGTTGTTCAGAATCACGAGTAGAGGGTTAAAAAATAACCCCGTATATTGTGCTATTACTTTAGCCTTAGTAGATTTATCATTATCACTTAGACGCCTTTTACGAAACCCATAGCCAAAATTGGGGTGATGCTTCTCTGAGCTGGCCCGCAGCTGTGTTACCTATTAAGAATTTACTACAACTTGTATCATAATTACTTATTTACCTTATTTTTGCTCCAGTGCAACACCCAACTGCGTCGCTACGAGTCGCTGTGCGCGCAGGCCCGCGCGGTGTCGAGCACGGCTGACTTGGCTCACCTGGCGAGGACCCTGCTGAACCAGCAGCCGGCTGGTCGACCACCGAAGAGGGCGTTCCTGCCACCTTATCCGCCAGAACCGGATGACCCGCCTTTGGATATGCCTGCGGTAAAACTTCTGTGCACCTTGTTAACCACGACGAGGCTAAAAAGTGAAGCCAGTTTTTAGTTGCACCAGCAGTAGCGGGCTGGTCGGCCATCGAAACAAGCGTTCTTACCGTCTTATCCACCAGACCCGGATGACCCACCTTTGGATGTGCCTGCGGTAACCCTTGTATAAACTCGTTTTACCTACTAACAAAAAGCTAAATAAAAGACCTTGGTGAACCACCAACGACCAATTTGAAAACTGACAGTCGATGTGGCGCAGAGGTTAGTATGCCTGCCTGCCACGCAAAGGTTCCGGGTTCAATTCCCGGTGGGGTCACTCACAAAGTTGATATTTATCACTTTGTGAATTTGTTACCAGTCTGGTTAGAACATTGCAGGCTGAACCACCTGATTGTCCGCAAGTAAGATGGTTCCGTGCTTCGGATGGGCACGTTAAGCCGTCGGTCCCGGTTTCTGTCTATGATGGCGGTCGTTACACAACCATGTCAGAGGCCTGCTACTTGCAGTAGGCGGTTGAAAAACTGACACCAGGGTTCATCGGGTCGTTGAACGACTCGAATCGTCCCACACGAAAAGAGAGAGATTGGAAAACTACCGAAACAGGCATTTTCCTCCCTTCTTTACTATCTACCAGAATAGGAACCCCAATGAGAAAATGTCTTAATGAGAATGTTGGTCTTTCCTTCCCAGAGAAACACAAGACAACGTCACTTAGTATTGCCACTTTATTTCAATAAAATACGTTATGGGGTAAATTCAATCTCAGAACAAAATGGGTTAAAATATTTCTTAATAATTTTATAATTTAGATTTACGTGTGTATTAACTTGAACTTTACAACAACACTTAAATTGTATTTATTAGTTAACAGTATCTTATACGATTTACAAAAATAATCTTAAGAGTGGGTAATTTTGGTAACCCACAAGCATGATGACGTAGTCTTGTGTTGGTCACGTGGTTCACGAGTCTCGGAAAGAAATACCAGGCGGAGTATCTTATTATACCATGGCTGGAACCAAGCCTTTGGATAGATATCCTGCGGTTGCGGTAACTCTATTATTTACCGAGAATGCTATACCTAAACGCTAGTCTCACTTCTAGAAAATTCTACATACCTACAACCCGCTCTATGGATGAAACCCGATAACTCATAATAATCATAAAGCATAAATTCCTATCCTCTTACTTACCTATCCGTGCTCTAGCAATCGCGCATAGTTTCGCCAGCAGGCGATATTGTCGTATTTGTCATGCTGGTGATAGGTATTTAGGTAGGTAAGTATTATTTTCTTCTGTAGTTACCTATAGAGTGCCTATAGATAGGTATACGAATAAAAACGTTTTAAAAATAAAATTCTACATGTTTCAGCCGGAATTAAAAAACCTTTTAGCGGGATGGGACAGGACAGTCTAATCTGTCTGTGTCAATCGAATCATCCTCGTCGCGAATTCAATTTATCTATCTGAAACCTTTCTCATATAAGTATCCCATTTCTATATGCGGCCGAATTTCGTGTTGTGCACGGGTCGTTACATTTTTAATCTTTCTACCATTCTACGGGCAAAATTCTATGATAACTTACTTAATTGATGGTTTTCTGATTGATCGGATGTATTACCTATTTTACATCTAGACTTGGCTAGTCGATATGATCTATGATAGAGCAAGCTCACACAGAAGTTTTAAGCTACTGGCATACTGGCATCACGTCACGATACAGCGACTAAATTACATACAGAAAGAAAAAGACAGTCAAAAAAGGAACAGCAAGGGTGGTTGCAAGAAAGGGCTATCCGCAACAACCGCTAGCCTGACTCGGCCTACCACAGGCCGAATGATCCACGCCGCGCCGCTTTGGTCAGATCTTTCGGTCTGGGGCCGGATGGTTCCACACTAAATCATACTAAACTCTATGTTTTTCTTAGGAGAGCATGCCGCCTGTGCTTCGTGGAGAGATGTTGCTGGACCGCATGGGGGGAGGCCAGGCGCGGCTCAGCTACGAGCAGCTGCGAAAGGACGCGCAAGACCTGGACATGCAGATCAAACAGCTACAGGTTCGTTACTGTATGTTTCTATTAGGAGAGTATGCCGCCAGTGCTCCGTGGAGAGATGCTGCTGGACCGCATGGGGGGAGGCCAGGCACGGCTCAGCTACGAACAGCTGCAAAAGGACGCGCAAGACCTGGACATGCAGATCAAACAGCTACATGTTCGTTACTAAACTGTGTCTTTATGTAAGGAGAGTATGCCGCTAGTGCTCCGTGGAGCTGAAATGCTTCTGGACCGCATGGGGGGAGGCCAGGCACGGCTCAACTACGAGCAGCTGCGGAAGGACGCGCAAGACCTGGACATGCAGATCAAACAGCTGCAGGTTCGTTATGAGTATGTTTCTCTTAGGAGAGTATGCCGCCGGTGCTTCGTGGAGAGATGCTGCTGGGCCGCATGGGGGGAGGCCGGGTAGATTGGTTCTGTACGGTTTATACCTACACTCATCAAAATTTTCTGCTTGGGTACCACTGTTTACCGACTATCTCGCCATTCTACTTGTTATTTAGTACTGTGTAACCAAAACAAGGCATATTTTTACTTCGTTCTTATAAAACAATGAATGAAAGGCAAAGCCTGCATAAGGAAGAGGCGGGCGGGAAGAATCTCGCAGATTAACACGTTTATATTCAGTAGAAAGAAAAGGATTAGATAAGGTAAGTATTTCCGTTGTCGAACCACGTCTAAAGCGAATGTCGTTTATCCGATTGTAAAATCAAATTACGTGCATCTTCTACTACGTGACTCAGTACTTTTGTTTTTCCGGCAATTCGTGTTTTAAGTTTTGTGATGGAGGGAGAATGCCGTGCCGTGGATTTGTAGGTAGATATGTTTTTGCCTGCCCGCCATAAAAAATTCTTGCATTTTGTTATCTTGTGGGAAGGGCAAGGTCCTTACAATGATACTACCTTGTCATTAAATTGTAGTTTATGCAACTGCCTAATAATGAGAGGCTTTAGGATGAGAGTGTCTGTTTATCACACGAGGCGCAGCCGAGTGTGATAATAGTTTGACACGAGCATTCTAAAGCCTAATTATTTGCAGTTGCATACACTATTTTATCTACACTCTACAAGAAAACTATGAATAATTCAAACCTCCGCACTGCACTATGGCGATTGCAATCTACTGAACCACCAACTGAACGACTTTTCTATTAAGTAACTTTTAACTAAACGTTAAAATGGAGGCTCATAAAACTGAACAACTTTTAAATTAAACAGCATTTATCGGTGAATGTTAATTCGAAAAATTATTTGAAGCAAAGATTTAATAATAAGTTCTCATAATTTCAATGTCGTCCCGCCGCGGGTGACACTTTTTTCATTCGACTTACTGATGGCCAGTGTCAAATTGGAACAGATTACAATTTGGTACGCGGGTCAATTCGTTTAATTATTTTTCAAATACTAGAAATCGAGTTACTTTATGTAGCTGCCAGTAGTATGAAATAAAGTAACTCGATTTCTAGTATTTGAAAAAAAAATAAACGAATTGACCCGCGTACCAAATTGTAATCTGTTCCAATTTGACACTGGCCATCAGTAAGTCGAATGAAAAAAAGTGTCACGCGGCGGACGACACTTGAAATTATGAGGACTTATTTATTATTAAATCTTTGCTTTAAATCATTTTTCGAATTAAAATTCACCGATAAATGCTATTTAATTTTAAAAGTTGTTCAGTTTTTATGAGCCTCCATTTTAACGTTTAGTTAAAAAGTTACTTATGTACAAAAGTCGTTCAGTTGGTGGTTCAGTAGATAGGCTTGCAATCGCCATAGTGCAGTGCGGAGGTTTGAATTATTTTTCATAGTTTTTCTTGTAGAGTGTAGATAAAATAGTGTATGCAACTGCAAATAATTAGGCTTTAGAATGCTCGTGTCAAACTATTATCATTATTAGGCTGCGCCTCGTGTGATAAACAGACACTCTCATCCTAAAGCTTCTCATTATTAGGCAGTTGCATAAACTACTATTATTTTGACTTAATTTTTGTTACAACTTGTTTTTTTCGCAGGAACACCTCGACGGATTGGTGCGTGTGCAAGCCAGGAGTCTTGAACAAAATCTCATAAGCAAAGTGAATGAAATTCAGGCAAGTAACTACCTACCTATTAATACCTACATAATATCTAGCTATAGAACGAAAACTATAGAATGAAAACAAACGGAGTTCCGGAGGAACAAATGGAAAAAAAAAACAGAAAACACCTAGGGTATCCGTACCGATTGCAAACCATTATTTAAATCATATCAGTAAATAGGAACCTTTATGATTCGTTAAGTATTTATTTTAAAAAGTAGGTAGGTAGTTCTCAACAATATTCATTTTAGGATGCCGCTATCTAATATTAAATCGTTTTGTTAAACGATCATTTCATTTATTTTTTTACTTATAGATAGAAAAGGACCTCCAATTTTGGATTAACATGGGAACAGACTGGGTTAAAACTTGTACCTACACCAATCCATTTTATACCTACTCTCCACTCTTGTAAAACGGCTACCAAGTTATTTTTTTTATACTTGCGTTCCACTTGAAAGACCGACGTAGTGCAAAACAAAACAAACGGGAATAAAGCTCATTAAAAATTTACGCCCCGACTGCTCAGGTGCCCGCAAATAAAAGAAAGTTCAACAAAATAAATTCCTTTAGCCTCTCACTCTATAAATACCGCATGAACTTTTCTCTGTTCTGTCCCGTTTTTAGTCCCGTATTCATGAATTTATTTTAGACTTAGGGGCACTTCCGCTTTTTATTTTGTACCGAGGATTAAACTAACCAAAAAAAACTAACCACCTTTTTACATCATCACTGCAAATAAATTAGATTTTATAAGCATGTAAAAGCAACGATATATTTATATATGGCACAACTACGTACGGTAATCAATATTTTTTTGTATTAACAGTAGAGTGGAAGTACCTACCAGTTGCAAGCCCATTGATTAAAAATTCAAAGTTTTACAGTAAGTAAATAAGTAATTTGAAATTACTAGTCGGTTAAAATGTTATAAACACCTACATAATAATATTATTAAATTTAATAGGTACCTACCACCTAAGTTAATTTATAACTTTAATCGATTAAAACTTTTAGATGATAAAAATTAAATTTAAGTAGGTACTTATATCATAATGCGACCTATAAGCTGTTATTAAGCGGTACGGTGACGGTGTACAGTGAATATTTATTGTGACCGAAATCTTTAAACTTCTGAAGCAGCAGCAGTTCGCAAATTAGATGTCTGGTATGCAACTGGTACCTACCTACAGATTACCTTAAAAAATAGATTAATGACATAAATGGTACATGCAATACCACTATCGCCATCTATAATCACACAAAGTACAAACAATCCAACCCGGAATTACTCCTAATAAAACTCCTGAAACCACTCTGTAACAGCAAGAAAGACGTTGAACCGAAGATATCCCAACTTCATACCTTTTTCGTACTTATTAGGTATATCCAACTCGACTGGATAGATGGCGGCACTACATAAAAAAATTATGTCTTTGTGATTGTAACTTACTTTGTATTTTTATAGGAGGAGATTTCTGTGAAAAAGTACGACTACAGAGCAACTCAGCTACATTTAGCCGCAGTGCGAGCTCAGGTAAGTTTATATTTAAAAACTCTTCAGAACCACAAATCAACTTTTATTTCTTTACCTACCCGTTAAATTATCAGCCTATTTATGAATAAAAGGTGCTATATTTAACTAATTTATTTAAAATTTGTATTCATACAAGTTGTAGGGTATAAATTAGAAGTTACTCCAAACCACTCCAAACAAAGAAATGTTTACTGAAAAGTGTTGTTATGCAAACAACCTCGTCGTTACTAGGGTCCACCGCGCAAGCCTAGACTTTTCGCGCAGGCTCATTGAGCTCCCTTGTAAGATCAATATTTTCAAACTTCCCGGTGCTAGTATTTTATAATAATATTGTGTTGTAGAATGTTAAAAAACTAATTTTCGTGCTAAAATAATATCTCAAATTACGTAGTCTATTATTTTCTATTTGTTAATTATTCTGAAAATCACGTTAGTGAATGAAACTTCCTTTTACAGCTTAATTATTTTTTATTAATTAAGATAATTCAACGATTAAATATTTTAAAAATACTTATCACGATTCGTTAGTCTCATTTAATGTTAAATAGTAAATAGAGCACTTTAGCCACGACATTCATGCGAGATGAAAAGAGCTTTTGTCGCATTGCGCACAGCCTCCCACTCTCAGTCTGAGAGGAGATCTCACGGGTCGACATAACCTTAGTTTCATCTGCAACATCTGTCATTAATCCAAATCGGTTGTTTTTCACCATTTTCCGTCCTAAATTCGTTTCAAATAAACCATTAACCACGGAGAATAAACGCAAAAAGAAGTTTAGTGCTAGAATGGGGTGGATCTCCATGAAAAATCATATGGTAAGTCAAAAGTTGAATAACTAGTATTTTGTAAGAAAAACCTAAGGTGTCATAGTAGGTATGTGTACCTAGGTACTTAATACTTAAAGGCGATAGACACAACAATTTCTCATTAAAATTTATTTACCTTACGAATGTAGTGAAGTGAATCCAGGTACAAAAACAATATGACATGTAAGTAGATACATAACCTACCTATTACTTAGATAGTGTGATAACTTAGATAAAATGTACCTATACATAGGCCCATACACATCAAATAACTGGTAGGTGCCTAAGCTATAATTAATTAAAGAAACAAGGTTTTAATTCAATTGTCGAATTTTACTATTTACTTACCTAGTTACCCAATAGGTACTATTTTATCTATTTTAAAGAGCTAATAGAAAGTAATTAAATACTTGTAGGTATATTTTGAGATTATTTTAGCTAGTCCATTACCTAATCAGCAATATTTATAATAAAAATCTAAGACGACTTTATGCCAGGCTGATTTAAAAAATACAAAAGTTACGTGTACCTACCTATGAATAATTTAGTTTAAATATAAAAACCATACTTGGAATTATGTTTACCGAAAATCAAGTCCGTACCGGTGGTGCTGGCTGGTTCCACGTACCTAAAGGTCATAATAGATTCTGTTAATTTCTGTTACTGTAGGTAGGTAGGTACTACTACTGAATTTAATATTGAATTGTAATTAATGACAGACAGTCATTCATTCATTCACCCAGCCGGTCGGGTCATTATAGGTGAGTTTTAGGTACCTAAGGACTTGATACGCATACCTACCTACGGACTTGATTCTTGGTTTCAGGTAAGTAGTATGTACCTGGTTTGCGACTGACACGTTTACCCTACCTACTTGTTTGTGAAGTGAGGTCAGTCTGTGAATGATAAGTAATTTGTTCTGTAAAATGTCTCGTACTTATTTATTCTAGGAGATAAAATTAAAGTAGGTACCTACTTAAACTACAAAATAATACCTATCATATGCAAAACGTAGAGAAAAATCAACACAAATCTTGCTTGCCCGGCCATCCGGTTCGTAGCGTTTTCCCGCGCGAAGCGCCACTTGCTCTAGCGGATCAATTCGGTACTACAATGCGTCATTCGAAGGTTTTGAGGTCGCGCGTGTATCGTGTTTGTGTTAGTGTTTTATTTATTTTCTTCTGACTGTGATCCAAATATTAAGCGTTCCAGTGTTTACATAATATCTGAACTTCAGTAAGGTAAGTTTATTTCATTGTTCTATTTGATTATGTAACACCAATATCAAGAAATAGTTCAGTGATGACGAGACATATTTTATGCAGAATTCAGGTGTTTATGGCAAGTTTATGTACAACGAGGCGCTGCAAATAGCATTGCCTGTAGATCCCACGTATTCAAAAAGCATTTAAATGTTAGTTTATGTGATATATCTGATACGTAAAACATAACCTCAAAATAGTTTTATCTAAACTTTGGTTGTGGGATTGTGATCGATGGGTCATTTCCATTAAGGTACGCTTCGTTGCATACCGCTCATCATTATCAGTGTTGTTTATCAATTTATTAGTGGGTCATTTAGTCACAATTCTATAAATGAATATGCAATTAGTAAATGAGAGGCAAGTATCTGCTATTTAGGCGGGAAATCGACTTATCTGACAGTAGGAAGTTCATTTGAAGTTCATTGGTCAGTGTGTGTGTAAAAATGATAAACAAACTTTACTTACATTGCATTGGAACTTGTAAATTGTAATGAACAATTTGTTCTTTTTTTATTTTTCAGGTGTTCATCAGTTTTGATATTGCACTGCAGACAGACAGAGTGTGAAGTTGTTATTTCCCAAGTTCTATGAAACCAAACCCTCTTGGTAAAATGTCATCAAAGAGAAATGGATATGAATCAGACGATGACAACATTCGGTATAAATTAAACCCCAACCTGAACGCTGACAAGGCACAGACCAAATCCATTTTGAAGCCAGAAGTGAAAAATGAGGATGATGATATCAGATACATGTTTCCCACTGTACTCTCAAGACCTAATGTTATTGACCGGAAGCCTAAACCAAAACCTAATAAAATCAAAGTAAACTTCTGGAGTAACAAACAGTCAAGCCGTTTGAATGATAATGCGAAGAAAGATAGAACAAACCGCCGGCATACTATTGCCACAACTTCAAAAGCACCGTCTCCTCCAAAACCCAAGAACTCAGTTGTGAAGGTCCGGAAGCGGGTTTCTTTCCTGCCATCACCACTGTTCTCTGATAATCATGTTCCAATGGTCACCGTCCCTGATGATTTGACTATTCAACTGAATGAGGAAGAGGCTAATGATTTAGGAGAAGATTTAAATGAAGCTTTTGTCAATAGTGACCTATCTGACCCGCCTAAAAGGAAAGCTAGAAGTTCAATGACACAAACAAGCCCCAGGGGCAACAAACATAAGCGCAGTTCAGAAGACTCCGCACCAAGAAATCATTACAGTGAACATGAACTAGAGTTCTTCTCCAAGTATGTTGTACAAAAGTTGAGAAAAATGGAGACCAATCAACGGATTTATTCTGAAAATTTGATAAATACTGTTCTTATGCTCGGTCAGCTAGGAAAGTTGAATGGGAAATCAAAAATAGGTGATGCACATTAGTATTTTTTTCACTTGTTAAGTACTCTAGTACTATTTATAATTATTACATATTTACTGTATTGTATTTTGTATACATACATATCTAGTTTTGTTTATTTTAAGTTGTAGTCTATACCTGATTTCACAAAAATACTTTAATAATTTTTATAATATTAACCAATAACATCTGGTTCTAATAATTCACTGTTTAGTTTGTTACAATTTATTTTGTGATATCAGGGTTTTTGACGGCAGAGGTATTTGAAAGATATACATTAGGCTAAAAATTAAGAGGAAAATATAATATATTGTTCTACAAAAACTTTCTGTAAAATATTGCATTGGTGAAAGTAATTAGTATTTCGAACTGAAGAAAATAAAATCTGTGCAATTTTAACTTGTGTTACCTTAATAAAATAATCATCGATCATATTGATTTAACCGGACAGTTAAGTTCAGTGTTCAAATTAATATTAATTAAAAAACACAAAGTTAAGTATCTACATTAAGTACATAAAATGCATGAAGTACATATCCTGACTCTGATTTGACTTTCTGTAAGGGCTTTAAAGTTCAATATATTGCATAATATATTATTAAACATAGCAATGATATAATAAGATAAAATTTCTTAACATTCAAATAAATTGTTTACAAGTTGTATACTAATAAAATTGTTGAGTTTGGTAGGTACCTACTTGCAACAATCTCTAGATTTATAGTTATTTTTTGCTATATTAGAATGTGCACACTATTAATTTTAAGTACATATTTGAGACCTGTAAATAAAACATTAACAGAGTAGGTATACCTATTAGGTGCTAGCTAATTGTATGTTTTCACATTTAAGGTGTTAAAAAAATTGCTGTTAAATTTTTCATGGAGTGAATTAACCCATGAAACTAAACAACTTTCCCCAAGGAACATAGGTCGGTGGCAGTCTGGTCCAATAACTTTTTCATATTCCAACCTATGTTTCTTGGCGAAAGTTGTTTAGATTCATGGGCTTATTCACCCCTTTAAATATTTGCAGTATTTTTTTACATCCTGAAGATTGTATCATGTTTGTGTGTATATTTTATTTTATATGAACAATAGATTTTTTTGCATATTAGTGCACATGAGCATTGCAACTCTCTTGCAAGCTTTGTAGGCAGTCTTCTATACCATGTCATTTAGCCAATATTGCCTGTAACAATTTCCAATAGTAAAAACAATTTTTCTCCTTTCTATTTAAACAAAATAGTTCTCTTTACCAACTCTATGTTTTTTATTAAGTTCTAAAGTTTAAAGAAGAAATTGGGCATACTTATTTTTGTGGGTACCTCCTATCTTTACTGTTGATAAATTGTGTAGATACCTAAAGTACTTATTTGTTTTCTAAAATGTTGCCTGTTTCAATCTAAAAGCAATTATGGTGTTAATATTAACAAGTTAAATACATAATTAAAATATTATTGTTACTAAGCTCAAAATGTCTATATTATGGTGATTTTTCTGGTACTTTATATTTTTGAGTGTCTTGATCTTCATAGATTTATTTATATTTGTGAGATTGTACAGAGAAGGCACTGTTTTTTGCCTTACTAATAAATACTTTACGAGTAACACTCCTGTTTTTAGTATCTACCACTTTTTAGAAACGTATAGACCTAACCCGCAATGAAGGATAAAATTATTTGCGATACTTTCATGGTAAGAAATAAACCTACTTACCACTTACCTGCAATAGGCGGTTAAAAAACTCTGACACCAGGGTTCATCGGGTCGATGAACGACTCGGTATCCTACACGAAGAGAGAGAGACTTACCACTTTTTACTGATTTCAGTTTGCTCTTACAACATTCTCTTGTTGACTAAAAATTTTCAAAATGTATGAAAGTCGCTTCAGCATGCCATCAGCCTTTTGAACAGATGATATTACTTCATTAGCAGACAAATCTGCATTCTTGTCTTTCTGTAAGAGCCATTCGTTATTGTAATTTATTTAAAATAGTTGAAGATATGTATTGGTGTCGAGATGGTGTTTGCAAACGGTTGCCTCGCGACGGTGGAGAGCCGCCAGCCGCCACGCGGCCACATCCGGCCGGCGCCGCCCGCCCTACGACAGTCACGACTCAGCCGCCCTACCCAGCGGCCGCCCCCGCTATCAAACCCCGGGCTTTCTTATCCTCCTCACAAATAAACACGTGATCAAATAATACAACAGTAACATTAAAGACAAACCGCAAAATGTAGCTGCACGTGAAAAAAATCCTTTTGATTACCTGTCTCTTCGAAGTTTAACCTTCTACTTAATTATTTTATTTTTTAAAGTGACTTTAAATCAAAAAACTATCGTTTGATGCATAAATTTCGCTTCGCGTTGATTTATCGCGTGTTTGCATAGTTTATTGTCATTCATTAATAACGTTTGCATCGACCTTCACCCCGCACCTGAAAGTCAAGTGATTCAAAATGGACATAGTACATCGACTGCACTACTTAGTGCTATCCCAAAAGTCTGATCTACTGACTATGGAAAGAGAGCAACGGTTGCGCGTGCGACGGCAATCCAGTCTTCCTGAGTACAGCAGAGCAAACAAAAGCCGTCAACGCCTCGATCCGGCTTATTTGAGCGATGTAAGTCAATAAGTCAATTGTAGCACAAAGTCAGCCCAATACAGAGAGACGGCTACAAGAAAACGTCGCGTCGCTACACTCACACACATCTACACGCCATCCTTTTCCGCGCGATCTCGAACCGGCTAAGTAGAAACTAGTTTTATCAGTGTTCGGTGCAAGTGGAAGGCCAAATTACGACTCTGAAGTGTAAATATTTTTGTAGAGCGTGTCATAGTGTAAGTTTGATATAATGTAAGCAATGTATCTAAGTACGTTTTATCTAGCGCATTTCATAAAATCAGTAATAAAAAGTAGCGACCCTGGAGTACGGGCATGAATGACCAGGAATCAGGAAAAGATGAGAGCTATCCTTCTGTAAATTCTGTGTTGTGATTCTAGGTATCAATATCAATCATATTTCTTCTTTTCCGTTATCTAGCCAGCTCAAACGGAATGACGCCTCCGATTCTATAATCCAATCATACCAATTCGGGTCACAATCACAAGGAAGAAAAATGGAAGAATGGTGTGATATCTTTTGCTTTCAGAATAATAAATATGTAGGTGGATATGTGAAGTGGATATTACGCAATCAAAGAATTTCCCTAGAGTCGCTCGAGGTCGGTTTCCTTAACTTATTGTGGTCCAATTTATGATTCCTTTCAAAAGATCCTTGAGAGCCTTCCTCCTACATGCCTTGACCCAAGATTTCTCATAATGTTCTTCAGTTTTATTTAAAAATCCGATCCGACGTTCACATTTGCTAGGATTGTAGAGCTTTGAAAACTTAAATTGTCTTAGCCTACCTAGCCTTGAGTACCTATAGGCGTGGGCAAACTCTTTATTATTATTTGAAACGCGGTAAAAAGAAATATAATTATTATCAATCAATACATAGTATAAAAAGAAGTCGCTTTTTGCTTTTCTCTGTCTGTCTAGAGTGGAACTCGCTAACTCCTAAACCACGCAACGAAATTTGATGCGGTTTTTTGTACTAGGTAGAGTAATTCAAGAGGAAGGTTTATATTATGTAAAACACGCCAGGAAAATGCCTGTTTCCAGCGGGAAAATTCAACAGACCGCTAGGGTTTCTAATAATTATCAAACCACCTGTTTTTGTTACTTATTTGTTCACCAAACCGTAAACCGTACTTAGAAAACGGAATAAGCAAAAGAAATAAGAAAGTGATTCCCTAGGTAGATATGAATGTCCTTCGTACATCCGCTTTGATAACAAGGTTTATGGTCTTCAGCTTTTATTTGTGCTTGACACGAATCTCGCCCTTCTAATCTGCAAGTTGTTGCTTGACGTACGTAGTTTAAATACCTATGTTTGTATTCCAAAGGCTTGCCAGCGATAAGTCTGTGTACTCACAACACACCCAGCCCGCTACCGAAGGAAGCCTTATCGTGGACTCAGACCTGGGAAAGTTTCAGAGGGAACTTTGCGAATACCTGAACTAAGTCATAAAAATTCGTTGGAATTGCAATCAGACTTCACATGCGCAAATGTAAAAAAAGACTTTTCGACGAATTCCACATGAAATGAATACCAAATTTTAAAACGCATTCCGTGTTGAGTACCTACCTATAAAATTTATGTATGTCAGCAAGTATATCTTGGCCGCTAACACGTGTTCCATCTACTAGGATAATTTTGCAACGTGTTAGAGGCCAACATATAGGTGCCTGCTCAATTCGAAGGCTAGGATATTATCCTGGTAGCCCAGTTGTTAGTGGCGTCGCCAGTACAGATGCCGAAAATCACAGTTCAAACCCTGGTGGAAAAAAATTGCAAGTTTTCTTAAAAATATTTAAAAACGTATAGGTAGGTACTTGACCAGTGCTAGGCCATTTGTCGACTCGATGTCACCCAAAGCCACGAAGAAGTGCTTTTGTGTTCCATCGAACGAGAATATGCCTGATTGCGACGAGTTTTTCTATGCTTCAATCTGGTTGTTTCTAAAGTTCTCCCTGAAACAACCCCTTGCTCTGCAAAAAACTCGCTTGAAGAGGAAGTAGGGGTCACGCAACTTCTTGTCAAGCTCTGACTTTATCGGGACTTTTAGCCGCACGCATTTCCCTCCGTAACCTAGTTTATGGTGAAATAACATTAATTTAATCGGGCCTGCCTACTTATACGAATAATACTGTCTCTGTACCTACTGGGTATGAAGGTAATTAGAAATTAATAAATTATCTCGTAGTAAATTACCTATACTTAATCTAAGTAGGTATTTGTCTAACCTTGAATATGATAGCTCCTCACATAAAAAAATAGAGAGGATATTACCTATACGTCTTATTATAACTAACGTTTACAAAGTAATTTTCGATATTTTATCCGTACCTATACTTAGTTTTGTCGTAGATTTTCTCTCTGTCTAGACGTCTAATTTTTATAAAACTGATTAGTCTAGACTTATAAGTTTTTGTCGCAATCGGCACTCACTTGACTAGAACTAGAACTACATTCAGTCACTACGAAGCCGTCGTAGCATTTGTACCATTTACATAAGATTTGTATAGTAACATTGTCTCGTATCTGGCATTTTGCCCAATGACCATATTAGTCCTTGAAATATTTCAAGTTAGTTGAAAACCAGCGTTTGTTTAATTCATGAAGTGGATTCCGACATTTTGTAAAAAGTAATCATGGAAATCGCGAAAATTGCTCCAGATTTTCTTTAAGTTCATCAAATTCCTAAAAAAATGAGCTTATTAGGTACTTTTGTTTTAAATATTTTATGCTAGAAAAAAAACTGTAGGTAAGTATTACCAATTTCCAAAATTTGTGATAATAATAATTGTCAAGCCGTTCACTTACCTTCTTGAATTTTGTCTTTACGATACTGTGGTATCTCTCGTAGAGTTCAGTGAAATATCTAGGCTACGAAATGCTACGAAAAAATGATGTAGGTACCTATTAACATTTTCCGATAATTATTTGCTCTGCAAAAGTACCTTTTTACCTACTTTGGTACTTATTTCAGTTTGTCTTTATGATACTGTGATATCTGCCGTAGAGGTCAGTGAAATATTTTGGCTACGAGATGCTACGGAATCGCTACAGATACGATACCTGTGATGGTATCTGTCTGTTTTTACCCGACATTCCTAAATTTCTATTTCGACCACTGCTACATTTCATAATGTTGATATCAAATTACACAGAATATTCAGAAGTAATATTGTCTACCAGTATAAATTTAAATATTAGATTTGAAGTGCCGAAACTTACTTACCTCTTTCTTTAGTATCAAAAAATTGTGCAGAGAGGTTTGCCGTATAAAAGGCATGTAAATCGCTTAATTTGCATCTCATAGTTCCCACTCTAGCAAGTCAACAAGTGTAAAAAGGAATTTTCTATCGCTGACGCTGACTTTTGAACGGAGAGTGTTCGTTCTTTACATGGTACGATATCCAGTAATCTGGTAGGTAGGTACGTCATGTCAAAAACCACTAAATAAACCGAATCTTAACTTAAGAGCCACAAAAGTCCACTGCTGGACATGGGCCTCCCTCTATCGGCTAACGGGAGGCATTGCCATACTCACCACGCTTGACAGGTGGATTGGCGAGCGCAGTACAAGATGTTTATTTCAGTGGAAACGCTGCTTCCCATTCCATCAGTAATTTTAGTTACTTCTTACGACACCCACGAGTAGAATGGAATGATGCTATTTTAAGCTGGCATCACACGGCACACATGAAATGCGTTGATAATTATTAATTCGTAGATGTAAGTAGTTCACATAGTCTGCCTTTAGGCTGACGACATACAAGCCTTGACAACAACCAAGTATTTAATGAAATAACCTACAGATCTGTCGGTAATTATTTGACTTGTTTGTAGACAGACTCACATTTACTTTGCCTTTTTCAGTATTATTTAATTGAATGAAATCTCAGAACTCCCCCAATTAACACTTAACCACGAATTGACTGCGTACACATAGAGTTCGTAGGATTGAACAAAACGGTTGCCACACACGCGATAGTTCAATTAATGGCCTAAAAGAAAAATGGACTGAAAGGAAAGAAATATTTCAGTTTAATTAATTCGCCGAAAAACCTGTGAATATATGCCGATATAGTTTTCCTGAAACTACGTGGTTGTGGGTGTCGCTGACTGATGGGTTTTTAATTTGTCATGAAATTGCAAAATTTTCTCCAACATGAACGACAATGAAATACCTACTTAGATGCAAATAAAAACATTGCAATCTAAACTTTGAACGCGATTTCTGTACCTGTTTTTTTAATATCAGACAAGTAAATGCCAACACAATCCTTTCTTTGTCATACATTGCAATCAGATTAGGAAAATCTAATGTTACTGATTAGGTATGTACATATATCACGCCTATATCCCTTGCGGGGTAGGTAGAGCGCAAAAGTTTTGTAGGTAACGGCCATTTATATCTATCACGCTTGACAAAAGTTTGAGAGTCATTCAGAAGATAGTGACAGGTTGTCAGCCTGTCGCCTGAAATTGCAATACACATCAACTCTCAAATCCGTTATTCGCTTCTTACGACACCCACAGGAAATATATGGGGTGATGCTATTGTAAGCCACGGCCATTACAGATTCCGAAACATTGTAAATCTCGAAGCACTAGGTAGAAAACATCTGTTTTGCTCAGAATAATCTGATTTGAATGCAACACAATATCTATCTTATCGTGCAATCTATCGAACTTTTTTGAACATCACAATCTGTCAGCGTTTCGTATGATCTCGAATGGAACACATCCAATTAGGCTCCCTGCAGTAATTAATGGAGAGAGACCTGATTTTTAGATCCAGCATATAAGGTGAAATTTTACTACCTAGCCTACTAAACCTATAGTGAAAATGCAGGACAGGCTTGTGATAAGGAACAAATTTCCCCAAAGAACATAAGTTTGAGAAAGAAAAAATATCCGGACCTCCCATTGCCGATCAGTTGATTTGAGGCTATTAAGGGAGGTCACTATTTTTTTACTGTGTATATGTTCCATGGGGAAAGTTGTTTCTTGTCACCAGCACGTCCTACATTTTCGCTATCACTAGTAAAATTTCATCCTACATGTATGATTATTTGGCGTTAGTTGTTTTAGTAGGAAACAGAAAATGAACTTAACTGTGTGTGATTGAATGGAAGTCGATAGGTATTAGGCTAACTGTGGGTGAAACACCAGCCGGCCGAAGCTGTTTCCTCGTTCCAGCAAATGTCACCATTATTTGGGCCCGTATCTAGGTGTAAGGGCCCTTTTCCTGTCATGCGTATTTTCGCACGCGCGCGGATCTGGTCCGCATGCGGGCCGCACGCATATTATCTTTTGATACATGTTTTTATGTTTTTCCTATCATGCGGCTAGCACGCGCGCGGAACAGGAGCGTGCCATCATCCGCATGCGGACCAGATCCGCGCGCGTGCGTAAATACGCATGACAGGAAAAGGGCCCTAAATGGCTCTCAACCAACAACTCTGATCGATTATGAGAGCCATTTTGAGATGCCTTTTGTACTGCTGCGACATTTGTCAAAATCGCTTTCAAGATCGATCTCAAAGTTGTCTCTATTTACCTACTTAGGTTCTTACTTTAGTTTGTCTTAATGATCCTGTGATATCTGCCATAGAGGTCAGTGGGTCTTTGAAATATTTTGGCTACGAGATGCTACGGAATTGCTACGAAACAGGCACGATTCCTGTGGTATTCTGTACTTACCCGATATTCGTACTAAATACGACATTCAACAACTTTGAGATCGATTTTGAGATGCCGTTTGTACTGCAGACATTTGTCAAAATCACTCTCAGGATCGATCTCAGAGCGATTTAAGAACATGAGCCTTACATCAAATACGATACCTAAAAAAAATTATCTTTTTGCTACTGAAAATTGTTCGTCGCTAGTTGTACATCGGCCCTTAGAGATCAGTGTGGCTTCTGTAAATATTATTGTAAGTAGACTCGACAGACATTGAAATCAATCCTTACGCCTTGAGGCAAATCTGGTTAGCAGTAGCATTGACACACATAATAAGTAGAGTATTTTTATACCTACCTATCTCTGCTCCCAATGCACTGCGACTTACCTTTAAATAGGAAGAAGAAAATATTATTTGTTTCAATGTTTAGATTTAATTATTAACTTTTTGGTTACAAAGCTAATACAGAAGCAAGTGGAAATAAATCATACCACCGATGGGATTCGAACCCACGTCTTCTGACAAGCCGGGTCAGACGTGTTGACCACTACACCACGGTAGGCTCTAACACAGGCGGCAAAATTGTGAAACGCTTGCTTCTTTCATGTATTTCTTAGATTTATTTAAATTTATTAATCGCAAAACTACATAAATAAATAAATACCCTATATGTCTTAACATCTCGTATCTTGTTGTCACCATCCATTCACTAAGTGCTATTCAGTCGTAAGTAATAAAAACTGAAGCTGTTGCTCCATGAAAGTCGAGTTTGTTTAACAAAACAAGATGAGACTAGCGATGAATGACTTTGAAAAAACGCTTGTAGGTTTCGGTTTTTTATACTTACTCAAGCAGAGTTAGGTATGTGCAAAAGGCAAAATATCTCCACTCTCAGACTTTTAAAAATATACTCGATAGATATGACTTGATTTTCGCGTGAAAAATGCACAAAGTAAGTCGTGTAAAAGCTGTGTGACATGCCGCAAGATGCATTCACATGTTACATATTGCGCTGCGACTTTTAAGAAATATTGTTGTATAAAATGTGTGTGAAACGTTTTTAAAATAAGAATTTAAGGGAGTTACTTATTCTACTTATTTACCTAAATGTTGTTTTCACATCCATCATGACGACTAAATTTTGCGTAATGTCAATGATCTGAAAAATAAATCAGTAAAAACGATAGATATTTATCCAAGTAAGTTTGTTTTTTGTTCAGCGTTCAACAACCATGGAGCGCTAGCCATGGAGTCGAATCAGATTTGACGCCGGCTCCGCTCCATGGGAACAGTGTTAATCCATATCGTGTTATACCCGGTTTTCTTCCTACAATTTCAAGGGCGCTGATAAATCTCGTTATTTTCTCGAATGATCCTTGATCCTTGTGTTTTTGTTGCAGAGAGAGCTGTTTGCGGCAAAGGCGGACAGCGGGACGGCGGCCGCGGATCGTAAACTGTCGTCTTCCTCGGCAGGAAGTATGAAGAACAAATGGCTCAAAGCCTTCCGGAGCCTGAAGCCTCCGAGCGCGCCTCCGCCCCATGCAGCTCCACCTGACAAGTAAGCGACACAAAGTAGGCTGGTCGTCAACTGGCTGGCTAAAGAAACAACTTCAAAATAGGAACATGGGTCAATAGTATGCCTAAAGAAACCTGAAGCATACCTACCTATCGCGTTTGAAAGAGCCTGTTAAAATAAATTGAGTCCGTGCTCCTATTTTCGGTTGTGCTACGATATCCGTCCGGCCTTTTGACGACCGGCCGTTTACACATTGACACATTCTGCGAAACAATATTCTGAACATACACAATCACACTGCCGTGCGATTGGCACGCTCCGTACACGTCAACATTATTTACTTGTTATTTACTTTCCAAGTGATTGCTTTGTTCACTATGTCCACGATAAAAACTGGACAGTTATGTAAAACGGAGCGCGTAATCACGCTGTGGCACGCGATCGTTTTCCTTTCGGAATTTGTTCAGATTAGTCCCGAATTAGATCAAGTGAAGTTTGTTTATCTAACTTGTACCTCTACAAAAAAAAGCTGCCATCGGTTAACCAAAAAGTTAATATCAATATCTAGTGTTTGATTAAAAGCACCAAGTACCTACCTATTCGAAGTTACTATCTTGTGGAAAAATTTCTACAAAATAATAAACATTGGCAACCATCGGTACCTATAGTTAACTTTTCCCTAACGGAAAGTAAACAGTTTTATCAAGTTGTACTCCGACATTTTTACGTTCTTTGAGCTAACGTACTTAATCGATAAAAAAATGCCCGGCAGCTTGAAATTGAAACTGAAATCCAATTTATTGGCAAATTATAGGATTTCGATTTGACCCTGGACGTCTGGATGCCTGGATAATCAGTTTGATAGAGGACGCTACGCATTTGACGTTTTGTGAAAAAGTTTTCATTTTGTTCGAACTTCCTCAGGGGCGTACAACGCAAAAACTTTTAAAAGTTTGCAACCACCAACACCTATTCTAGCGTAGCAACGACGATGAATTTTTGACTTTAGGATTTTAGGAAAACTGAGTTTCAGCGCTGGTAATATCCTTTCGTCGGTACGTTATCGGTTAGCAACGTCAATTTCCGGAAGGTTTTCGAAAACAGGATAACACAATTTTCATGTTTTCGCACCGGGAGTGCGGCGAGGTGATTGCGACCTTGCACCGAGCCCTGGAGGCGGCAATTTTTGAAACATGACTAAATTTCGCATGCACTAAGCTGCAAAAATTGGTATAACAACTCGTGTCGCACATTTTACTTCTCCTATCCATATACATGTCAAAGGTATTCGTATGTTTATGCGGTGCTATAATATTCTTATAAATGGCAATATATATACAGTGGCATAGGGTGGGACGTTGACCCATGCGGCCCGGGTTCGAGCCTCGGTCGAAGCATGACATTTTTTCAATTTCTAATATCATTTGTGTCAAAGGTAGGTACTGCAGGTATATAGGAGAATGCGTGATATGAGCAGCAGTTTACAACTCGTGGCAGACTGCCGCATGAAAAATCAAATGTTCCTAGTCCAAAAATACGCCCCTTGAGCTCTGTTCCTATGATTCTATGTTCTACACCTAGGCATCTGAGCATCTAGTCCGGGCAGTTTCAATTAGTGCTAGGATGGTGGCGACACTGTTATAATTGCTGTTTAACGTACTAGTTTCGTCTACATAAATGGGGTTGTTGACAAATTGAAACTACGCAGTCAGACATTCGATAAGAGGACCTTCAAGAGAACCTTCAACGCATAAAATTAACAAATTGGTTCTCATCTCGTAGCAACGCGTAGCAAAATATTTTCTTTCGTTCTGTGAAAGATTTTCCATCTTGATTATGTCTGATGAGGTAATTCCAATCAATCAAGACTGAAAACAATTTCTTAGATAATTTTCTTGTTTGTTTTCCTCTGAAATGACCTCTACTATGCTGCTTTTTCTTTCAGTCACTTGATTTTTATCTTCAGATAAAAAATATGGTTGGCATAGATATATTCAAGGGCCGAATCCTTTTGGAATCATGAATCGTTCAGACGTCTTCACGAAATAAGTAGCTATCACTACCGCGTCTTCTGTGTAATAAAATAAGTCAGACGTTCTTGAACTAAGAAAAATTAATATGGGTTCTCCATTTTAAATTAAGCTGTTTCCATTATAGGTAGATAAACGATTTCCCGTCACTTTTGCAAGTGTACACTACTCTGTGCATATCTATCTACTCTATACACATATTTATGGCACGGCTGCAGGGTAAGCAGTGAAACACCACCACGTCTGAAGTTTAAGAGTCATTCATAATACATTTCGCTGCCCGTCGTTTAAAATTGAATACACATCAACTAACAAATCCCTTAGTCGCTTTTTACGACACCGGCGGGAAAGATATGAAATGAAGCTATTCTATGCCGGCACCACACGAAAATTCAAAGGCAAGGATTCTTCTTGTGAGTCTTGTGAGCGCTAGTTCTATTTAGCTGACAACATTTCCTCTTCGTGTATTTTCTGATTGGACATGACGTGCAGCCCATCAGATCACGACATAACAAGGGGAAATCAATAAATACCTACGAAAATATTTTCATCGCTACAACATTTTGCTGTCGGTTCAAGGTGTGAAAAGTAACAAAACATTTTGAAGTACTTACGAGTATGTAACGTAGTGCTTTTTTTTTCATTTAGTTATCTTTGATATACTTATCGTACAGTTACATCTAAGACTGTAGGACCATAACGTAAGAATGTGTTCCCACCTTGGTTCCCACATACAAAGTTCTCTACAAACGTGTATGAAAACGGTCTACCGACTGACGTTACACATGCTACCTACCCAAGTAAATGGTTAATTACCTGCCTTCCATTTAGGTCTTCCTAAATAAATATAAACACCAAATTTCACCCCCGGTTCAACCGAAAATTATGTAAGAGCATTAAAGAGTGTCGCCAAACAAGATTAGAGAGTACATGACAACGTTGTACACATTACATTATTATGGTTTCGTCCAACGCGCTTAACAAATGGAACTAATTAGTAACAGAGAAGCTTAGATAAGCACTACGTTACGAAAAAATAAAGACCAAATGACTGCCACAAATCAAAATAGTTGAGACGGCCACTCACTGCTTTCGTCGACGTATGGCAGTTCCTAATTAAAACCATCAAGTGGGAAAGGAAGCGCCATACAACTCTCATACAACACTGTTTAAAGAGAAAATGTATCTTTAGATACGTACTTGAACTACTTTTTAAATAAACAATGCTTCTGGTAAACCCATCAAGACAATGCAAGCGACAATACAGATGCAAAGTCTTTGCAAAACTACAGTTCAAGCGAATTTAAATAGCGCTTAAAAGTTTTAAGAATATTCCGTATTCTAGCGAATTTGGAGCAGAGTGTAAATATTGAAATACAAGATAACGAGATGCACACAAAGCTCCTGACGACTGAATTGCAATATTTACATAGCTACAAAAGAACTGCACTTCACTTGATACAATTTGGTACTCAAATATGAATACATTTGTGACCCAACACGACTGAAATTTGCATTCGTTTAGAGAACGCAGAAGTTTTTGGAATGTTTTAAATTCCCCCTCATATTAACTCACGACCATTATTCGTACGTAAATAGCCATTCGGGATTTTCATCATTTTTATGCCAATTCTTTGCTTCGGGTGTAAGTAATCTCATTGCCGCTTTGTCTCCAATTAGGTTACTTAAGCCCTTGTTATTGTAAACTGTGGTGGCCTGAATGCTTATCAGACTGAAAGTAATCCTGGGAGACCTTTGAAGTTTCTTACTCAGCATCGACGACGATTCATTCATGCATCACAGATTCCTGCACATTAATGATTGTTATTTAATCACTAACTTGTATGTCATGTTCATTTTGATGTTTCTTTCTTCTTGCATCGGTAAAGAAAGAATCAAATGTACCACGCCGTGTCGACGGTCATGGCTATGAGGTAACTGTGCCCTGTAGGTGTGAGATTGGTAAATGTGTTCCCGTACCCACTGCCCAGCGTAACCTTGTAGAGTCGCTCATCTCCGACACGTAGAATTGGCCTATTTCCTATTACAGCATAGTGTTGATGAGGATTCCTTTTCCGCATCCTCATAACGTGGAAGTTCCGCAATTTTAAATGTTCCTTATCCGACACCGCTTCCACATAAAAGAAAGTTCATAATTCCTCTTCCGCTTACGCTTCCTCAGAGATTCTGTGGAAGACATATGGTATTCAATAGTACATATGCCAGAATAAAAAATCTGTCGTAGTAATGATTTACTCTGTTTTTCATTTCTTTGACCACTTCCTCTTCCTCATCCGCATCCTCATCTTTATTAAAAAGTTCTCATCCTCATCCGCATCCTCCAGCTTCCAGTCTGATTGTTACTTCCTCTCCCGTTCCCTCTTTCAAAACAGCAACCTCGTCAACACTATTACAGCATGAGCGGAATTCAGTGTGTCTATCATGTAATCCTGTCTTGCTTCACTATCACATCCTGCTGTCTCTTCGGTGCGGATTATTTACATGTAGAATCAATCAACGAAATTAGATACTGTTGTTGTTGTTTTGCTTTGAATGTGTGCATTTAGAGTAGCGTGTTTTGTTTGTGTGGGATATACCGAGCTACAAATCGCGACCGTGTTATTATTGCATAATTGGTGGTATAATTGTCACGAAACGACTATGATAGACGATATGTTATAATACATAATGGGGTTATAAGTACTCTAGTTATAGTGTCATGTCATGTGGGAAATAATCATCGGTCCCTGGTGTCGGAGTTTTGAAAATCACCTACTAGATAAAAATAGCTTTAATATTAATGTGGTTGTTTAACGATCATTTAACGACGACAACAGAGTTCGATGATGGCCTAACGTGCTTTCCAAAGCAGGTCTGTACTGTAACCTGTCACATCGAAATGTCTCCCATTCACCTTGAACACCATCGATCCACACGATGACGTGTGTTACTCTGACAGCTCGTAAATATTACACATGCGATGATAAATTAACCGTGGATCGTTCAGTGCTGTTGAGTACTCGATTGATCTGCTAAGAGAGTAAATAATTGATTCTGTTTACATACATACAAGGTGTTCCAATGTAAATACATTAAATTTGAGACGTTGTGTAGACCATCGTACCGAATATTTTCATTATGGGGCCATGTTATGAAAACCCCTCGTTTAGAAGTAATCAGCAACTTAAATTTATTAAATTTAATTGAGTCCCACATTATGAAAGTAGCTTTATTGATTAAGACCTTTATTTATGTCATGTTGCCGTCTTGGAAAAACTTTTGAAATTACCGCCACAACTGTTGCCAAGGCAACGGTTTTGGCGGTAATTTAGTTGCCAAGGCAACAGTTGTGGCGTAGACCAAGGTCAAATGTCATGTTCGTCAAAAACTGACACAACTGACACTACAGACTCTAATGGGTTGTCTGATTGGCCCTTTGTCTTTGCGTCTCTATGGGGATCTAAGTCAAAAGAAGTTTTTTGTTTGAGACGGCAATAAAATAAAGTTGACACCAAGAAAGAAATCTTTTATCATAAGTTTTCGTTTACATTTAAAACATAGACAACTATGTACCAAACTTTTTCGAAGATTCAAATCCAACAAGTTAAATATGCAAGGTTGCAATCTTGGATAAGGGGTAATACCTAATGGTTGTAGTAAATGTAGGCATTTAGTTTGTATGAAAATTTTAACTTCTTAATTGTTGAGAATTCAAACTTGGTGCCATAATTGAAATTGTTCAGTACAATGGTCTACGCAACGTCTCCAATTTAATGTATTTCCTTTGGAACACCTTGTACATACAGAATGTAAAAAAATCAACTGCAAATATTTGAAGGGGTAAACCAGCCCATGAAACTGAACAACTTTCCCCAAGGAACATAGGTCGAAACATAAAAAAAAATTGTACCTCCCATACAAAATGTACCAGCTGACAAGAGTCAATTTGTATGGGAGGTCAATTTCTTTTTCGTATTTTGGCCTATGTTCCTTTGGGAAAGTGGTTTAGTTTCATGGGCTGGTTCATCCCTTAAAATATTTGCAGTTGATTTTTTTACACCTTATAATATATCACCCTTGCAAGGTAGGCAGAGCGTAAAAACGGCAGCTGTAATAACTAGGCATTTACTCAACGTCTGACAAAAGTTTGAGAGTAATTCAGAAGACTGTATTAACTGTGTATCAACATACGAGTAGTGACACTTAAGTGTCAGCCTGCCGCCTAAAATGGCAATACACATCAATTCCAAAATCACTTAGTCGCTTCTTACGACAGCCACGGGTAAGTTATGGGATGCTATTCTAAGCCGACACCAAACGGCGACAAACTTAATCATTAGTGATGACAAGAGAGACGTGATCGATAGAGATCTTGGGAGCTTCATAAACTTCTTCTAGACAAGAATAATGTGAAACAAATCTTTGCCAACCTTAGAGTATAAGCAAGCTATAGCAGTTGCTCCCTAGATACTGACTTCAAATGTATGAGAAGCTAAAGAGGATCAATAGTGCTGTCACTGGCGTTTTGCTACTGATTGACAAACAGGTTGTGTGCAGACTACTCAAACCGTTGTAACTTAGGCACACACTATAGCTTGCTTATATAGCTCTGAGTTGGCAACAAATTGTGACCAAAAAATTGAAATCTTCATGTGTTTTTAGGAGGAATGGCGCAGCCCGAGAAGCCAGGATCGCAGCAGGGGAATCGGATGCTCACAATTTCCAAGAGTATACCTATAAGAAAATAACACCATGCGACGTGTGCTCGCAAGTCCTTAGAGGTAAGAATTTTCACAACTCAGACAACATATAGGTACATAAACCACGCCTTTACCCCTTACGGGGTAGGCAGAGCGTCAAATACCGTACAAATACAATCGTTGTCGCCACATCTGACAATTACCTATTTAGGTAAGTATTTAAGGGCTATTTCAGAAATCTTGTGCGTCACTACAGCTAAGCTTAAACTGCATACCCGCCTAATAAAGAAATCCTGCGTACAGTACTCAATACTCAATTATTTATTGCATTTTAGTTTAGACTATTCTATTATATAGGATTTGTACTCAAAAACTGAACAGGTAGAAACTTTCATTAAAAAGTTTTTTACGCAATATAAAAAAAGGAACCTCCCATACAAAAAATTTGAAAAAGTGTTTCACTGAGTATGTTTGTTTCCAATTTGTTTTTTCCTATTTGACAAATTGATTCTAATAGTTTTGTGAGTAGAACACATCCTTAAATATTGGTAAGTAGTTAATGAAATGGAACCATAAATACTTATTCTGAGATCTTTTCCAGTAGGTAGAGAATTTTGCGATAACTTGCCGGAATGATATTATAATATTGCGGCGTGGTCTGAACCAAAACGTAAATAAGGATTAGAACCAAATCTCATCAAGAGTTCGCAACCTTAAATCGCGATTGCTGAGCGCTTGTTTTCAGTTTCAGTAGGGACTCGTAAATTAATTAAATTATAATATTTTCCTTCTCGAGGACTGTCTATAAATCTCTACAGAGCAAGATGCGATGATACCCAATTATTTAAGTAGGTATATCACAGTGGGTGACCTTTCTCACCTAATTAAGCTCCTATTCCCCACAGTTCTCTAACTTTGCTAGTTTCTGTTTGATTTGTAGTTCTGATCTGACTTTCGAACTAAAGACACTCGCGGTCTCCAGACAGAGATTTCGAGACTTCGACGAAATATATCAAATTGTATAGCATGTCGTAAAATATAAAAGTGAAGGTTACGACAAATAATTATTATTGCTTATACCGAGCCCCGAGGGTATAAGACATTATGGCACCGACATTGTAAATATGCGATAAGCGAATAAACAGACGTTGGGTAAACACAGTTAGCTTTATAATCTCAGTCTGTCACTGCCTGGCACAACGGTTTCGGAATCGAAAAAATAATAGTCTACGTCGAATACGTCGATGTCACAAATGGGGTACGGCGCGCGGGGCGCCAATACAGATGGCTGAGTCAGTACTATAGTCCGTCAAGTTCGTGCGCGACCTCCCTGCGGGGTACAGACGGTCGGGGGGCGTGGAAGCACGTCATTTTAATATGACGTGCGGCGCGGATGCGCGCGCTTCCCTTCCCCGCTACACCTCCCGCTACCCGCTGACATCTCCCCTCCCAACGTCTGTCACCCCTAGGGAGGGTCGCGCACGAACTTGCCGGACTATAGCGACGATTTTGACGCTTACTGACTTTAACTGGTAATAACCGGAATCTCAGGGGAAGTCGATTTAACTAAGAAGGTGGTTGACAACAACGTCATATTTCTTGGATTTATAATTGGCTCAGAATCATATGACGTTCTTTATCTTTGCTGTTTTGATATTCTCATACTTTGAGATTTTTGACAGTAGCAACCCTGGCTGTTATGTAACAAGTGCCAATCGCGGAAATCCGAAATAGGACTGAGTGAACCTTCTGTAAACTCTCTTTTTGTGTTGATGTCTACGTTTTTATACGTAGCTATACGAGTACTGATAATAACTTGGCCGTACCTTGTACTGATAGTATCATTAGATTACATTCGTTTTCTGTACATTGTTCGAACAAACTCTAAATTATTATTTACCAGCACAATACCTTCGGGCGAAACTTGAGGCTATAGTTTAACAGAAAATTATCGATGTTTACTAAATTTCAGGTATGAGAAATTGTTTTGACAAAATATTAGTTTAGGGACTTCCCGAGAAAGTTAAGTCAGGCAATTATTCAAATTGAGTGAGCTTTCTAGGCCGGGCGACGAACGACGGTGAACTTTTTATGAGGGCAGCCTGTATTACCCACAAAAACATTTCTGTCGAAAATTACTTGTCATAATCGCATAACTGTCGAGTGTCGTTTCTTTCAATTTGAGGATCTGGCGATGATGGTTTCCGTTTATGGGGCCGCAGAGTAAAGCGATTAGAATCGTAAGCGCCCTTGCAAAGTTTGTGACATTGAACTTCGAAAAAGGTCACCAGATCGCTTACAAGAGAGATAACAATGTCCATTCAATTCCTTCTGATTCAGATTCAAAGTGAAAAGAGTCTGCAATAAAATCGAATTTAGTTCTAGAAACTATCACATACCGCAAGTGCTAGCGGGGAGGGCAACGACACTCACAATATTTTATTCTAAAGAATTTTATATGAAAAATCCTGACTTTATTACTTAGTATAGACACAATCGGCAGATATTTCATTGAGTAATTAGGAGTTAGAATACGTATGTATTAATGTTGGACAAGTACTTCGTTGGTAATAAAGTTCGAACGCTAGGTATTTTACTTTCGAGATTCGATTACCTAAATATTCGGGACTACATATTAACTTATGTAAATTTTCCCCAAGCAGAGAAACTACCTGTCTATTTCACGCTGTCTGCTATCTAGTTCCACGGTATGTAAAGTCATCACGATGGTACTAAGTACACGGTTCGCGCCTCGCGAGCCTTTTGTCTCGTGGCGTTCAACCACGAATTCCGATTAACGACATAACGCCATACTTTTAAAAGCTTTCGGGTCACTGGCAGCGCGGAGCTATGGAACTTGAACTATTTTGATTAAATATCCAATGAAATATGTGATTTAACCTCAAATTTTGCCGTGCCTTCAATCGTCTTTTTACTATATATTAAGTTATGTAAATTTTCCCCAAGCAGAGAATCTACCTGCCTATTTCACGCTGTCTACTATCTAGTTCCACGGTATGTGAAGTCGTCACGATGGTACTACACGGTTCGCGCCTCGCGAGCCTTTTGTCTCGTGGCGTTCAACCACGAATTCCGATTAGCGACACAACGCCATACTTTCAAAAGCTTTCGGGTCACTGGCAGTGTGGAGCGATGGAACTTGAACTATTTTGATTAATATCCAATGAAATATGTGAATTAACCTCATATTTTGCTGTGCCTTCAATGGTCTTTTTACTACATATTAACTTATGTAAACTTACCCCAAGCAGAGAATCTACCTGCCTATTTCACGCTGTCTACTATCTAGTTCCACGGTATGTGAAGTCATCACGATGGTACTACACGGTTCGCGCCTCGCGAGCCTTTTGTCTCGTGTCGTTCAACCACGAATTCCGATTAGCGACACAACGCCATACTTTCAAAAGCTTTCGGGTCACTGGCAGCGTGGAGCGATGGAACTTGAACTATTTTGATTAATATCCAATGAAATATGTGAATTTACCTCAAATTTTGCTGTGCCTTCAAGCCGTGCGGTGTGTGGTGCCGGCAGAGTAGAATAGCACCATCCCCTCTCTTCCCGTGGGGGTCGTAAGAGGCGACCGAGGCATAAACCCGACCCAAACAGCCAGGGATAACCGTATGGTGGCGGTTAATCCACCACAAAAGCATTCCCAAGGAGGGTTGACGTCTGGTAGGCGGCTGGACGATTTTGAGTTCAACGAAACGTGTTGTGCCGACCCCAAGTAATTGGGATAAGGGCTGGAAGATGATGATTTGCTGTGCCTTCAATGGTCTTTTTACTACATATTAACTTATGTAAACTTTCCCCAAGCAGAGAAACTACCTGCCTATTTCACGCTGTCTACTGTCTAGTTCCACGGTATGTAAAGTCATCACGATGGTACTACACGGTTCGCGCCTCGCGAGCCTTTTGTCTCGTGGCGCTCAACCACGAATTCCGATTAGTGGCACAACGCCATACTTTCAAAAGCTTTCGGGTCACTGGCAGCGTGGAGCGATGGAACTTGAACTATTTTGATTAATATTCAATGAAAAATGTGATTCAACCTCAAATTTTGACGTACCTTCAATGGTCTTTTTTTTTGTAAGTAGGTATACTAACTGTGTAATAGAAGACGATATTTCATTGAAATTTGTTAAAGTGAAAGCAATTATAGGCCTACCAGTAGATAATTGATTGAAACCTAAGAATGTTGTTTGAAATTCTTGGTATCTACCTAATGATTCGGCGAACTTAAACAAGCAACAAGAGAGAAATTTATAAGTAGGTTCGGGATTGTAGAGTAGAATATCTAACTACATTTTGTATTTGAAATATCTGGGTGATTTGGCAGAGATGCAGAGATAAATCGATTTTACCACTAGATACATCATTTCAATTTATTTCTGCCTTACAATGATGTCTCTCTCTCTAGTATCTCCCTAAATACGGGGTGTAAGGGACGGTGTAAAGAAAACTTTGCAGGCATGTTCGTTCAGTCCATGAAACTGATTAACTTTCGTCATGAAACATAAGGTGGTAAACGGTTAAAAAAATCTACTTCCCGTACAAAGTCAGTCAGCTGATCGTGAATTTTGTATGGGAGGTAAAAACAAAACTCGTTTCCCACCATTGGCTCCATAGGTAGTAAAAGTTGTTCAGTATCATGGTCTAATCATGCCTGCAAAGTTTTCGGTACACCGCCCCTTACACACTGTAGGAATTTGATTTCATCGATAAATTCATCTTAATATTTTATTTAACAGGACACACTAGGCAAGGTCTGCGGTGCAGATTATGCAAGACGAACGTGCACACTGACTGTTTGCCGCAAGTAGGCAAATGTCAGACCAAGTCGCGCCTCCTGCGCCGGCAGAAGAGCACCTCCGAAATAGAAGCCCACAGAATACAAGACACGGCGTTCGAAGAAGAAAGTAAGTCGTCCACATAAACTGCTGCAAAGCTCTTGCATTCAGAACGGATAGATCTGAATTATTTATAAGTACACCACTCAGACTTTGAAAACTAGAATATATAACCCTAATACGAGTAGGTAGGTACAACTTGGATTTATACAGATCGTAAAAATACTTATACTTGTATTATTAGCATATCAACATAAATGAAAAGTACCTATCTAATGAAAGGTTTTGAATTAATAGTAGGCGCAATTAGAAGCAGTGGTAAGTTCTGTGATATTGAAACTGCTTTCATCGCTTATGATATTGAAACAGTTATTTTTGAATGTACCTAATGAATGGATTTAAAGTTATTATAATTTACATTGAGACACGATACACCGCTCTAAATCATCAAGCTTGCAAAGCGCCACGATTTGCATAAACACGTAACAGCAAATGTAAACACATTCGGAAGCTAACTTCACGTTGTCCAGGGGTGGAGGATGGATGGCTGCCGGGACAGAGGCTCACACCCTACGATGATGTTTACGAATACGATAGCTTCTATGACGAGGGTACAGTATAGTCGGAGTGAACCCTCAGCACCCTCCCTCGAAGCCGAGCAATCGACTATACTAACTCCAACAATATCTTTATTAATAGTGTAATATGTGATAGTCTTACTTACAGAAACTTGTTCGAGTATCCAACTACCGACATACTAATACAACAGACACCACCCTTGCCTGACTCCACACATTTTAATATTAAATTAACAAATCGAGTACCATGTAACTTTTCATTATCCTGGCGGCGAGACTCTAATCCCATTTCGCTCGGTGCTCAGAGGAGGAAGTGGATCAGACCTACCAAGTTCTGAAGCGGGCCAACGAAATCGCGAAGCCGGGCGTGGGCGGCGGGGAAACGCGCGGGGGCCCCGTAGTGCGCGTGTCAGCACCGGCACCGGCGCCCGCGCTCGCGCCCGACGAGGCGCCGCCCGCGCGCTCCCCGGCGCGACCCAGCGCGGGGCTGGCCGTGATGCCGCAGCCCATCGCCTCTAGCTCAGGTCTGGCGCCGCACCCGAGCTCGCTCGCTTCTCCGCTCGAGCCGCGCCGTAGGCCGCCGGCCGTCGCCTGCCACCGTTGCACGCGTGACGCGCGACGGCCGACCGGCAGCTTCGATTCACTCGTTTTCAGTAGCGTCGAGTTGTTTTTGCACGCAATCCTTTAGTCGCGGGCGCAGGGCGGGGGCGGGGTGCGGTCGGTACTGAGCGCTGCTTGTCGGTAGGCACCTCAAGCTCGTCGCGGCCCTCGGACGGCGGCGTGCGGCGGAGGCTGTTCGCTGGCGTCAAGAGTTTGTCCATGTGGGGCTCGCGCTCGCGCCGCGGGTCGCCGCAGCACCGGTCCATTTCTCTACCGGAAAGTACGCGCCCCAGGCTGGCGAAGTGCCACGCTCTCTGTCTCACGGCTGCGAAACAAGCTTTGTTTGTCCCGTCTACTGGTTTCGGTGCCTCGTTTTACGTTGTGTATTCAGTTTATTTTTATTTATTTTCGCAGTTGCGGTGTTAGACAATTAGAATAATTAGGGCTACAGCTAGAAAAAGCTCGGCGTTCACCCCTTAGAAGCTTAATGTCCTATCACGGAAAAATCACTTCATGAAAAGGCATCGATGAACATGTGAAACGATTAGAACCCCTTTGTCTTGTCCTTTTGTTTGTTTTAATTCCTGTTACTTTATTTTTGTGTTTTAATTTTTATTTATTTTGTGTTGTTCGCGCGTTGTCTTTGCAGAAGCGGATCAGACGCCGAGGCGAGGTTTTGGACAGCCCCTTTGTTTCGTAAACGAGAACGGCGGCGATCCCCCGCAGTCGATCCTCAAGTCATCCAGTGTCAAGAGAAAATGAATATAGACTTTTTACCCCACGGGAATGAGATCGTTAATCCTATTGCCTCTCTTAGGCAGAGCACTGACTCAGCGCGGCCACCGGCTAGTCGACAGCCGCCTCTCGATGTTGAATATCTAAAAACCCCGAAGCGCCCCGCGTTCTGTGATATGTATATTGTTACTGTTACAATAAAAGTCAGATTTAATCAGCTTCCTTTTTTCTCGTTTACCTTCCATTTTGCAATTTGCACTATATTTCACTGGCGTTTCGAGCGGAAGCGCCCCGACCTTTATCGCGCCGGCATTGGATGTAAGTGGTGCATGGCTTGGCGGGGCCTGCAATGCATGCGTTTTTCTTTACCCAAAACAAAAATAAACACGAATCTGCTGACTCTAACTTGCACTTATGGAGCTCGCAGTGTTTTTGATATTACCTAACTCGATTTTGCTTCAAAGGTCACGATTTTTAACTCGCATCTATCAAATTAACATCCCTCACATGACACTAATGTATAAAGACAAATGCCAACCACCTTCGAACCACAAAGTTTTGATTTTTGTTTGGCTTTATTTCTAGCTTTCCTCTGCCTAGTTAGTCTGTTTTACCGTCGAATACGAGGGGCTTCTCCCTGCAGCCTGCAAGGCTTATCAATAGAAATGTTGAAACTATTATAGACTCGGTCCTGTTTATTTTGTCCACACAGGTTCGATGAAGAACTCCAAGAGTGCCCAAATGTTGAGGCAGGCAGACCGCACCAGTCCCTCACCTGGTACTAAAATGACGTATCTAAGCAATCCCTTGTAGCCTTCTATGTTGAGAGATTCGTTGCATTGAGGAGCATTTGGTTGAGAATCTGAAGCCACATTTTTGTTATTCTATCCAACAAACGCTGCTGATGACGGGCTGCATCCACATAGATTTTGTTCCGTAACTTAGACAGTTTTACAAGCGCGTTACGTAACTTTTTACGTAGCTTTTAGTAGTACACCGTAGACTTAAACGATTTTGTAGCTTATAGGATAGGATCAGACCACCATAACTGCAGGTTTTCAGAACTTTTCTGTATTTATTTTGACTTTTTCCTTGAACTACTTTTTCTTTTTATCTTTAGTAGTTTATCTACTTTTATTTGCTACGCTTTTATGCACACTTTACTGTTGTGATTTTAACAATAATTACTTACATTTTGCTTGCCGTTAGTGTTTTACAATAATATTATAAATAACTTTTTTAGTAAGTTAACAATGATTTATTTGAAAATATGGAGCTTTATCATTTTGTAGACAAAAAACAACATCAATCACCATTTAAATTATCTAGACCTAAAAAGATGATAAAGCTCCTTTGTTTAATAGTAAAAATACATACAGTAGGTAGGTGAGAACAACTTTCTTAACATTCATTTCACACAGATTTTACAACATCCCATAATCACTAGAGTCACTCACGTTAGGGTGTGTACGTGTGTTATTGGCGAGGAGGTATTCTATGCTCATACTGCGTAATGTTGTAGCGCCACACTCGCCGAGACGTCAAAAGTTGAACCTTAGGATGAAGAGCCTCTCCCTGGACTCCCCGGAGTGCGGGGAACTTCGCCGGCGGCCTGCGAGAGACCACAGCACGGCGCAGGGCAGCCGTGTCCTCTGTACGAACTTGTAACACCCACAGGGTCCAAACAACCTTTATAAAGACCTTCAGCTTTCCGCTGCTTGCGCTGCGATAGACGCTTTTACCGTGTCTGTCTCCTAGCCTATACAACAAACGCTGATGTTGCATAATATACAGCATTCCAATTTCAGCAAGCTTTTGGCTTAATGTTATGTAATCTTTGTACGTAGAGCCTCTGTAACCGCTGGAATGCTGCGATTTATGAAACTTCAGCATCGATTTTGTAGGCCAGTCGAGACCGACACGTTCTGCTGAATCAGCTTTCAATTTCACCTTCATATTTCCTGAAGGATTAAACCCACAGGGGCCCGGTTCTTTGGACTCTGGGCAATTATATATGATTCTGTGTATTTGTGAGCACAAGCGATAAATGTTCAATCCGAAATACTTCTCTTTGGCTTAGCTTGTGTGTCATAGATGTAACGAGTCTGTGCCGTCTCTAGAGAACCCTCGTAGGTAGGTATGCGGTGCGCTTTCGACGTCGTTCCAACTAAATAAATGTTGTTTTTCCTTAATTCGATATATGTCGTGTTTTATTATATTGATGTCAAGCGGAGAGTGTAACTACAGAATGTGAGGATAAAATTGGATTTTTTCATCTCGAGATAAAGAAAATTCGTTTCAAAAGGAATTGGCACTCAAGCACTACTCAATTTACTGAGAAATCTTGTCGATATCATTTTGAAATATGTTTTCTAAATCATTCATTTTAAAACAAATCATAATTGAATTCATTTAGATTCCTCACAATCATGTTTCCGCCAATTTTCTTGCATTTCCTATTCTTAGAATATCTTCGAGTTTTTAATTTTGTTTTTCTTTTTAGGCAACTACAGAACACCTAGCATGAGGCATGAACCGCATGACTTTTATAGTAACCAAACGGTGCATTATAGAACACGCTCATGTATGTTTGAATTTCTCTATTGATTTCATACCCCGGCAAAGAATTGTCTGTATCACCTTGATCTTTTTAGTGCCCTTGGAGCCGTTCTTGTTTAATCAATAAAGAGCGACTGAAAAAGATCTAATATGACCTTCGGGATGGTTCTTCCTGTAGTACCTACCATGAACTTGAGGTTCCTCTTCAAAAATGATTAAGAGGAAATGACTGTGCCTCTAAAGGAGACTTAAATCACGTTTCTAAGCACGGCAAGGGCACACACGTGCGGTTAGCCATGGGTTGCCGAGTTACTAGGTTCTTAAGGATTGTAAACGCTCAAATTCACGTTTTTCTTCGTTTAGCCTTATTGAGCCTTGAACTGTTGAAAATATTCGCTTAGTCGTAGAAAAATTAGGACTGTGATACGACTTCAGTTTTTCGTTGGCATCTGATTTTGCAATTTGGTGTTTTTGAGCATAGCACCTTTACAGTGCTTATTGGCGCTACGGGCCAGATAGTATTTAGATACTTAGAACATGAGTAGTCTAAGCTCAGTGTCAGATGTCCATACATAAGTAGGTACCATAGATACTCGTATTCAATAGTAGGTAATCTAATATCCTTTAGGATCATGTTAGACACGTTATTAGTGACCTTATCAGCTTACAGATAGGTGCAGCAATGTTTGTCGGGGTATTATACTTAAGTGTATTAAATAGATAAGGATGTAGAACTAATACAAAGTGTTATCAAGTTATTTTGCTGCTAATGCTTATGCTCGATATAACAGTTTAACTGTTGTGCATAGAAAATAGAAATAGTCAATGGAACGCTAGACCCTTGCATTTCCCACCTGCTTTGAACGTCTCAGAAATGTTACTAAAAATGAAAATGTGGTCCCTTGAAAATAATTCTTTGTGCACCTCTAGTACTTTCTAATATTCCAGTGTATCAAACACCACGCACTAATATTTTGTTTTGTAATGCCTTTAACATTTGAAAGGTGTCCATGATTGCAAATAAACTGTTTGTGCTATAATATTACCACAGACTGCTACGGTAAGGGGTTGTTATAGGTCCTCATGAAAAGAGTTAATTTCCACTTTGTCAGAAGATCAGGTCCTCAGGTACCTTCAACCCCTTATCGTAACACTCTGTAAAGACAGACATTACTTGAAATTATAACCTAAAGTGACTTGTACAGCTCCATCATCGCCGGTGCATAGCAGAAGGCTTCTCAGCGCGCGAGGTGGTCGCATGAGCAGCGTCGAGCTACCTGACGAACCAGACAAGAGCCTGTCTTCGAATAGTGCCAGTCCTTGCCCGTCACCTGTCAAAGGACCCAACGTAAGTACTACCTCTATCTTAAACAACATATGGTTCATTGGCATCATGCCAGTGCATAGCAGAAGACTTCTCAGCATCAGGGAAGGTCGCATGAGCAGCGTCGAGCTACCTGACGAACCAGACAAGAGCCTGTCTTCGAATAGTGCCAGTCCTTGCCTGTCACCTGTCAAAGGACCAAATGTGAGTACCTTATGCTAGTGCTGGATCTTTATAAAAACCGTATAGCCTGAGAATATCCAGCCTGGGGCGTGGTGAATGCGGCATATACCCTGAACCAGGATGAGGCACGAGTCATCAACAGGTTTAGTTTTTGTTCCTTTTACAGGTTGCTTGTCTACTTTTGAAATACCTATTTGGCAATTTAGGTAGTTACATAAAATAGGAACCCTACTGCAAACTTGGTAGTTACGGTTGCTACGAGTATGTAGCCGGTTAGCGATGTATTCATTCGAAGCAAATAGCCTCCGGACCGGTCGCTCCAGTGTTTGCCCGTCACATAAAGATGGTTGGTCGTTCGCAAACCTTAGTGCCTACATAGCTTGGTAAATGTTGTTGGACAACATTTTGTGAACTCTGAATTTCCTTAATTTCCGGAATAACGTAGTTTGGATTGCATTTCAAAGTATCTACCTACTTACCTACTTAGTTTTATTCGGTCCGTTGGTAGGCATTTGATGAAATTTGATTCAGGGAGATAAACGAAACTAATTCTTTTCAAATTAGTATTCTAATAGTTTTCGGAAGCTTAACTAGCTTTCCCGTTCCCAAAAAAAGAAAACGTAGAAAATGGACAAGTTTTTATCGTTATTTATATTTATGATTACGTAGGTCATCTAATTTCACTATGCCATGATGAACTGGTGAACATTATCTAGCCATTATCGTAATAATCTAGGCATAAACATAGACACGGTCACATAGATAACCGTGAATCCAAATGAACTTTGATCGATTTTTCAATTACGAACCTAAGGTAGACTACCAAAAACTTTCGAACAATGGTTAACGATTTTGTATTATATTTTTGTTTGTAATAAATCATTATTAGGTACTGATGACTTGAAATACCATTGAACCCAATCTACCTAGAAGGTTTTCAGAAATATATTCAATCAAGATTAGTATTCAAGGTCGAGTGAAATAAATAACCAACTTGATTAATGAATCACTGTCTGACTAAAATCAAGCTAAAATCATAATGCCTAATAGTAGGTTCGAAACCTACGTCATAGTTAGGTTTAAGGGTATGAGTCAAGCCTGACCTTCCAAGCACAGGTTTGCTTGTTAAAATAGCCCTTTCAATTTCACTTTAGTCATCCAACATTTCAATATCGTCTAAAGTAACAATCATGCACTAAAATATACAAATTTTACTGAGGGCTAAAATGAATACTGAGGATGAATCTACTAAGTGACAAAATTTCATTAAAAACATATCTAAGCATAATCATGACAAAAAAAATGAGGTTTCATATGCAGATTATGTTTTTTTTTTACACAAACATCAAAAGCCTGTAGCTGTCTGTCTGCTACTGAACGAAGGCCTGCCTACGCGGTAAAGCACGATTTGCCCTTTTCCAAGCATCAACCAATTTTTTAATACAAGATCCTTTTTTTCACGTTCACTTTCAGAAGCATCAGCGCCTACTACCTACGAACCTGTACGTGATCCTATACAACTTCAAGTCCCGCCACGCCGACGAGCTGGACCTGAAGGCCGGGTACAAAGTCACCGTGACCGACACCTCCGACCCCAACTGGTGGAAGGGGAAGTGCCTGGGCAAGATCGGATACTTCCCCTCCAAGTACTGCACGAAGCTGCAAGCCGGCGAACGACCCTTGCAGGTCACGCATAATTTACAGGTATAGATATTTTTCTTATACTGGCGATAGCCAGCAAATCCACGTACCCATTTAAGGGGCCAACTTAAACTGGTTTTCCATAAAAACACTAAGAAAAACCAGGATAAGTAGATCCTCTAAATGGGTAGCTGGATTTGCAGGCGATTACAACTCTTTCAAGTCAACTTGCCCTGCTTTATTAGTTTGTGAAAGCTCCCTAAGCCAGCCTAAGCTACGAAATGAATACCTTATCCAAACAACTTGTACTACTTTTTTCCAATCAAATCGCCTTCTTTATTTGTTTGGGCTTGTAGTCTACCAAAGCTTTGATCTTCATAAAATTTACCCTGTTCAAATTCTAACCAGTCATAATAATACTTAACTGTATAGTTTATTGAATACCAAATTTTAAAACACTTCTCGTGTTAGGTATACAATTTTTTGGAAAACTTGCTAAATTTTCCAAAAAATTGTATAGTTTCTTTCTATCCACCATCAAATCAAAATATTCTGTTAGATAAAGTGGTAGCTATATATTATTATCCTTATCAAATACATCGTTGTCTTGTATCACGTTAAGCTCTTCCATACCTTCCTTCATTTCTATCCAGAACTTATTTACCGATGCTCGTTGTAAGCAGCCAATTTCATTTGTTTCTTAGACCTACCCACCCCACCAGGTATCAGACGGCGAGAATGGATTGATGCTGCTTCGCGACCAGATTGTCATCCAAGTGGGGGACGAGGTGGACGGCATGGTGGTGATCAGGTCTGGTGACAACCGCACGGGCGTCTGTCCCGTCAAGTTTCTGCAGGAGGTGTGACGCTTCCATATACCTATCTTCGCTCATATGAAGGTGCGTGTGTTGGTAATTCAATCATTTATGTAGCAGGGGTTATAAGTATCTAAGTAATACGATTTTGTGAGTGTGAATCGTGCTCAATTCAGTTTTATGTGTCATCATTGGAGCATGACTTTCTGAAAAATCTAATTCACGCGTGCTATTCAATCTAGTTAACTAATTATTGAATTGCTCAAAATAGCTTGCGCAAATTGCTTTTTCATTTTCAAACCAGGAATCAACAATATAGGTATAGGGTGAAATTTTACTAGTGACCGATAGCGAAAACTCAGAACAGGCCAGTGAAATGGAAAAAACCTAAAGAACGTAGATCGAAATGTAAAAAATAAATTTGGACCACCCATACAAAGCCAATCATCTGATTGGGATGGGAGGTCCAAAATTTATTTTCATATTTCGACGTATGTTCCTTTGGGAAAGTTATTCCATCACCAGCCGGCTCTAAGTTTTCGCTATCGGTCACTAGTAAAATTCCACCCAGTGTAAACGACGTTATTATTTGCATTCCGAAAATCTCGTTCTCGTTTAGTAATGGAAAGTGTTTACTAGCATATTTACTATTTACAATTTACCTATATAACGTCCCAAATTTCCAATGATGCCACTATTAAGGACGACGTCAAATGTCGATTATTATCGATATACTTACGTACAATAATAACAAACCCATGGTCACTGTCTTCAGTCGTGGAGGTCATTACCAAAATTATTTTGTCCTTCACCGAAACGCCCTTCAATAACAGGTACATCTATCTACTATATTTACTCAACTATGCTTTATTTTTTCGATCTACTTCCAATTACTATAATGGAATATGTTTTATTATTTACAGAAACGTGGATCGCTAACAGATGATCATCTACCCCTTTATAACCCTCAACCTTCGAGAAGCGCCCCTGTAACTCCTTGTGATAGTGAATTATCAACTTGGCCTGATAAAAGTTGGGGACGGCGGGACGACGCCCTGTCGCCTTCGACGTCTTCTGACAAAGGTAACTACGATGAGAGAGTGTGGTGGTGGCGCCGCCCTTTGGACGTGCGGAGGACACAGTGCCGCAGGTGTGGAGCCAACTCCTCAACCAGACCTCTGCGAATGATGCCGTGCGCGGGAGTCGCCCAGGAGGACGACGGTACTCGCCGCCCGTTAATGTCACGAGATAGACCGCTACTTTTCGTCAGGCAATTATTTTTGTAAAAACATATCGAATGCTACGACCGAGTCTTGGAATCGAATTTCAATAAGATTGAATCCCGTGGTAAAAGATGGTTTAGACGTAATGAAACGTGTTAGTCGTATCGTAGGTAGCGCCCGGAGCAAAACGTAGCGATATACTAGGAAGATCATCAAAATATTAACAGTCACACGAATTGTGCGAATGGTAACAATATAGTTTAGACACTTAAATGTCGTCAGTAATTTGGTGTTTACTGACATGAACCCACATAAAAATCTTTAAAATCCTTTTGTATTCTGATTTAAAAAAGATGTTGTTAAGCCACAATACGGCCTAAAATTTATTTAGAAATATGGTCCCTCCGTAGCTTTACACCAAAACGCCAAACTTTTCTTTTTCATGGCATTACTGCGCTATATCTTTAATATTGGATAATACGTGGGATTGGGAGTGTCAATATTTTGTTAAATCATACATAACCATTCATATTATAGGTATGTACGAACTCATAATCATTGTAGGTAGGTTTGTTGTTCGTTATATCCAGAGCAGCAGATTGATTTGCCCATATCGAGGATCATCTAATACAGTTTCACTATAATGTATAGGAAACAAAGCCAGTATCATGCTAATCTCTTAAATGAGCAACGTAAAAGTTCTTCTGATAGTACGTTTGAAGGCACCTGCTTATTAACACTCCTATTCCCACGATTTTGTCTAGGTCCAACAAATAATTAGACACTGTGACATATCATTTTTGAATATTTACTATATATTCATTAATTTAATTGTGATATAAGATTACATTTATTATAATTAGTTAGGCATTATTGCATATTTTGGAAGAGTTTAAATGTTTTGTTGCATTTTCTCGCTTTATTCTATTTATAAAATATATACTATATTATATATTAAACTGGAAAATGATTTATTGCTCTTATGATATGAATTTTTCAATATATAACGAGATTTTCCTTGCCACATGTAATGCTTCTTAATGACACTTTACTAAATTATTGGCAAGATGCTATACTTTATACAATTCTACACATGAAAAAGCTTTATACTTAAGCACGGTTTACTTACTACCTTTGCATGTCGCCTTAGTTAGACCTTAATAATATAAATTCTGTGCCATAGTAATATTTTTAAGATATCAGTTTCTTTTTTATCTCAGCCAAATATAGAAGTTAAAATAATGAAGGCCTTACCACAAAAAAGATATCCGCGCGTTGAGCGCGTGTTTAAAATTGAACTTCATACAAAAAAACGCTTTACAAGCGTTCAACGCGTGTCTCAACTTTTTTGTGGTAAGGCACTAAGAAAATAAAACTAGCATTAAACAGCAAATATAAACAGTAGACGAAGGAAGAAAATAAGACGCAATAGGTATTAGTTTTTGAAAACATTTAGAAAATGGATTAAAACTGAATTTTCATTTTGTCCAAAGATGCCAATTACTTTTATCCATACTGTGTAATAGAATCGTAATTATATATACCTATGTAACAAAATAGGTATGCATAATTTTGACATACCTAAATTAATTATATATCGCCTCAACTCGTTCTTGTTTCCTTTTGATCTGAACGTTACACATAACTCCTTATATTTAGATATTCAGTTAAAACGTTAAAGTGCCGTCCCCTTGAAGTTTTAAGTGTAATATTTATACATTAACCCATAGATTAACCAAACATAATTAATTAAGTATAAGATATACATTTGCTTGTAAGGAAATATTTGTATTCTTATGTCAAAAAACGTTTTTCATTGTTTCCTCAGAAATCAAAATTATGAATTTTGAGACTAGCAATTTATAACATCAATGTAATTATTTAATAATCTACGAAGTTAAAAATATGTATGTATAACCTATCTATTTACAAATTAAAACTGGCATATTTTCTCCTATATATATGTTGTATACCACAGAAAGATATATTTATAGCACTGAAATACTATTATTGGTGTAAAACCTATTTTTATGAAGAAATCACAGCTTCTATTAGATGTATTTAGGTGAAAGATTAGAGATATTTAGTATTATATGTCATTTCACTACGTGAAATTTTACTCGATACCTAGTTATACTGAAAACTTACATAGTTATGAAAGAAATTATAAAAAATATACATTTTGCAGCCCTATTCCATGATTCAGTTGATTTGGGTGTATTATGTTACAATAATAGGTATATTACGTACATTTCCATTGTTTATAATACGCTTATGTAGATTTCTTTAGAATCTTTCCTTCACATAATTTATTCTTCGTTTTCAGTATTGGTAACTAGTAAAATTTCACCCAAATATAGATAAATTAACCGAATGTGTATTAGGTGCTTAGTGCCGACCCCCAGTGTGTATTGCTAATAAATTATTCTAGGTTTGTTGGAAAATATTGCAGAAATATTCAGGAAGAAAGAATTTGATTGTAGCTAAATCACTTAGCTTCACAGTAACTGTCGATTCTGATAGCGCTAAATATAAACCCCCAATGTTGTTTAGCATATTTTTACGTTTAATTCATTTTAAACAATAATATACACAGAGATTAAACAATAAAACATAAAACCTTAGAGTTAAAAGATGGCATGAATAAATTACGTAAAGGCTTAGATTTACGGAGTAGAGCAAGCTTAGAATCAGGTTTGATCATTTATTGTTATTTTTTGCAAGAATTTACTTGTTTTCAATGAATAGTGCCAATTTACACATCTCACATAGTTTTCTTTGAAAAAAACTTATTTCACTCACTAAAATCTTGGCACTTTCTGCTTTGAGCATTTCGCTACTTTAAAAGCTAATAGAAAACAATATTAATTTGCTTGGCCTACTTTCTGAGAGGGTAACCTAAACTTACAAAATGGAACCAAATTATTACCTAAAATACTTATTATATTGTGATAGTTCATAGGGATACACCTAACGATACCCAAGTGAGAAGTTAGTATATGGATATTTTAGTAATATACACGAAAGTAAATTTTATTGAATTATTGTATCGTATAACATTTACGAGCTTTTCTCCGGCACGGCTCATCTTAATTGTAATTTTCTGTAATTTCCTAATAACTTTTTATTACGAGCTATTTTGCTCTACATTTAAATTTACCTTGTTTATCGATATTATATTTTTATTTGTTTACAATTAGAAATTATCATAGAGATAGAGCTATTATATTTACACGTATTTGTATCCCTTTCTGAATAGACGGGACAGCAATGTATTTTTTTATTATGTTTATTTAAAATCTCGACGTTATCAAAATTTGTTTTTGTCGGAGAAAAGTTTTTGTAAAGATAACACGAATTATCCAATGAGCTATTATGTAAGTTACACGATTTAGCTGTCAATTTCGTTACGATTCAGCTGGAAACATTAGAGCAAATTGAAAGTTTGGTTGTTATCAGATCACGTACGTTCTATCTTTTTCATGGCTTTGTTGTTTTTTATGAGATTTAAAGTGAAACATGTCCTATTTCTGTAAACTATAATTTAAACTTGAGATTACTTAGTTAGATACAAACATTCACACGAAAGACCCTGAAGAATCCTTGAAGAGTCTGAATGTTCTCAGTTTGTCAAAGAATGTTCTCAATTTGTCAAAGAATATTCTCAATTTGTCAAATGAATATTCTTCATTTGTCTAGTGAATGATCTCAATTTGTCTAATGCGTAAGTATTCTCAATATGTCTAATGAACATTATAAATTCGTTTATATAATGGAATAATTTCAATTTGTCTAATAAATATTCTATATTTATCCAATAAATGTTCTAAATTTTTCTAATGCGTATTCTCAATTTGTCTATGAATGTTCTCAATTTTTCTAATGTTTCCAGCGATCATAGTTTCTCTATTGTTCGTTATTTTGAATAACGATTGTTTATGAGTCGTTGCTTCGATTCCGTTGGAGGTGCGTTGGTTGGTTCTCGAGTTTACGAATGTTGTGTTAGATATAATAAAATTGTGTCATGTACTGCCTGTGTTTTAATTAAACCCTTTTTGTCTAATAAATAAGGGCCTTACCACAAAAAAGATAGATCAGCGTTCAACGCGTGTCTAGCGTTTTTTTTGTATGAAGTTTAATTTTAAACTCGCGTTCGACTCGCGTCTAACTTTTTTGTGGTAAGGCCCTAAATGTCTAAATTACCTAAAACCACAAATTAGGGAGACGTCGGTACGCTGGCAAATCGGTAACCTTTATCAAACATTTTTGTTTTACGTAAGTCTAGTATGGCTAGCTCTTCATGTTTCAAAATATTAAAGTCGTTTATTTTTGTCTCAAGTTTCTGGACCATATGCCGAACCCAATTTATTATTTTGTGTCATTTTAGGTGTATGCTAACTTGATGCTACTTTTGTTTGCTGTGGATAAAAACGACTCAAACTGGGATGTCACACTGTGTAAACTGTCACACAGGCGGAAGGCGGACGGAGTTAAAACGTGTATATTCTAATAATGATTAATTTAATTAAAGACAGTTAAAAACTGAATTTTAACAATGAGCCGCCATCTTATATTGAATCAAAAATTGACGCATGCGTCAAAAATAACAAGCTGTAATAGGTAGGTATGTGCTGTAAACACACACAGAAAAATATGCGAGATTAGAATTTTTGTAAGTTATGCCCTACAAAATTTGCAGCCGTCCCGGGCGATACCTATGTAATGTAGATGCCATGTATAGATTTACCTACATCTGACAAGCATTCTTAATTTTGCCTTTAAACTTCAAACTTCTTATATCTAAAAAATATTGTGTTGCTTACGACCTCTACTACCCTCTACACATTCTGTAAATAAATTAACTGCAAATATTTTAAGGGGTGAACCAGCCCATGAAACTGAATAACTTTCCCTAAGAAAAATGGGTCGTAATGAAATATGAAAATCGGTTACTTAAGTAAATAAATAAAATTGGGGGGTGTATGTAACTGGAATTACTTAATCCGAGTTAAGTTATACCGTAGTACCTACCTAGATACCGAAAGAAGTCAAAAGTAAAGTAGGTAGTGTTACTAAGAAAATAAGTTCAAGAAGGTAGGCAGGTACCTACTTAAATCATTAGAATATTAGGTAGGTTTCCAATCCAAGTTTAACGTCCTCTATCAGTTAACAGCTGTATGAAAACGGGCGTCAGGCAGTCTTATCAGAGTTAACACTTGGTCTACCACACACAACACTGTACAGTTAAATGTTGCACCGGTTGCACGCTGTTAAGTGCAGATGGAGCCACCAGTAACCATTTTAAAATGATTTGCCACAGTTGGTTTGACACAGTATGTTTCATGGCGGGAATTTCAAACACCGACACCTCGAAATGCTAAAAGGCTTGTAGGCTACTTACGGCTAAAATAATAAGATAGAAAAAGAAAGAGAGATGGATGAGATCGTGGTAGTCATACATTCCTACAAAGCATTTGAACCTAAAAACGTCTAATGAAATGTAAGTATCGAACCGAAACATTTGGAGGCAGTTACGCTACATGCGCAAAGGAATGGCGAATGGCGAGTTGGCGAGTTGGCGACCCTCCTCGGTGCTGGCTGTGTCGATAACCCTACCAGCCAGCACGCCTGCGCGCCTGCGCTCTGCCGCCCCTCTGCCGCGGCCGAGCGCGTGACGTCGCAGCGGCGGCACTACGCTGGACGCATTCCACAACAGATTCGCAACCGCGCATCGTTTCATCCTACTCATCAATTGAACCAAATAATATTTTCGGAAAATTACTTTTTTATTCCAAAATTATTTACAAATCAATGTAGATCCATTGGTACTCTGAAAAAGTATCTAGAGTTATGCTCCAGTCTTGAAGATAGAGTTTAGACTCCAGTGTGCCGCCGTCGAAACTTTAGAGATTCCAACACACAGATGGCAGCACTGAAAATATTTGACATTCCTCGGATTCCAATCGCAGTGGGCTCGGCTCAAATGTCAAACGCGACTATTTCGTCAACAGAGCCGTGGCGCGATAGTTGGTTTTTATAAAATAACAACAAATACTTACAACAGTGTGTTTTGACGGACAGTGCTTATTAATCGGTAGAATTTTGTACATTTATGTCGTTGTGAATATTGTAAGCGGTCGTGTGTTCTCTGCAGGAATTCCTACGCTGTTGCGAATCGTTCTATTGATTTTTTAACTTTGCCGGTTACGCTAGACTGTTTTGAAGTTTCAGTATAACTTGAAGGACTGAATATTTTACTTATCTTTTCCCTGTTCGTGTAACATTGTTAAGTTTTATTTAAATGGTGAGAAAACAATCGTACTCTTCTTGAATCGACTTGTGAAATAACGTGGGAAGACACTTTGGTAAGTTATTTTTTAAGATTCTTTTAAGTCTCTTGACCTTTGTTAAGTTTTTTTACCCTTCAATGCACGTTTCGTTTATCGTGTGAATACCTATGTTATAAGTAAGTAGTGTTTTTAGGAAGTTAAGTTCATACTTAGCACCTACCTACTTAGCACATACCAATCTTCCTACCTACTTGAGGCATTAACTTAGGTAACGTGTGTAGGTATCTCATTCGCTTCGTAATGTGAATTCTTGAGTCTATCACACGTAATGTATGAGGTACTCAAACTACCTACCGGTTTGATTTGCGAGCGCGACTCGCAAAAATTTCGCCGCTACGCGAAGCGAAGGCATTCAGGCTGCGCACCTACCTACTACACTCGCGAATATAATAGCGAGGAATGCGACCGCGGCCGCGCACATACGCTCTTACTCCCCTACGCGCTCAGCTGATAAGCGCACGATAAAACGAACGGCCGATTAGCTAATGTGACCCCGGCACACTCCTCATACTAACTTCGGATTATTTGCTATAGACTTTCGACAGACTATCCGCCTGCCCATCCGTTGGCCAATAGTAATGATTACGTAGCCACATTCCTGACTCTAAGCCGACAAGGCACGCGGTTTACATTATTTTTCTTTACAACGCACAACCTATTTTCAAAACTTCCAATTAACATGACTCTATCAACTCTTTCTTAAGCGTCACCCGTCAGGAAAAGTTAATTAACTCGTTAACTTGACATGCGCTTGTTTATTATTCTATGCCATACAAGATGCCATATTATTAACCTTATTGGCAGAGCTAGCCAATCACTCAATGCGCTATACACACGTGTCAGTTCATCCATAGAGCCGGTATCTGTGTGAAAATCTCCTGAAGACGCTCATTGCATTTCCAAATTGCATATAAAATTGGGCGCTTGGTAACAGCGGATCGAAGTTTACACAGAATTCGGGCAGCCCTTCAAGTGAGGGAACATCTGCTGCGTTCCCGTCTCCCCTCGCACGCGGCCACGTGCGCTGCGCAGCCGCACCGCAGGGGTAGCGCGCCTGTCGTAAAAGAATACACCGCACCCCAAATGCGGGCATTCCGGACACACACGCTCAACATGCAAACCAAACTTTACAGCAAAGACATAGAGCATGCTTTCCCGGAACCCTCCATAGTTTACTCAAATAGATTATTATTTTTAACGCTGGGAATGTCAAGGTTCGACCACCATGTGGTGCATGCTACTGATAAAATTCTTCTCTAATACACTTTCAGTTTAGAAACTATGTTTAGCTTAACCTCTTTACTGAAACGTAACTCCTGAACAATGAAATCTCAAGACCCAAGTGGGTCTCCAATACAATGAACACATCATCCATGTAAATGGGATAATCGATTCATCATTACAAATTCCAAGCGTTCGCCTTGTAATAATTTGTAATTATGTTAAACTGAAGCATCACGTCACTGAGAATAAGCAGATGTCGTGCAGCTGCTGTTTTAGAATCAATCGCTTTTTATTTCTTTATTGCTACTGGAGAATTTCTGTTTGCGTGTCAACAATCGCCCCAGGTAACATCACGCCCCGTGAGACCGAATTCTTGCATATTTACAAAGACGTTTCATGTTATAAGATAGAATCTGTAGGCACATTATCAAAAGAGTCGCTAGAGGCCTGTACTATTGGCGTCTGTATGATGATTGCTTCTACACACAATACCTAATGTGGTTCCTGACCGTTGAATGACTTCTCGTGACCATCAAAGTATGTGTCGAATGATCTATTCTGCCGTACGTCTGGCATACCTTCGGCCCTCCGTCCGCTCGTGACTCCGCCTCCGGCCAGAAAAATTCTATTGTGGTTATTGTACCAAATTCCTCATTATTAACGTGGTCATCACTCGACATTTGGACGGTTTGTTTGCCGTCCCTTCCTTCACGCCGCTGTACTCGCGTGAGAATACCACAAGAATCTTGTCTCGGCTTTTGAAAGTATAATGTCATTATATCTCTACACATTCCAGGAATTTGACGTCCATTATACTCATTAAGATTCATCAGTTAAATTTCTATAAGTATGAAATATGTCCACTATGTTTGGAATGTATTTAATCACGTTTTATATTTTAGTGTCGTTTGTTTCAAGTAAAGTTTTATCATGTTGAATTCCATTGTAAACGAGGCATTTGCGGTGGTAGAACGAATACCTACTTCTATTTGTATTGGCCTGACCGCCAAAAGTATTTAGCCTGGTATGCGTATTTGAATAGACATGCGAAATTCGTTTATTATTATCATGACCGGTGGCCCATGTTTATCAATATAAACCACTTTGAGATATTGTATCCATGCCCTTCCTACCGTTTAAATTATACAGTAAGTCTTTTTAAATAAAGTATTTGCAATCAATCTTCCGATTGCAAACATTCGTATTCATCTTGAGCTATTTTATTACTCGGTTCATAACCTACGCATGGTTTATCAAATAGCGTAATATTTTCGCACATGTTTGGCAGTGTCCGATCCGCGATACGGTGGTCGATTGGCTGGGTTCCCGGGCCTGTGGTATGCGGCCGTTCGCCACGTTTCGCAACTCTTTGTTTGATCATCTGATCTGACTTCTGACTCCTCTTATTTACGCGAAGCTCGTACGGCCTGGCGCACGTCTGTCCACCGTCTAGCCGTTTACGCTCTACGAGGAATTTCCGCCAGTTCGACATTCGCGTGCCTTCACCTTAATGTCTGTGACATTTTGTTCTTCGAGCCAAATATTTTCGCATGCCCAGACGCGGGATTCCTGCCACATTATTCCGTATCATGCTAATTGGACTCGAATTTGTACAAAGACATTCCATGCCAAAAATACACAGCAATTAAAGAATTTGTTGTATAGATAGACGTTTAAATTTTTTGTTACACTCGTATCATTTGTAGTGCCAATTTAATCACTGGTAATGTAGGTCAAGTCTGACTTCATCTGTTTCTTTCGTCACTATCGGAATTTTACTATTAACTGGTGCGAATGTATTTATTTACAGCGTACGCCCGTATTTCTTGGATGCTATGCCATTATTTCTCTGTGGTGTTATATCTTGAGAGAATCTTGCCGATTTATGAGCTGCCAATCTTAAATTTTCAGGTAATCATGGAGAAGGTGGAGTCCGCGCTGGACGTATTGTCGCGAGCTGCCACGATGGTGCAGCCTTGCCCGGCGTACCCTGCCAGCGATTCAGACAGCTTTGGTAAATATTTCACTCCAGAAATCCCGACACACTTCATAATTTCAGCTTTACCGGTTCAAATTTACGCGAAAACACAAATATTTCATAAACTTTAAATAAACTTGTAATCCGGTGCGTAGGACCGTGGAATGTAATCAAATATGCGGTAGTAGGTAAAACCCACGAACACGCATAATTTATAAGCATTATCGAACGGACACAATAAAATTGATAGATATCATTGGGCTTGGTATTTTAAGAACTTAGCTACATACGGCTACTGTGTGCTATCATATCAGGTTCAAATACTAGTTAGTGCTGTGTGGCAAATAAAAGATGAGCTGTCCAATTTCTTGGACCATGTGACTGACATGCAGTTTGATAATAGCGGTTGTAAGGGACGATACTGTATAGGAAACTTTGCAGGCATGATCAGACCATGTAACCGAGTAACTTATTACCATGAGGCCTTTGTTGGAAAATGAATTTGTTTTCGATTTTCTATAGAAAGTCAGTCAGCTGATCAGGATTTTTTAAGGGAGGCCGGAAATTGTGTCACGTTTACCAACACAGCCCCCGTAGAAAAAGTAGTTTAGTTTCATTGTTTGATTGAGCCTGTAAAGTTATTTAGACCACCCATACAAAATGAACCATCCGACCAAGTCAAATTGTACAAGAAGTCCAAAATTTTCTTTTATATTTCGACCCATGATCCATGGGGAAAGTTGTTTAGTTTCATGAGTACTGGGCTCCTTTCAGCTTTGTGTTGTTTTGTCAAACGTTGTTTAGTGGAGGGATGAGTGGCAGGGCTCTTGTTTGGTTAGTCGACTGAGCAGCTGAGATGGCTCGCGGCCTTGTAGGCGGGTCGCATTCCAGATTCCAGCTGACATTGTTCAACCGCCGTCGTCCACCTCCGACTGTTCAATAGAATAGTTTCTACACACTCTACATACTTGCTAAGATTATCTTTTATTAGTTCATCCTTTTGTACTTTGCGACCATTTCATGTCAGACCTATGATTTAAAATGAAATTATCTAAATCTTGCTTTTTTATTTGGAAGTCAAAACTGGATGTTTTCATGAATTCCTATGAGAGCTATACCTTGAGTTCAGATATTTCATGAAGGTAAATAGGATTTTTGTTCCCTTTCTTCAAAAGTTTAATGCAAGTAGCTAAATTTGATGCAAAAACTGATAAAGCGTTGAAAGATGGACCTACAAAAGAAAAAGTAAAACGACTCTTAAACGCGGAATCATGCTCAAGTGACAATGGATGCCATTGTTGCGTCGAACTGGTTTCGCGTTGAAGCCTTCATCGGCTCGATTCGGCGATTGAATCCAACCGGCGCGGGCGCTGCTGCCGGAATGACCGTCACGCTCGGTACTGCCAATTTTTTCCAGACAACCACTCGACCAGCACGTCCGGGTTGAACACCAAATACCGACAACTACAGTTCGAAAGCTTTTCCCGCTCTCATACAGACTTTATTAGTATGAGAACCATCGTCGGTTCTCTCATAAAACTTAACAATGGAGGTAAATCTCTATGAGAAAGCCACTGACTGTTTGAGACAGCCGCAAGAGCATTAAAGGCGACTGGAAAATGGTATCTGCGTGGATTTCGCCGACCCACTATCCCGGCGTCTCATCCGGCACTCCCCACCCCCCATGCAGCATGATATCCGCATTCCATTCCCAATTTCCACTTTCAAAATCTGTAATACCTTTTATGGGCATAGCGTGACAAGATATCATCTATGAATGATCTCAAACTAAAACAATGGGAATATTCGGCATATCTATCTAACCAAAATACGATCACGCAATTTGTGCAGTGATGTGATGCTTAGTAGAGTGTTTACAAACAATGGTCGGATCGCGGATAATTATGCAATGCGATGACAGCGGCGCCGGCGCAGACGCCGCATCGGCACTCACTTTCGTTGCCGCACGAGGCGCCGCACCAGTCATGCGTAGTGCTGCAAACCCTGATGGACAAGCAGAATGCAGAATTTTCGTGTTCTCATTTGAAGGGGACATATTTGGAATCATGTGTAGGAAGACTCCTACTTACAAGGCGTGCAGAACTAACATCGTTCTGGGAAACGTCAAAAGAATAAATACGAGATCATGGTCTGTACCTTACCTTCTCAAAATAACGTGAGCATTTTTTCCGTGGGGTCCAGTAATTTGGTCCTTGGTGAAAGTGTTTAAATTTGTAAGACCTGAATACTCCCCATTGAAAGTACATTGTTAAGTATATCTTTTATTAATTTTGGAACTAAAAATAGTTGAGTGGGGTTTGCACATCATAATCAGAGCATGCGTGCCGCGGCCCGGGCCGCGAGGCATACCTAAGCATCGAGCTGCTGCGTGCGACACTAGAGAAAGCGTTCAGGAATTTGTTCGAGTCGAGCTCTCCACTCCTCTACCCCACCTTGACCGAACCGAACTATCGACACCCATTACTGCCTATAAAAATATCATTTCTAATTTTTATCGTCCACATACGCTCGTTTTCACGCTCTACTACTACGAATCTCGACTCGGTCATCAACTTATCAATCATAACTCATAAGCTAACTACTTTGTATGTAGCCGTTTTACAGCTCTCTAGAAATGCAATGCTCGGCATTTTATGGTACGGATCGAGACGAATTGAGTTTTATTGAGAAAGTTATTGGGGTGAATGTGGCTTGCCGGAGTTGGTGTATCCGGAACGCAGAGGCGTGTTACGGTTTCGAAAAGAATGCTGAATGTAGGTTGCGTTGCCGACTACAGTTACGAACATTCTTAGGTATGCAACCATATCGCTATTGTTGCCAGAATTGATATAATGTACTGGAATCATATAACTATGTCGATAATAAATGCCATTTTAACTCATTTTCCATTTACCTCATTGATATATGTACCTACATGTGTTCTGTTGATCACGAAGGTACGATATATTAAACTCTTATCTCGCATTCCTCAGCGCACATTTTACGCTTCATACCAAATTAAATGTATCATTGAAGTGCAGTGCACTAACGACTAATAAAACTGTCATGCAATTAGCATGCCGTAAATTGACGAGTACGATATGCGACGAAAAACTAAATTAAAACATGAAAGCTCATTAAAAATAATAAATTCCGACACCAATGATCAGTTTGAGATCGCAAAAATGCACCGTGCGTGTGAGGCGAGCGGCACGAGCGGTGACACGCCGCGGCATCCCGCTGGCTATAAAGTCATCACGTACAGCAGAATTTCTAATGGCGATGGATTCCATTTCGTTGGCAGCGAAGCGAGAGCTGTTATTCCAGCTATTCGGGCCGTCCCGCGTATTGTCTGAATGATCGACTCCGCTAACGAGCGAACGTTACATGCTCGATTAGCGGTGCGCTACTCGTGTTATTTGTCAGCAGCCTAATGAACGTCGAAGCCATTCCGCGTCAAAGCTCCTTTGCAGGCACGCCTGAGAAAGCTTGGCAGAGACATACAGCCGATGTGATGTGATGTGGCTATCGATTGATTGGCTTGAAGACTTTGTAACAAACTTTACTGTCTTTCACTGTGATTGATTCTGTGTTATTTTAATCCTCCTATTTGGTCAACTTTTCTCTGTCTTGTGGGACAACACGCTGCAACAGTGGCAGCGCAAAGCTTCCCGGAAAAAGGCATTCTTTAGTTTCTATCGCACTTATTAAACATAGAAACAATAGAATAGCCTCGTTATTTCTCATTTTCCTCATAGTTGCGTGTGATACAATGGATCGGGAAACGTGTAGGCCGCGTTAGGCCGTCGCGGGCGCATTCCACTCTCGTTCTGCGTAGCTGCGCGATCGCAGATATGTGTGGAACGCTGTACAGCGATAATAAAACGTCACGCGAATCCCACATTTACAAACACGCCTGATAAATTTTATTGTGCGCCGTAAGTCACCGATCCCGATAGGACAACAATTACCCAAAACATTAACACAGCACTTACTACTCTAGTCGATAACCAAATGGTCGTATGCTTACAGTTTACGATGATGCGTTTCTACACATACCGAACTTTCGCCAATAATGTTGGCTTAGTGCATATATAATTTGTGTGACATTTAATAGTTTCCAATTAATAGACCATCTAGCCAAAGAGTAAATTTAAGTACATTAAGAAAGTCTCTAGTTAGTCCATTTACCTCTATAAAGGTTTTGTACTCGTAAGTTTTCGAAATAATTTGAAGATGCAGCTATAGCTAGCTATCTGATTTCCAAGAACTTTGATTCCATTGTCAGATATTTGTCACGCATGATATCGGTCATGTCATAGATCTACGAGTATATCTTCTTTGACGTATTGTAGATTGTATTGTATGTACAGTTATCCTTATCATGCATCATATCACCCACCAAATATTCTATCAATCAATTGAAATGACTCTCCTATTAGCAATTTGTTCCACAATTCCTACGACATGACTTCAAACACGGCACGGATACTTGTTTAATAAGTAAGGAATGTTAATAGCCGGCAAGGTGTCGGCTTTTTCTCTTGACCTTACATGCTGATCGTCGAAGATGCTTGTATGTTTATGCCATTAAGAACGTACGGTATGCGCATGAGATAATAAAATTCTCGATAAACAGTATGTGTATAGCAGTATGGAATCCAGACGCGGCCGAGACGGAAGTGTTGCAATCATCTTGTTTGGGACATGCCGACGTCACTTTTCCTAACTCGACCGGTCTTTACGCAGCATCAACTTCGGATTCCTTATCAATGACACATCCGTCTGCTGCTAGATAGGTTACCCGTTAAACGTTTTCGTCACTTGTGCCACTGATAATTTTTATAGCATTCCTTTGGACGCCTTTGTTTGAAACATTGGGGCGATCGATGAGGCCATTTGATTCACTTCCAGGGTTGGTCCTATATAGTCTTATTCTCAGAATGACCAGTGACTTAAAATACCTAAATAGCCATTGGACCGAATAGCTATCAGTCCAGGTCGTTCATTGACTTAATAGTAACTAGTCTTCATAGTAAACTGACTAGGTCGCAAAATGACTACATTGTGTTTTGTTTTTCTTTAGGTACAGTTGCAAACAAATTCTGGTATTCTAGTTATGGAAAATTCTGGAAAATCAATGTACGGCGACACTTAAAAAAGTTAAAAGGGAGGTGGCGGACGGGGGAGGGTCTCTTCTTTTTAGGCATTGAACAACATCATATTCCTACTTTAAGGTATCTAAACACAAAAATAAATTGCGTTATATATTGTCTTTAAGTGCCGCCATACAATGATTTTGCTGAATTCCCCAACCATTCTAATGTGTGTGCAATGTATGGAATGAAACTATCTATCTGAACTGGTTCAAATATGCTACTTAGGATATAATAAAAACTATTAAGATTAACATCGACAATGTAATTTATTTCTTATTTTTATTTATACTTAACCTAAATTTTACAGATTTAACCTAAACTTTATTTCCGACATGTTATTTATGAATTCATAAGTGGAGATTTCATGGCGATTCAACTTTTGCATTTCTTGCTTGTATTTTTTTTCAAATGTTACGCCTTTTTTAGTCCTATTGGCAGCTTTACCGATAGAACCTTTTCTCCAATTTGCTCGGAAATAGCTTCATTACTTTAAAAAAAGAATACGTCAATGGGCTCATTTATGTTGTCAAGGCGCAGAGGACTGTAATAGAAATTGCCGGACTAGGCCGGTAATAAAAGGGTTCTTAAACTTCACACTTTCGTGATTAGGTGTTTTATGGAACACAATTTGTTTGAAGTTTGAAGGCTGAATGTGAATTTCCCGCGCATTCTTTATGAAACGGAACGTAAGCAAAACCAACGCATGCGCTTTGCGAACTTTAGAAGTTGTGAAGTGTCAATTTTGTCACGATTTAAATGTTTATTATTTAAGTTTCCTTGCAAATTGGAGAAAAGCACTATACAATCCGCGGCCGAAATAACAATTTCTGGTCTCGTTTACTTTAGAAGGCCTCGACTTCGTCTCGGCCTTCCAATGCAACTCGACCAGAAATTGCTATATACTCGGCCTGTGACGTAATGTACTATTTATTTTCAAGTCCTGGTAACGAGCTTCTTTCCTCAATCGATACAGAAACAATATTAATGTTGGCTTTCTTGTCATGCGGACACTCATGCGCCGGTGCCATGCTTCCAGCATATTCGTAGTTCTGTGCCGTTCTCTACAGCAATCGATTAGTTCTGGCTGCCTCATCCATTGTTTTTCAAAGTATGTTTTGAATTCTGTCATAGCATCATTATTTTCAAAATTATTACTCAGAATGGACTGCCATCCCTCGCGTATTTGCGATGTTCGAAGCAGAGGCAAGTTTGCTGTCATTCTCGTTAATGTTTTTCCCTCTTGTGTTGTTGTCAACCCTATTTCTTCAGCTTTTCGCCATATAGCACGAGTATAGTGGAAATAGCAGCCTGAAATTTTTGCATGAGGAAAAACGGTTCTGAAGGCGTTGATCTGGGCCAACTCATAGTCACATTTGTAAATTTTTATCTCTATCCCCAAAATGTCACGAATTTCCGTTCTTATTGTCAGATACCCAGTTGTATCTAAATCCGTTACAAAGCACTGCTGGTTTATTTTTATTATTTTTTATAAAAATTAGCTCTTCACTGCCGCTACTGTCTGTAGACATCTTTATCCGACAACCTATCAATTTGCTAAGTTTAATTCAACGCTCAAGAAATGTACGCCCACAAGGAATTCAAGACACGCAAGAAAAAAACGGTATTCATTTGTTTCACAGAATTTCATTTGACATAGAGTGAGTACTTTAGTGGCCATACTTTATTTAATTCTAAAGAGGTTTTATTCGATTTCTGAGAGTTGGGTTTAGGCAGGATCCGGAGGTCCCTGGTTCGAATCCGGAGAAATACAAAGTTTATATCTATTATTCATCGCAGGCTTTCATTTGCTTTGGCTATTTCAAAATACTAATACCTAATTTATACTGTAAGGAATGAATTAGTTCTACAAATATCCCAGTAGATGGAACCCTGTCACGCATTAGTTACCAAGATATACTTGCTTAATTTTGCAGGCTAAGAATAAGCCCCGGTAGTCCAGTTGGCTGAGACGTCGGCAGTACAGATGCTGAAAGTCACAGGTTCATAATATTTAACATATGGTGGAAAATACAAGTTGTCTGAAAACGTCAAACAAGCATAATATCTAATCGGTAATAAATAAATGTTTAACGCTTCCCAACACAAAAAGAACCCTACTTCAGTATAACAAGACAAGTTTTGGTAAAAATATGACGCTAGTAAAAGTTACTGAAGAACCTTGTAAAACTTTTGTACTTGATTATACTAGTCATTTTGCGACTTGGTCGTTTTCCTATTTAGTCCCTTTACGATCTAGTCTATGTAATGACTTGTGCATTTTGAGATATGGACTGATTGATATTTAGTCGATATGATACGTGGTCAAGATACGATATAGTCATTATGATTTTAGGACTATATAGGACCAACCCCAACATATGGGATCTCACTAGTTAGCTTGCGACTCAACGAAGCGTGTCAGGGCTACCGCGTACCAACAAACGTATGTACGTGGTGCTATGTTATGTAATAAATAAGGCCGTCGCGTACATATAGAAACTTGGAGACGTGATCAAAGAATGACTTTCGACACTTAGCCTAGGCGTTATAGGAATGTTTCCTATAGCAGCTTAGAATCAGTTTGCCCTTCGTGTTTGTCAGGAAATCCCTGATTAGTCAATGTTTGGCTTCTGATGAGTTTGCGTTGTTGGTCTAATCAGAGGCAATCTAGTTCACTGTGTTACAGCAACTTGTTTGTTTATCGCTACTCTACGTCAATTTTAAAGTCTCATCATCTCTGAATTGTTTATGGCAGTTTGAGTCCTTTAGGCTGTGATTGACATTTTCAATCTTGGAAGAATCGTCACGGTCACCTACCTATTTGTTGGCGTTACGTGTATTTTCGCCTTTATCATTTACCATCTTGATTATGTATGACATAGCATGTATCTAGTGAGGTAGAGGTAGAAGTCGTTTTACGAGTCTGCAAATCAAAATCATAAAAGGTTTCGGATGGTTCAATTCGTTTGAAAACCGCAGATCCGATTTGACTCTTCAGTTTCACGTCTTTAAAGTTTCTTGTCTTTATACACTTACTTCTCAGAAGTAAAAAAAACCGTTTCACGCGAAGGTCACGGGCGATAGGCGAAATGCTCGGAGTGTTCGGGCAGGCGAGCGCAACGGGACGCGTCCGTCACGCTCTGCCTCGAGGGGGTTGATCTCGGCATAACGCGGCATAACCATTAAAAAACACTGTGGTGATCACATTTGCCAAACGATGTTGCGAGATTTGAAAACCAGTTTGTAAAAGAATGACTGGGCCAGCCTCAGGTAACACGAGCGGTGCCGCGTCTCGTTTGCAATTTAATACAACTCCATCACTAACACCGGACCGGCAAAACATCGCAACATCTTTCGGAAAATGTGAGAATCACGTACCATCAAGTCGAGACATACAAGACAGTAGAGCACGACTAATGATAATTATAGTGGAGCAGGTATATGGACTGTAATGAAATTAAAATTGATATAATTTCCGCACCACAAGAAAGAGCATTATGCGGATTCGTGTGGGTTGCCGGGTCGATGAACGGGAGGGAGGTACAATACTAATTAGCAAAATCTAATACTACCGACCTAATCTAAGGCTGATATGGCGCAAAGTGTTTGAGTTCAATATCAGTGCAGATTTTTTTATGGTTTGAAATATCACTTCTAGAGTCTAGGAGTTCGGTCAATAGGGAGTCTTAGTCAGATCTATGTGTGTGTCCGTTTGCCTATTACTTCTCAGACAAAAATTTAAGATCCTCTTACACTTGAAAGATTCGTTATCAAAGATCGTGCGAATTATACCTAGGGTTAGTAGAGTCTTTGAATTTGCTTTGTAAATTCAGTGATTTAAGAGCAGTGGATCCCAAAAGTAGAACGGTAAAGATGTTTGCACAACTTAGCTGCCTGCATGTGGAATTTAGCGGACGAGCTCTAACTTGACCATCGGTGTTAGAATCATGTTCATCTATGCTAAATCACTTAAAACGGTACAACTGTTTCTAGATCCATTATCGTTTCTTACCTTTTCATTATTAGTCTTATTAAAAAACAAATTCCATAATGATAATGTCGAGGAAATCATCCATGTAGAGTCAAAAAAGCAGCCGGCACAAAGGACAAAAACACCTCCATCTACCTGTTATGAATGATAACATTCTCTTCTCTATGGAGCTTTCGCTCGGCGATGGTTTCGAGTGGGTAGATAGATGGCGTACGTAAAATTTCCCGAGCTTTCAAAAGCGCTTACAGATGACGCTACCTGTCTCCGAGCTACGAACTTACGAAGTCGGGCGTTGCTTCATTTTTCTAGCTTTTTTCTCATCGTTCTATCCCCCAAGAATCGTAAAACTGATGTTTTACTTGAAGTTTTAACTACTTTCTTGCTTTAATTTTATAAGATAAGTTATTTTAATAATAATTGCGTAAGTTATTTTAAAAGGGTAGTCGAAAGGCCGCTACTGGACATAGACCTCTCCCTATTAGGGGGGTTGTTTGCCATATCTACCTACTCACCACGCTTGGCAGACGGATAGACGGGTGTGGCTATACCTATTATGTTTACAGCCAAAATAAAACACATGAAGTCAACAATATTTGTTCAATTTATCACTCGCATCAGCCATTTGATCCGTCCGCTTTTCCGAAACAATGTTTACAAACAAGATTGATCGATGGACTAAGTTTGTGTTAATGTTCTTTGGAACATACATTCGTTTGTGGGCAACAAAGTGAAAAATAGCTCAGTAACCTATGTAACCCCTAAGTACCTGTTGTATATTATAACATAACTACATATAGGTATTTTGTACCAAACCTTATCTATCAAATGTAATCGAACTTTCCAGAGGGAAATTGAATAAGTAAAAACAAACTTCGCAGGTAGGAAAAGTTGCCTTTGACATTTAAGAACTCTGCAATTTTATCAGACAGCAACCAGCCAAGCGCACTGAAAAATGTAGCTACGGCGGGCTGGTTCGCTGATAAGACTATTTTAAAAATAAAAGTAATTTAACTTGTTTCGAACTAGTTAAGGCGAAGTTTTCCTGGAAGAGCGTGGTGTAGAGTTGCAGGCGCCGGTGTGCCGGTGGTGAGGAATGCGGAAATTGCAGAATATTATGCCGATCGGGGCGATCGTTTTCCGCACTTTCGCTCCAAACATCCGCACCCGCGCATCGGGCGACTTCACCTTTGTTTGATATGTAAACCGAGCGCCCTGTATACGGATGTGTTGCCAAAACATAAGAATGTGTGTTTTCTTCTTCTTGTCCATGAATGTTTTGTCAATTCAAGACGTTCGTTCGGGAGCTGCAGTTCTGATCGTAAACAAGACGTATTTGAGGCTCTCTTCTGCTACCAAGAGTATGCTCATGCAAAAGAAAAGCAAATTGAAAGCTCTGGATACAGAAAAGTTATTTCAAGGGTAGCAACAACCGAGAATTTCAAGTTTGACTATTATTTTGTACACAGGTAGTGATCCCGGTGTGGCCATGTGTTCTCGGCCTAAAATAGCATCACCCCATTTCTTTCTTGTGGGTGTCGTAACAAGCTAATATAAGAGATCTGAGAGTCGATGTGTACCTATTGCATTATTTCAATTATTATTGCAATTTTAGGCGACAGGCTGAGAACCTTTCACTATGGTGACACACAGACTTTTGAATGACTCTCAAACTTTTGTCAGATTTGGTGTTTTTTACAGCCGTTTACGCTGTACCTACCCCGCAAGGGATATATTTATTTATGTATGTGCACAGGTAGCTATAGAAGGATCTCTCCTAAAAAAATCGTGCTCGTAAACACGCCTGTAGGCACCCCGGCTGGCTGCTGTTACCAGAATAACATTAACTTGGGATTTGGATACCCAATTCCCTACTGTCATTCATCATTGGCCTCATACGTCTGTGCCAGACGATTTATTCAGTGTCTGAGGCAAGATTTTTCATCATGGCTGTATAAGCTGATACGGGAGCGGCATGGCTTTTTGCACGCTCTCCACAGACACTGCATTGCCTGGGACGCAATTATGGAAAACGCAGGGCTGCCCAGGACCTGCGCCACCCTCTCGGCCTTCCTGGCTGACTCAACAGGAACGACGGGTCGATACGTGCGGAGCCAGGTCGGCTGCAGGAGTCTGCCGCACGATTTATTATCAGTCAGACGCGCCTGACGGAGACCCCGTTCCGGGTTTGTGTGTGGAGTTTTCCATCTCCAGGACTCTGATTCGCTTAGGTCGGATGCATGTACCTATGTATACAGGTATCTATAGAAGGATATCTCCTAAAAAGATTCGTGCTCATAAACTCGCCTGTAGGCAACCCGGCTGGCTGCTGTTCACAGAATAACATTAACTTGGGATTTGGATACCCAATTCCCTACTGTGTGAGATCACATAACATTAAAATAGCATCACCCCATTTCCTTCTTGTGGTTGTCGTAAGAAGCGAATAAGAGATTTGAAAGTCGATGTGTATTGCAATTTTAGACATCAGACTGACAAGCTGTGGTGATACACACACAGTCTTCTGAATGGCTCTCAAACTTTTGTCAGATGTGGTGTACTCAGCCGTTTACGCTCTGCCTACCCTGCAAGGAATATAGGCGTGATTTATGTATGTAGGTATGTGTAAAAGTTCGTGCTCATAAACACGCCTGTAGGCACCCCGCCTGGCTGCTCTTCACAGAATAACATTAACTTGGGATTCGGATACCCAATTCCCTACTGTGTGAGATCACCACATTATTGGTGTTGATTCTGGCGTACCTAGGTACGCAATTGAGGAAAAATAAGAGAAGCTTCTTACAGACATAATAGTAGGTAACAAATGTATCTACATATTATAATTTAAAGACTTGGGAGGGGACTATAACATACGTAGTTAATTCGTAACAAAAGAATAGAAAATGAAGATATTAGGATAAGCACAACAGTATCGTTAAATATTGTCTAATGTAAATTGATTCTTACAACCAAACAAGGGATGAGAGTGATTTAAAACTACCAAAATTTCTGAATCCAAACGTCGCTTTAGCGGGAAAAAAACTGATATACTGTAAAAATAAAAAGTGTAGGTGAGGTACAGATATTGACACGTAACGTAGGTATCGTATATCAAATTGATTATGGAATGCATAAGCCAGAATCGATACAAATTCGAGATCCTCACAATGCACTCGACGCCCGCGGTTACAGACGCTGCTGCTGCGAACAGATAATTCCAATTATTTACAATTCTGATTTTAATAATAAATAACTAGGTACTTTTATTTTAATCAATTGGTTACCCGTGTGCGAACTTTGATCGTACCCAACTGTTAAATCTGGGATTTCGTGAGATCCAAGTAATAATTATCGCTAATATTATTATTAACTAGCAAGAGATGAGAGAGAGTGGTTTAAAAATACAAAGATTTTCGAATCCAAACGACGCTATAGCGAAAAAAAACTGATAGGTATACTTAGTGCGAAAATAAAAAATGGTACAGATATTGACACGTAACGTAGCTATTGTAGGTATATCAAAATGATTAAGGAATGCATAAGCCAGAATCGATATAAATTCGAGATCCTCACAATGCACTCGACGCCGCGCTTATGTAATACCTACCGCTATTCAGATCGCTGTCAATCTGAATAGCGGTAGCAATTTCTTTGTGTCATTCCGGATTTGAACTGTTTTAACCTACCGCTACTCAGATCCTTATAAGATACGAATTAGGATATTACGAGTTTATCAACATTTTATAATCGAAAATAAGACACATAGAGTTACCACGAATAAAGAGCGTTTGTGACGATGCTATGAATATTTCTCCCATTAAGGGCAGGTACCGGATGTTAACTTCATACGCACTTGCGATTACTTTTACACAATCTAAGTATTGATCCATTACTATCGCTCTAATATTTAGATACATACATACATACATCACGCCTTTATCCCTTGCGGGATAGGCAGAGAGAGCGTCAACGGCCGTAAAAATACGGTGCTTTCGTCACTTCCGACGAATATTTAAGAGCCCTTTTAGCTGTTGTCGTGTATCGCTATAGTGACAGGTTGTCAGTCTGGCGCTTAAATTTGCAATACACATCAAACCCTCGAGTCCTTTAGTCGCTTCTAACGACACCCACAAGAAAGAAATGGGGTGATGCTATTTATAGCCGGCATCACACGACATTTAAATAACTGTGTGATAATAGAATTACCCCATATCTTTTCTCGTGGGTGTAGTAAGAAGCGACAAAGGGATTTGAGTGTTGATGTTTTTTGTAATTTTAGGCGACAGACTGACAACCTGTCACTATGGTGATACACAGTTTTCTGAATGAGTTTCAAACAAAAATCAGGCGCGGCAAGGCGTAGTACGGCGCGATACGGCGCGGTAAGGAGTGAAAAGCCGCTGTATGTGCGCGGTAAAGCGCGATAAGGCGCGGTATTTGCGCAGTACGTGCGCGGCAGCGAGCTTCTACGAGCATTTCGCGCCAACCCGGACCTCACACCTAACCTTTAACAAACATCCTTTTTCTAAGTCTAAGTTATAGATTCACTATCAGCTCAGATCAGGCAAAACACTATTATCTTACTCAACCTGGCTTGACTGTACCTCAAGATCCTCTCTCTCTCTTCGTGTGGGACACCGAGTCGTTTAACAACCCGATAAATCCTGGTGTCAGAGTTTTTCTATCGCCTCCTGCAATAAGCAGGCCTCTGACATGGTTGTGTAACGACTGCCATCATAGACAGAGACAGGAACGACGGCTTAACGTGCCCATCCGAAGCACGGAACCATCTTGCTTTCTGGACAATCAGGCGGTTCAGCCTGCAATGCTCTCCTAACCAGACTAGGAACAAATTCATAAAGTGATAAATATCAACTTTGTGATTGAACCCGGAACCTTCTGCGTGGCAGGCAGTCATACTAACCACTGCGCCACATCGCCTTTAGATAAGAAGTGTAGGTACTATCTGCAGCACCTTGATATACCTGCCAATACTGGGTAACTTTGGTACATGTATGAAAAAGCCGTATAAAATTAATTCTATAAATTAAAAGTAGCAACATACAAACTAGTACAAATTGATCCCTTAAATAGGTAAGTTGATCTTCTGCTGATAGTACCGTACCAAATAAAAAAACTCACATGCACTAAAATAAAAATATATAATATTTTGAACATGACTTCATTGTAGTTCCTGTATGCCGGAAAAACTATGAATCTACCAGAGCTATCCAAGAGATTTTATACTATCTTTTATCTTTGAATCAAACTTCTACTTCCTATTTGTCATTGTATAGATACACGATTATGTTTTATGTACTTATTTGACACCTTACGACTTTGAACAAGATATTATACTCGTAGGTACTTGAAATTAAAAGAAATTATGAAATTAGAATTTTCTTTGTCCTAGCGATGTGACATGGCGATTTCAAAATGGCGTCAATTTTCTGAATTCAGGTAGGTTTCTCATTGACATATTTCGCGTTTTGCTTCAGAAAAAGCTACCTTATCTCAAATGTATGGAGGCTCTGAGTAGTGGTAGCTTTTCCATAAGCGCCTCGACGCCCGCGGTTACGGACGCTGCTACTGGCTTCACGCAAACAGATAATTCCAATCATTTACGATTCTCATTTAAATAATAACTACTTTTATTTTAATCAATTGCTTAGCCGTGTGCGAACTTTGATCGCACCCAACTGTTAAACCGTCTGGGATTTTGCAAGTAATAATAACCGCTATTATAGTACATGCTTCATTCATATTTTTTAACACATAAAACTTAGCGATCGATAATACTTCTTATATTGGAAAAACTTCTTTTAGATTGCGCAACGCATGCATTCTTCAAAACTGATAGAAACTGAAAAAAAAGGTTTCCTTTTCCGGAATCAAATGGCCCGAGTTATCATGGATCATTTTATATGAAAAGCGTTCTTATTTTAGATCTCACGAGATGTTTTTACACAGATTGTTTTCCTAATATCTTGCCATACCATTCATGCATCAATGCATGGCTCTCTTTCGTATCATCCATACAAATACGGGGTGTAAGGGACAGCCCTCCGAATACTGAAAGGGTGCATTCAGACCATGAAATTGAACAACTTGCCATAGAAATTAATTTCAGGAAACGAAAAAATTATTTGACTTCCCATACAAAATCACGATCAACCGATTCAATTTACTATGGGAAGTCAAAAAATTTTTTACGTTTCCTGAAATTTATTTCTTTTCTATGGGAAGTTGTTCAGTTTCATGGTCTGAATGCACCCTTTCAGTATTCGAAGGGCTGTCCCTTACACCCTGTATAACTTGCTACTTATAAATAAATTATTTTAGTTTTTGGTTTCAGTCATTTTGTAGCTGTGCTATCCCTTGATCTTTCCTTCCTATCTTGCATTACTTTCTTGTGTGAGTGTTGCTATACTATAGTCAGCGACTCGCTGCAGTCGGCGTCATAAAACGTGGTGTAATAAATTCTGCCATATCTTTCCCGTAGCTGCCGTAAGAAAGAAGCGACAAAGGAATTTGAGAGTTGAGTGTATTGCAATTTTAGGCGACAGGATGACAGCCTGTCACTATGATGATTCACAGTCTTCTCAATAACTCTATGTCGAGACAGCCGATGTGGCGCAGTGGTTAGTATGCCTGCCTGCCACGCATAAGGTTCTGGGGTCAATTCCCGGTGGGGTCACTCAGTTGATATTTATCAATCACTTTGTGAATGTATTTCCAGCCTGGTTAGGACATTGCAGGCTGAACCACCTGATTGTCCGAAACGTAAGATGGTTCCGTGCTTCGGATGGGCACGTTAAGCCGTCGGTCCCGGTTGCTATGATGGCGGTCGTTACACAACCATGTCAGAGGCCTGCTGTAGAAGGCGGTTGAAAAACTCTGACACCTGGGTTCATCGGGTCGTTGAACGACTCGGTGTCCCACACGAAAAGAAGAAGAATGACTCTACTTAGTTTGTAATTGAATACGTTCATAACGAAATATGGAAGCGGCGGTCGCGGAATGCGGAATGGTTGCACTTACGGATGTCTTTTCATGCGTACGAGTGCGTAATGTAATGAGACATTCTTGCGGTGCGGCATACCTATACATGTGGTGTAATCGGACAAATATGCGATTTGAATGCGTTTGTTGTTTCTACAAAATAGTTCTATTTGCATATTATGTAGGTATGCAAATAGTGGTGATTCTTGATTTCATTGGTCAAGTAGGTAGGTGTATAGATTCCATTCATGCTTGGTTGCCATTCTACCAATTCCAAATAAGATTAGAATTGATCTGCCTCTGTTTCCGAAAGCACGCAAATAATTTCAAAATAAGAGTGAATAGGCTCTGTGAATAAGAGGGAAATGGTTAATAACCTCCCTTTTTAAAATAGGTTAAAAATCACTGCTACTTTGAATAATGCTCGTCATGAGATCGGATACCACATGTAGCTCATGTAGGGCCAGTTGGCCGGAAGGCAAGGATGTATGTAATTTAATAAATGTAGAATGAATGATAAATGATTAACCTCCCCTTTTAAAATCGGTTAAAAATCACCGCTACTTTGAATAATGTTCCTCATGGGATCGGATACCACATGTAGCTCATATAGGGCCAGTTGGCCGGAAGGCAAGGATGTGTGTAATTCGGTGAGTGAAGCTCAGCGAGCCCGGGGCGTTCGTTTCGTGAGTCTCTTCTTCGTCTTTATTTTCTGAAGTCGGTTAAAAATCTTTGACCAACAGCCCGGTCGTTTCTGGCTTTTTGCTTTTCTAAAGTTGGTTAAAAATCACTGCTTCTTTGAGGAATGTTCCCAACTTCATAAGATCGGATACCATATGCAGTAACCAGTTGGCCGGAAGGCAAGGATGTGTGTAATTTGGTGAGGGAAGCGCAGCGCGCCCCGGGGCGTTCGTTTCTGGAGCCCTTTCTTTAGTTGTCTTTCCTAAGTCGGTTTAAAATCTTTGACCAACAGCCCGGTCGTTTCTGGCTTTTTGTTTTTCTAAAGTCTGTAAAAATTACTGCTTCTTTGAAGAATGTTCCCAACTTCATAAGATCGGATATCGCATGTAGTACCAGTTGGCCGGAAGGCAAGGATGTGTGTAATTCGGTGAGTGAAGCGCAGCGAGCCCCGGGGCGTAGGTTTCTGGCTCTTTCCTTTTCTGAAGTTGGTTAAAATTCACTGCTTCTTTGAGGAATGTTCCCAACTTCATAAGATCGGATACCACAAGTAGTAACCAGTTGGCCGGAAGGCAAGGATGTGTGTAATTCGGTGAGTGAAGCGCAGCGCGCCCCCCAGGGTAGTCGTTACAGGGGTCCTTTCATTGTCTTTCCTTTACTGAAATCTGTTAAAAATCTTTGACCAACAGCCCGCCCGTTTCTGGCTTTTTGTTTTTCTAAAGTCGCTTAAAATCACTGCTTCTTTGAGGAATGTTCCCAACTTCATAAGATCGGATACCACATGTAGTAACCAGTTGGCCAGAAGGCAAGGATGTGTGTAATTCGGTGGGCGAAGCGCAGCGCGCCCCGGGGCAGTCGTTACAGGAGTCCTTACATTGACTTTCCTTTACTGAAATCTGTTGAAAATCTTTGACCAACAGCCCGGTCGTCTCTGTCTCTTTGCTTTTCTAAAGTCGGTTAAAATCACTGCTTCTTTGAGGAATGTTCCCAACTTCATAAGGTCGGTTACCATATGTAGAGTAACCAGTTGGCCGGAAGGCAAGGATGTGTGTAATTCGGTGAGTGAAGCGCAGCGCGCCCCAGGGCGTTCGTTTCTGGAGTCTTTTCTTTGTCTTTCTTTTCTGAAGTCGCTTAAAAATCTATGACCAACAGGCCGCCGGCGTTTCTGGCTCTTTGCTTTTCTAAAGTCGGTTAAAATCACTGCTTCTTTGAGGAATGTTCCCAACTTCATAAGATCGGATACCACATGTAGTAACCAGTTGGCCGGAAGGCAAGGATGTGTGTAATTCGGTGAGCGAAGCGCAGCGCGCCCCGGGGCGGTCGTTTCTGGTTCTAACAGCCGTTGTTAGTGGTGTTTATGTGCACGCACATGGCTGTTCGGGAAATCGGGTATTGTATGCGGACTTAGGTATATACAGATTAGAGCAGTCGATTTTAGTATTTTGTTACTTGATATCTTGCGAAGTTTATTTAGACGTAACGTCCGTTTATGCGTTATTTTTGCGCTGCAGCGCTGTCGCATGCGTTAGGACAAACCGATTTTCGATTTCGACCTTATTCCCACACCTACATACTTATACGATTTATGTCAAACTGTTTCACATAAACCAAACATAAACTATGTTCTGAAGTTAGGAGAAATTGTGAAAATGTTCAATTTCAGATGTAAATTTTATAATTTTATCAATTTGTTATGTAGGTATGTAGTTCAAATAATTTAGAACAATCTGAGCCAATATAAAGATAGCGAATTTAATTTTAGTAAATGAATCATACACATTCTATAGACATCTACTACCTATATTTACATAGTGCTCTCCGTTTCTCCCTAAACTTTGTACATTCCTCTCAAACTATTCCAACTTTGCTCTCACTAACGTAGATTCCTTTGAACAGATTTCAACCGACACGTGTAATATTGTAGTGATAAATTTTGAATAACTCTACATACAAAATGTTGTTTTTGCTTTCACAAGACGTTTATACGTTTATTACGTGAAGTAGATTTGTTTATTTATTTATTATTTTATGTTATTAATAAGAGTGAGATTTCAAGTATTTAGATAACATATTAAAGTACTTTGTTTACCTGCTCACAACATATCCTCTGGGTATCTCAAAGGTTGACTGGAAGAGATCCCTTAATGGGATAAGTCCGCCTTTGTGCCATATAGAATTACTGTTTTAAAAATATTGTAAATTAAGTTTTAAGGTACAATAAAGTGAAAACATACATACATACGTTTTTGGTTTCTTTTGCACACGTGTAAAATTGTGTTGTGGTGATACCTACCTTTATTTATTTGGTTTTAGAAATTGTGAGTTTTAGAATCATTTGCAACAATTTGATCATGGAAATGATTTTGTACCTGTCTCTAGATAGACCCTGACGCGACGGGCAAAACAAAATATTGGACTGGGTACGTCTATCTATCTACTCATAGTGCAATGTATTGTTATTCTATCCTAACCTAACCTAACCTAACATACCTTTATTTATTTGGTTTTACAAATTGTGAGTTTTAGATTCATTTGCAACAATTTGACCATGGAAATGATTTTGTACCTGTCTTTAGATAGACCCTGACGGGACGGACAAAACAAAATATTGAACTAAGTAGGTACATCTATCTACTCACAGTGCAATTCATTTTTATTCGATTTCCTTATCCTAGCAACCCAAAACTTATAAAATTGAACAGAAGGAGCTTTTCTAGAACTAGATAGCACTTATGTCTGAAGGTACTTCCTTTGTTCCTCTATTCTCGGCGGAGTTAGGAGCTCCGTCCATTGCTTGGGTAGGTACTTTATGAACGTCGTCTAACGTCCTACCTAACAGAGATAGTGAACCTACTTATAATGCAAATGGTAACGAGTAGAAGTGAAATCGACAAAAATATAAATCAGAGATGGGAGGGCTTTTGTATGCAAAATGGTTTGACCCACTTGCAATCCGTAAAGGACTGTTAATACTTACTCGTATACCTACCTACCATACCAACCAACTAACACAGGGTTAGGTAATTCATTTGCGATGAAATTTTAGAAGCTTGGTAAGATGTCTTCTGGTTAAGTGCTTTTCAGACAATTTTTAAGATTATACTTAGGTAGGTAAAAATTAGAATATTATGTATATTGTGTCAATAAACCGCCCTCCAAACGTGGCGAATCTATCAAACACAACCCAATTGAAGCGCTCTTGTGCTGTAGTGTAGTTTTAGTAGTTGCATTAGAGTAGACGATGTGCTCAAAGGTTTGCGACTGCTGATCAAAGCTTTCGACAAGTCCCCTCGAGATAACGCTCCGCTCGAACGGAGCCCGAGCCAGAGTGAAGCCAACTCCAAAATAAAGAACAACCAGTTTAATTATACCACCGCTTGCCGTCAGAAAACTCTTTTGTTTTGACTCATCTTTGGAAGAAAAATCACTCGTACAACCAAAATTATGTTGCCAATTCCTAGCTACTGTAAATTTTTCTGTTGGTAAATTTTCAGAATAACCTTAAAAACAGACTGTAAAGTCATATAATCAACATGGCTTAAGTGAAAAGCTTCGTACTTCAAAGACTTTAAGGCTTTACCTCCACAACAAAGTTTTACAACGTCTCCGGCGCTCTCATAAACCTGCCGAGCAATAATGCCTTCATTAATTTCTCATCTTTCTTCGCCGAATCTTCCAGACTTAATTAAACTAGCGGCGCCAAAGCCTACCTGTCGGCAGGCCTTTTCCTCTTTCTATTAGACAATAAAAAAGCTAATGCCTATACGGTCCTGCAACAGAACGCGGCAACTTCTCACAGCGTCCTCGCCCCGCGCTCCTCGACCCTCACCCAACACCGCATCAAAATAAAACAACCTTCCAAGGATACAACCACCGTAATTTTAAATCTCATCTTCTAAAGCCAATACAAAGTCGACTCTACCTCGCGTGCAACAACGTCCAAAGATGCCTTGATCCGTTGCATGTGCGCGTGCAAGCAAAAGTTGATTGTAGTGCGAAAGAAATACGGTTGCAAATGGTAAAGTTCGGGACGTGGATGCAACCAGAGCAGGTTGTGGAGGTGATGGGGGGCGAAGGGTGTGGGGGTTCATTAATCCCCGCGCCCTGCGCTCACGCACTTTCATGAATGGACCGAACAGGTTGATGTATTCTACGTACAGGATGATTCAGGAATCATCTCCAGGAGAATTGGACAGAAAATCAGTGCTTCAATGTCATCTTTTGCTACATTTTTAATTGAAGCTTCTCGAGCTGTTTGAATAGATTATTCTAATAAGTGTTCATTCATTGTTCACCATGACAAAATTCTTTCTTAAAAGAGTCTGGATTTTGGTTTTCCCAGAAAACATCCTTAAATGACTTCTGTTCTGCATCAAAATGATGTTCGGCAGTTCGGCTTGTATGTAACATGTCCGTCCTTCATGCTTTTTATGTCGGTGCAAAAAGGTCGTCAATTACAATTTCAAAACAATGTTTTTGTCTCGCTACCTACTTAACTTTGAAATTCGATGATCTCATCATTCTCTTTGTCATTCGGATCGTTGGAAAGTGCTAACGTTGCACTTTGAACCATCTTTGTGATAACACCTACTCTAATGAACGAGTGATCGAGCAAGACAATGTATTATGCACTTTCCGGCTTTTCATTGTCTGGTATTGTTCAATTTTTCTTGTTGTCATCTTGATATGACACGTTCAGTGATGCTTTACTTTTGTCAAATGTGTTGAATTTATTTTTATAAGTAGCACAATATCTTTTACTTGTGGGGTATTGGTTTTTGAATCGTCCTGTGTATAAAGGTTCGAAGGAAGCGCCGCAACGTCCGGCCGCGTGGATGTAGCGTGATGGTCTTTTTTCTTTGGCTTTATTTTTTGTTCATCTCATTTATTTATTCCAATGTAATCTCTTCCAGTTCATTTTTTATTCAGTCGGCCTTCAGTGTTACCTGTGTTGGGACGCCTATGGTAGTCTTCTAGGGTATTTGCTGGTCTAGTGCTTATGTTTAGACTGTTTGTGATCTAGTGCTATGTGGAGACTTTTCTACTCACAGTGAAGTGTTGTTTCTCTCGTGTCCAAGGATTGGGATGATGGAACTGCCACATTACTTGTTTCTTCTGGCGCGGACATCTTTAAGCAACTTGCAGAGTCTTTCTATGGAACCCCCACAGTCCCCTAAGTTCAATGTGCCGCTATGGCAACCATGGGTGGCATCGCCTCAAAAAGGTACCTATTACAAAATACCCCTTACTGTATGTATTAGATAATGTATAGGTAATAAAAATAACAAATGCTTACACAGTTTAAAATTTAACCACTAGCGAATTCATGTCTTTACGAGATCAACTTCAGGATCTCAATCAAGTTAGTTAGTAATTGTGAAAGATATATGGGATCAGATACCGTAGAAATTAATTACGTTTAAAGAAACCAACAAATTGTACCCACAAATATAAAATTGGCTTTCAATTTAACGATCTTTTACTCAAGTATTTCATTAAGAGGACAAAGATGAATTATCGATTTTGTTTGGTAAGTAAACTTGATGAGAAAGTAAGACAACCTAATTAAAAGTTTCGCATAGTTATCTCTTTTATAGGAAACTTGTTACAGAATGAACTCTTAATTAAGATCGATTACAGAGTCTTTATCAAGAGGGTAGATTAAATCTTATAAAACGTGCATTAAAATCTTATAATTATTATGACTTATCTGCTTGCCATCGCGATACTTAAGAGGGTAGTGCGGATAAGAATACTTACAAATAGCTTTAGCTCTATCTATTATCACCAAAAACAACGTATTTTTTTAGAGTGCTTGACGCTCATTAATGCGATAGAGAGCGATTACATTTTTTTCATTACTTTACTTGCGTTTTACTACGTTTGGCGATTGCTTCATCGCTCTGACGCGTGATAGAGTGTTCCATACATTTTTGTAGATTTACTTTGCTTGCGTTTTGCGATTGGTTTACCATCTTTCAGTTTCAATGTTATCTACCTGTCTATATCAACTTACTAGTCATTATGTCTATTTTCCTCAAAGGATCTACGGAGCTCAAGCCCTACTGCACTGCACCGCAATTCTGTCACTTACGTCACTTACTTTCTGTCTATATCAACGTACTAGACATTGTCACTTTTCCTCAAAGGATCTGCAGAGCTCAAGTGCTCCAGACACTGAAGTGCACCGCAATTCTAGTTAGCATTGTCTCAGAAAAGTCACTTACTTTCATTTCGCTTCCAGCCGTTGCTTTCAGCTCTCGACTCTCAAGTCTCGACCTGCAGAATTCATTAGGAAATCCGTTTACTTTACTTAGCTTTACGCCGTTAACCTCTTGTTTCTCTGTACGAGTAGACAGAGTTGTAAGGTGGTTGTAAGCTTTCTAACAATTAACATCAAAGAAAATCTCAAACATTGTTGAATATCCGCCAAGAGCGCTTAATTTTACATTAGACTGATATAAGTTCTGGTTTAAGCATATGCAACTAATTTTATTTTAGAAATCGTGTATGCTTAGTTGTTAGGTACCTAGTTAGTCCTGTTGCGGAATTTTAGGTTGTAGGTATGAGGTATGACAACTTGCGTGTAAAATCTTTGATGTCATACAGTAAAATATACAACTTACTGTAACTGGTAATTAATGAGGCGTGTTTTAAAACTTATTCAAGGCTAAGAAGTAGGTAGTACCTTATTATACAGGTAATAAACTACTTAAAAAGAAATAATGTTAGTGCGCTAAGTAGGTAGGTACGTCTTTGACCTACTTACAACCAACATAGTTCGTTATGTTGATAAGAACGTACCCACTTACTTACTTATCTTCACGTCTAGGTTACTTCATTGCCCCAATTTTTTAAAAGGTATCGATTTACTAAATTATTGGTATATGTTACACTAGTGATAGGTACCTGCTTACTTATCACCCGGCAATATAGAGCATTAACTGAATTTATCTAAAACCTGAAAATTTATTACACAGATTCCTAATATTTTGCCTTAAATACAGTTTTTTTACTGCTCCGACATCTCCATCAACGAAACAGAATATTTATTAACTCTAGATTCCAACTAAATGCCTCGTTATGCTTGCAAGTGAATATTACGGCGGAGGACTTTGGATTTATTTTTGAACAAATTATGCGAGCGGATTGAAAGTAACCAAATCTTTATTTTGTTTTCAGAGAGCCCAAGCACAGCTTCGAGCGGGGAGTCGGAAGGCGACCGGACGCTGTCTCCCGAAGCGCCGCGCGCGCAGCCCAAAGAACTCACAGGAAAATGGCGGCGGGAGAGGAGATCCGTGCGCCTTCCAGAGTACAGGCCAAGGTATGTATATCTCTTTTGACTAGGTATGGTCAAAATAAGTATGACTTCGATTCGAACCGGAGGCAGTAAAACCTAAAACATGACAGGACCAAACAGAGCTTCAATTACATTCATTTCTTTTGCATTCTGTTCTGGCCTGTTGATTTTATTTTCATATGTCAAATTCCTGAATCCAATCTGAACCGAATCTTTGCGAAAGTAGCTTAATTGAGATATTTGATTTTCGCCATCTAACAAACGATTTTAATTTCAGAGAAAATGGCAAAATGGCGCTACGGTCGCAGTCATTCAACGAGCGAAGAATCGGCACTGTGGTGGCGCGGCCGCAACCTCACAGCGATGGCGAGCTGTCTGATGAAGTAGAGGACGCGCCGGCCAACCTAGCTGTCAATGGGAAAGGTAAGATCCCAACAGTCATTCAAAGAGCAAAGAATCGGCACTGTGGTGGCGCGGCCGCAACCTCACAGCGATGGCGAGCTGTCTGATGAAGTAGAGGACGCGCCGGCCAACCTAGCTGTCAATGGGAAAGGTACCTAAGAATCATCCCAGCAGTCATTCAACGAGCAAAGAATCGGCACTGTGGTGGCGCGGCCGCCACCTCACAGCGATGGCGAGCTCTCCGATGAGGTAGAAGACGCGCCTGCCAACCTAGCTGTCAATGGAAAAGGTAACAATGATCCCAACAGTCATTCAACGAGCGAGGAATCGGTACTGTGGTGGCGCGGCCGCAGCCTCACAGCGATGGCGAGCTCTCTGATGAGGTAGAGGACGCGCCTGCCAACCTAGCTGTCAATGGAAAAGGTAATGATCCCAAAAGTCATTCAACGAGCGAAGAATCGGCACTGTGGTGGCGCGGCCGCAGCCTCACAGCGATGGCGAGCTCTCTGATGAGGTAGACGACGCGCCTGCCAACCTAGCTGTCAATGGAAAAGGTAAGAATCATCCCAACATTTCGTACATGTATATGCATATTGACGAAATGGTGCTTGTATCAAAATAATTCAATGATAACTTTACTGATGGTGAACTGTCTGACGAGCTACAAAACGTTAGCCATCAATAAGTTAATGATTGCTTAATCAATTTCGTAGTGGTTATTTTTTACTCTAAGCTGGACCAGAAAAGACTTGGGAATTACGACTTACACAGAAGAATCCCCCACAACTACGGAATTGAGCTATTTAACAAACTGAAAAACAAGACAACTCTGAAATGACTCTGAAAGCACACAATAAACAGTATAATCACAAAAAACACGCAGGCTAAATAATTACCCCTGCAGCCATGTCTGTTTTCTGAATAAAACAATTCAGGTCACCATATAAATCCCCGGGCCGATCATTCACATAAATGTTATGGGCCCCATCAAACTGCCGTTCGTACGTTAAAAATTGCACCCCTTTCTGAATAATATCACGCTATCACATTTTTACCCCGATCAATACGGATGCGCAAAACATATTTGTGTTTACTACACAGTAAGCATTCAAACGAGTCTTAACAGTCGGCATACAAACACACGTACTTGTACACCAGGGATTATGTACAAGTCGAGTTTCACTTAGTAATAATGTTTATATTATGTGAGGTCGATATTACCACAAAATAGATAATTTACAGAAGGTTTACTCGACCTGAGGATTTTTGTGATTGTCACTTGTTACATAGTGAGGGTTGCTTTGCTACTGTCAATATCGAAACATCCTGATACAATAACATCCTATTTTAATCCAAGAAATATGAATTTCGCGGCAACCATCTTCTTACTTACCTTGAGTTCCCCTGAGAATCCAGTTATTTCCAGTTAGTCAGTAAGCGTCAAAACCGTCGCTAGTACTGAGTGAGCCATCTGTAATATTACATTCAGTTTCATACCCTTGAGGATATTGCGTGACGAAATCAGATAATTTTCATTTACGGTTTCACTATCCACCTTTCTAACGCCTATTCAATACCACGGGCCAAAGTCATCGCGTGTCCTACAACAGTAGGAAATGGTCATGAAAATTGCACTTAATCGTTCTGTATCTTTTTGTCTGCCACGTTTTGCTTTTATATGTCAAATTGACACGATAGCATCAGAAAATTGCTTCGGTGATTGTCTTTAGGTCCGAAAGTCTCTGAAAATTAGCCTCATGTTCTTAAAGAGGCAAAAAGTCTTGAGCAAAAAGTCTCTGCTGAATAGCATGAATATTTTTATGACTAAGTCTAGGTATCTAATTCTACGTTCATTTCATTCCTTTCCTTGCTTTTCTATCTTTGGCCCTTTAGCCAAGTGTATTCAGGCAGCAATAGCAACAAAATAAAATACTCTGAAACTAGGTTCCTTGGATAGGAAACGTTTGACTCGACAGACAGCGCTGCCAAACGAGGTTAACATTGTACATAATTGAATCCAGCCAGACGTTCAACCACGTTCAACATACGGAAACCTAGACTTGTCTTCAATTGTGTTCTACATCAAGGTTTTCTATTTGCCCTATTTGAAAATGCGGTATAGAGATGTGTAACTAACAAGGAAGGTTTATTCTAAATTGATCCCACCGTCGTCCCTTGATAAATTCGGAAACTCAGTTTTCGGCTAAGCCGGCGAGGGTGAAATCAGCCGTACATTATAAGGATAAAATTTCGTTATTTCACATCACACGTACAGCATTTTGGTTATCTGATCATATTACATACATATATCACGTCAATATGCCTTGTGGGGTAGGCAGAGCGTAAACGGCTGTAAAAAACTGCTATTTACACCACGTATCTGACAAAAGTTTGAGAGTCATATTCAGAACCTTTAGGTGCAATACTGTGTTGGTTCACCACGGTTGGTTACAGGTTGTCAGCACTACACATCAACTTTCATATTACATCACAGATTGAACAAATAAGAGAATAGTACGATCGTTCGAATAGGCCAAGTTTCTAGTATAGATTTGACAGCTGTCAAATATGGCATATTTGAATGGACGTACTTTGGGCTACGTACCTACTTATTACAGGCAAATAGGGTGTTCTTTGCAAGTGTTCTAAGCAACCGTTGTTTTGTTCCCAGGAGTGCCCCCGGAGTACCCCAGCAAGCACGAAGCCCCAATAGACATGCGGCTGCGGTCGCGACCAGCTCCCCCGCCCTACAGCAGACCCTCGGTCATCACGAAGAGCAACGATACACCCCCACCAAGTAAGTCATCTTTTGACTGCCCTTATCCCAACTTATTTGGGTTCGGCGCAACATGTCTTTCACTTCCATTCATCTCTATCAGCCGTCAAATATTCGTTTACAACTTTTTGATTTATATCATCTTACCTTTTACACAATCTTCCCAACTTTTTAGATCTTCCTCTCCTTCTGCGTCCATCCATTATTTTTATCCTTTCTCATTTCTCGTTTTCTTGCTATTGCTTAGTTTTCAGCTGAAATGATTTATGTAATTAACATTCTTAAGTAGGGTCAGGTAGGCTACAGTGACTCGGATTTCTTCAATCAATAAAATTTTATAGATAACTTTGAAGTATCAAACTGAAATTCATATCTAGGATGTATTGATTAATACTCTTTCGTTTCGCATTATCATTTTTTGCTTTAACACGACACTTAAGTCACCAGACGTCTTTTTCTAGAAAAAAAAATGTGAGTCACTGTGTACCTGTACCTGTCTACACTGACTCAACCCCTGTGGTACACAGTGACTCTAACAGTTTATATGGACTTGGCACCCTGACGTGCATGTATAATATTTATTGAAACTATGCATTTTAATCAATTATATTTGTCAAAGTATTCTTTTCATATCATTACTTTTGCCATAAGAAATATTTTACAATTGTCTGTTAAAGTTTCTAAAAATAGCGAGATGAGCCAGTACTGAATGTTAGTCACTGTGTACCACTTAAATTTGAGCCAGTGTAGACGCCGACGCTATTTTGAAATAATAAGCCTACAAAATATTAACAGACTTTTCTAAGAGCTAGCAAATCTCGCTTATTACTTAGTATTTGAACACCACTTTCGATCATAATAATTACATTTCCATAAATCTTTCAATCTTAACCGATAAAAATACATGTTGGGTACCTTGAAAAGCATTTTTAGAGGTGCAAAACCAATCGCACATTTTTTTCACAATCAAACCGTACTGGAGTGGACGGATGATTGGTTTGTATGTGTTTGGTTGTCAAGAACTACCATTATGTTAAGAATACAGATAGATATAGCTGTCCTATTCCAAAATATAAGCGTGAGTCTATGTACCCGCCTGAGTCACCGATCCCTACCTGACCCTATTCTTTGTGAATCTAATTGGAAATAAAAGTTTTGAATCTTTTGAAATAACATAGACTGCATGGCATTTAGTATTTTTATCAGCAGCCTTGATAAAATTAGCTACAGATAAGATAAGATTACTAAAATTAGAACAGTCTTAAAATACTTGTTGTCTAAATAAAGCAACAATCACCAGCATTTATTCATATTGCGTTTCTTTCCACAGATTCCATGTCGATGTGCGATCCAGTCATCGACGAACACTTCAGACGTTCCCTCGGCGATGACTACATGACCCTCTTCAACAAGAAAACAGAGAACGCGGCAGTGCAACCCGGCCCCAAGCCCAACACTAAAGACCGCGCGAGTAGCCCCATACAGTTCAAGACGGAAGAACCTCCCAAGCCAACGAAAATCATAGCTATGGATGTAGATGACGCCAATCTATCAGTAGACGATCACTTCGCGAAAGCCCTAGGCGATACGTGGAGGCAAATCCAAACGTCCAGATTAAAAGAAAGCCAGAAGGCCGAGAGTAAAACCAGTAATGGCGGCGTCGACGACCATTTCAGCAAAGCCCTAGGAGACACTTGGAAGAAAATACAATCTACCAAACTCGAAGAAGAAAAGAAGGAACAGACAACGAAAATTATCTCAAGGAGTGGAGTCGTCATATAATTATTATATTACTCCGGGCGGTTCGGTTTACGGCCTTGTAAAATTTTTACGAGGCGTTTTCATGATGCTAACTGAAGTGTCAATAAATTCCCACTTGTTTTACATAAAGAAGCTATTACTTATGCTGTGGCCATCCCTTACCACTTTAAGCGTTTAGTCAACCATCTTGTGGAATGATGGAACGCTGTAATTAATTACTCTTTGGGTGGACTTGGCCGCAACACGATAAATTATAACTGACTGAATAACTTTGTGAAAATGATTGGAAAATTAATTGCTATTTTACAGCCAATAATTTTCGTTTACTTCGAAAGTATCTTTTTGTATTGGCACTAGTTAGAGATAAACATTTAAGGGATCGATATGAATAACAGTTATAAATAAATAAGTAGAATGAGTTGATCCCTAAAGCATTTACCTAAGTATTTCTAAAGGCTGATCCCACTATCCCTGGTTTAGCTGACAATTGAATTTTGACATTAAATCGACAGATTTTTATTTCAACACGGTGACAGTGGAATCAGTTCTTAGTAGAAACCAAATAAAAATGCTTCGAATACTTTTGGTTCTGTACCTAATCTTAAATCCATAACAATTTCTGTTACCTACCTTTAGGGAATCTTCAAGTTGTTAAATATCTACTACTCAACCAACCAAGTTAGACGATTGCCAAACATCACGACAATCGCACGAAAAATGTGACTGATTGTTTGTACTCTCATTCCAAGCATAATTTGGTAGTGTAATTAATAAAACGTTTGGTAGTCGTCAAGTTGGCTCGGTGGAGTAATATAGTCACTAGTAGTCACCAGTTACACAGTGTAAGTTTTTACCTCAATATAAGCGCTTTGCACAATTCACTATATTAGATGTAATTTATTGTATCTTAGCTAGGTATTTGTAAATAATTTTAGAGTAGGATGAATTGGATAAAATAAAAACTTTGAGTCGATGGAGGGGTCAATTATTTTGTAAGATTATTTTCTAATTTACTTTATGTTCCTTGCAAATGTTGTATGTAATTTGTGTCTGTGAATAAAGACGTATATTTTGATACTTAATTGTATATCAAAAATTTTAAATAGGTATGTTTCAACTATTTTGTATGTATCAAAATTAAGTAGGTATGCAAAATGGGTTAATTTAATTTCGTGATCATTATTATTTTGTTAATCTATAATTTTAAGCAGTCTTTTAGGCAGCTGGCTGTCAAATCCTATACCTAATGTACTTATATGTTACAGTTTCTTGATGTATGTAAATAACGATTCCTATTTATGCACCTAATTAAGAAATATCTTGATCAAGATAAGAAAATACACGAAAGTCTTAAATAAGTTTTGTTTCTTTTTTACTTCAAAATCATATTTTATCAAGTACCAACCTAAATAAAGTATTATATTCCAACAAAAGCTTTCAGAATAAATTTTCCAAATGCAGAATTTCAGTTTTTTAAATATGATATCAAAGATTTCCTCCGTAAATTGTCAATCCCATGCAATTTTTCTAGTGAAAATGCATAAAAGATTATAGGAACAACTTTCCCCGAGAAGTAACACGTAACATAGGTAGGTCGTAATATATATTTTATTATCTCATTTACAAAATTGCCGATCAACAGATTTGAGTTTGTATGACAGGTTCAATTTTTATTTTATCATATTTTTGACCTGATAATATAGACTACTTGTTTTGACCTATGTTCCCTGGGGAAACTTGTTCCTTATCATCATATCACCAGTAAAAAACCGCAACTCTACAGTGCTCATTTCTATTATTTTGGAGTCAATGATTTGTTTCTGAGTCATGCATCTTACTGTTGTCATATCAATACTTATGTTATGAATTCTGAATGCTTTTCTTTTACGATTAGACAAAATAAATTTGACAACTTAAAACAAATGAATTTCACGCCTTTTGTATGATGGACGGGACGGCAAAGAAGCAATAGATCTTTACAGGTAGTTTCTAAACATAACAAAACAAAAACAAAATAAGTAGTCAATAAACTGAATTCATAAGTTTGTTGTTTACCTACTTTCCTATCTGGATCTTACCTACTACGGAAGTAAGTAAATAATAACACTTTATAGCACAATAATAAAGAACAGAGTACAGGATTACTAAACTAAAAATGCGCAAAGGCGGTCTTATCCTTAAAGCGATCTCTTACAGACAACCTTTGGGTAGACGATATAAGTAAATACAGAAAACAGTAGAGTGCAAGAGTAATAAACAGTCGACGTATGCATTAAATTAAAATATAATATACGAGTATAAAATATACCTACCTAATAGGTATAGGTACTATTACACGCACGAGCACGACACGACCTGTTACAGTTTTATTATTCTACGTTACGTAAGTTGAGACGCGGAATTTCATTTCGGGTGGTCTGAATATGACAGGATTGAGATAACTGGTATCATATTGTTTTATGTGTTGTTTTACCACGGAAATTGAAAAATCCCACGTCTGAACTAATGTAGATGAAAACCGTGCTCAGAAATCGATACATACAGCATGCAAAGAAATCAACTGCAAATGTTTTAAGGGGTGCCTATGAAATAAAACAACTTTCCCCAGGAATATAAGTCAAAATGTAAAAAAAGTTTTTGGACCTCCCATACAGATGCACCAGCCGAGTGAGTCAGTTTGTATGGGAGGTCCCTTTAAAATATTTGCAGTTGATTTTTTACGCCCTACATGGACATTAATTTAATAATGCAAAAAGATTCAATCGATATAAAGTTGTAAAATTCTCCGTTAACAAAAGCACTAAAGAAGCTCTTCCGAAACGTCGAACGCTTCAAACTTTCAGCATCGCAGTCCCGTAGAGGCGCTTTCCAGTGTCGTAGAGGCGATTCCCATTTCCACGGAGTTCGTCCAAATTCGAGCACTGAATTCGAATGGTAATTAGGTATAGATAGAAAAAAAAATACAAAATCGGAACTTTATTTTATTATAAACTTAGGCTTTTGATCAAAATCCGGCACTAGATCAGATTTATGATTGAGTTCTTCCTAAAAACATGAGTTTGCTTAGTTTCCTGACAAATATGCTGCGAACTTTTTGGTTTATGATAAATGATTATGATGTTTATATGCCGGTTTATGATCAAAACCCAAATGTTATCATATAGGTACCTACGACAAATAATACATACTTAAATAATGCAAAAAATTCAATTCATATACCTACTTACTTACTACTTGCAGCATCGCAGTCTTGTAGAGGCGATTTCCAGTGTCGTGTCGGTGATTTCCATTTCCACGAAGTTCGTCCAAATTCGAGCACTGAATTCGAATGGTGCTAGAGAAGGCAAAAGGCACTCTGCCCACACACTCGAATACATCGTCGCGTAACTGAATTCATAAGTTTGTAGTATACCTACTTTCCTGTCCGGATTCCACCTACGTAGTTTCAGACGCGGAATTAAATGTCGGGTTGTCTGAATATTAGAGGAATGAGATGACTGGCACGGTGTTTCATAAACGCAAATTGAAAAACCCTTGACACGACTGAACTGACGTAGATGGAAAGCGCGCTCAGAAATCGATACATAATGCCTAAAATAATGCAAAAATTCAATCCATATACAGTTGTAAGATTCTCTATCAACAAAAGCTCTTCCGGAACGTCGAACGCTTGAAACTTTCAGCATCGTAGTCTCGTAGAGGCGATTTCCATTTCCACGGAGTTCGTCCAAATTCGAGCACTGAATTCGAATGGTGCTAGAGAAGGCAAAAGGCACTCTACCCACACACTCGAATACAGTTGTCAAATTATGGAGCCGGGAGCATGAGATGCTATTTTCGTAGGTAACTTGTATCTTGATTAGGGAACTTCTTTCTTGAGTGCTGGTTTCTGAAAATAGAGGTTTTATTTCACAAAAAAGAAAATCTTATTACTTCAAACAGTTAGGTAGGTACCTAAAGAAAAATAGGATAATAATACTAAGTAATATAAATAGCTTTGTTTCAAAAGAAGTATTACTGGCTTTACCCACACACTCGAATACAGTTGTCAAATCATGGAGCCGGGGGCATAAGATGCCTATTTTCGTTACTTGTATCTTGATTCGGGAACTTCTTTTTTGAGTGGTGTTTTCTGAAAATAGAGGGTTTATTTCACAAAAAAGTAAATCTTACCTATTACTTATAACATTAGTGTAAAGAACAACAGGATAACAATACTTAGTATTACAAATAACTTTATTTCAAAAGAAGTATTATTGGCTCTACCCACACACCGGAATTCAGTTGTCAAATGGATGGAAAGATGCTATTTCCGGAACTCCTTCGGAGCCTTGTATCTTGATTTGAAAAGTTCTTGGTTGCTGGCTTTTCAATGTTTGATAATAGAGTACTGTAGGTATTATTTTCACAAAATACATTAAGTCATATGTTTCGGTATGACAGGCGCATTCATTGGTATGTTACAGAGAACATTAAGACCATAAGTTTTCGTAGCTACGTAAGTAAGATGTTCCTTTGATCTTTATATAGGTACTCGCTTTCTCACTTCTGATAGGTAATTATATCTGCCTACATTAGTAGGCACTTTTCTTCCTTTCTTTCTTTCTCCGTATGGGACACCGAGTCGTTCAACGACCCGATGAACCCTGGTGTCAGTTTTTCAACCACCTACTGCAAGTAGCAGGCCTCTGACATGGTTGTGTAACGACCGCCATCATAGACAGCGACCGGGACCGACGGCTTAACGTGTCCATCCGAAGCACGGAACCATCTTGCTTTTCGGACAATCAGGTGGTTCAGCCTGCAATGTCCTAACCAGACTGGGAACAAATTCACAAAGTGACAAATATCAACTTTGTGAGAGACCCCACCGGGGATTGAACCCGGAACCTTCTGCGTGGCAGGCAGTCATACTAACCACTACGCCACATCGACTGGAGGCACTTATACCTACCTAACTTAATAAGAAGGTAATTTGTTTACTCCGTTCTGCTCGTCGGATACCTAAGTTTTACGTTTTGCAAAATAACATTACCGGTACCTTAGCACAGGTACAGTTATGAAGTTATGGACAGAGCAGCCGCCATTTTTCCTGCGGCGTCCTGACTCCTGAAAAGCTAAGAGAAAGGAAAAATCTTTCAGAGGGAAGCCTTCGTACAGCCAGAATGAAGCTATGAAAGTGTAGTCAAAATCAGATTTGGCGCGCACTGAAACACGCCATATTCTTTTAAAAGATTAAAAGGCGCTTTCAATTATATTTTCGGTTTAGTAGGTATGTACCTACATGGCAAATACGAGTATTTTTAAGACGATTTATTCCATAATATCGTTCGTCTTCTTTTCGAATGCGACACCGAGTGGTCCGACGACCTGATGTATATCGTTCTGATTACCTTTTCGTAGAGTTCTCTCTAAAACATCTTGCTCTTTCTAAGATGAAGAGAAACTTCTTCGAAGTCTGTAGGTAGGTATCTTGAATCGCGACTCCTTGATGCTAGTTGTAACCTCGTCTTCCAACTTCTGGAAACAGAATACATTTTATTACACCTACTTGTAGGTACTTTCTGCTATAAAATGAGTTTCTGCGTTCCGGGAAAACGCGGGAAGTTGATTAGAATGTGTAAAGTGAAAAGGCTTCATGTGGTAATGAGTTTTATGCCCTACAGTGCTTTAAGAAACAGTAGGTAGGTACCCACAATGTCCCAGGACATACCTAGGTACAACATTCATACATAATACCGTAGAGATCTCTGTTTTGAATGAATGCATGACCTAGGTAGTAAAAAAATGCATTTTAAAAGATCTAAATCATGGTTTTAACTGCTTCATTATGTATGACGTTAGCAGGTATAATACAGAACATTTTTTTCTTTAATTTACTGTACTTACTTGTAAGTCAACAGATATGTGAGTAGGTTTGACCTACTTTTGATAGAAAACTCGGGAGTTTATTACTTTACTGGAAGAATTAGGGTCGTAAAAGCTTCGTCTAGCTAGATCATTTCAACTGACCTACCGCACTTAAGTTGGACTAAAAGTTGACTCTCTTCACTCAGCAGAAGTCATAATATTTATGAGTTAGTTTAGTAACTACCTAACCTGGTACCTACCTACTGAAGTTTGTTTTTCTACCTTTTACCACAAATTATGGAAACGGCGCGTGGGGCGCCTTTACAGATGGCTCACTCAATACTAGCAACGATTTTGACGCTTACTGACTTGAACTGGAAATAACTGCAATCTTTGAGGAACATGAGATAACTAAAAAGTTGGTTGCCACGAAAGTCAAACTTGGATTCAAATTGGCTCAGAATCATATGACGTTCGTGTTTCTGATTTTGCTGTTTTGATATTCTTATACCTACTTTGAGATTTTTGACAGTAGCTTTGTTGACCCTGGCTATGTAACAAGTGACAATCGCTAAAATCCTAAATAGGGTCGAGTGAGCATTATGTAAACTCTCTATTTTGTGCTTTTACCTACTATCGCCAGCAAACCATACTGGTTTTTCATACAAATACCTACTAAAGTGTTCACCTTGAAAACGTCCAGACTCTATACTAAAGTGCTACCTACCACTCAAATGCCGTGTGATGCCGGCTTAGAATGCCGTGTGATGCCGGCTTAGAATGCCGTGTGATGCCGGCTTAGAATAGCATCACCCCATTTCTTTCCTGTGGGTGTCGTAAGAAGCGACTAAAGGACTAGAGGGTATCATGTGTATTGCAATTTTAGGCGACAGGCTGACAACCTGTCACTATAGCGATACACGACAATAGCTAAAACGGCCCTCAAATATGTGTCAGACGTGGCGATAACGACCGTACTTTTACGGCCGTTGACGCTCTGCCTACCCCGCAAGGGATAAAGGCGTGATATATGTATGTATGTACCACTCAAATCAGAGTTCTCATGCCACATCATTCCTAATCCGATCACAGCTCAAGCTCGTCTAAAAATATACCAGTTAGGTAATTGCCGATCAGAACGTACGTGATTCCTATTGACATTTGACGAGCCCGTGAGCCCGTACATTATTTACGGGCAGTCGCCCACCTGTCCGGCTGGCACCCCCCACCCCCCACCTGCCGTATCGATCCACCTACTGGCACCCACCTAAATATGTAACACCTAAATTAGGCGCTGTCTACACACGTGACACTTGAGACGTAAAATGACAACTGTAAACGTCGGCCGTCAGCAATGAGAAGTGCTTCACATGGGTGTATAAGGCGTCTCTTCTGTTTCTCACATTTTAAGTAGGTATATGAGATGTGCTTCACATGGGTGTAGAAGGCGTCTCTTCTGTTTCTCACATTTTAAGTAGGTATATGGAAACAGTTTCGAGCGTCTCGCTCTCTCACTTCTTATGTCTTACGTCTCATGAGTGGAGATAGGGCCTAATATAACAACAGTGTGACAAGTAATCGTCGGCCGTTGGCGATGAGACGCGCGCTTCTTCTGTTTCATACATTTTATATGGAAACGGTTTTGATCGCCTCGTCTCATCCCTCACTTCTTAGGCAGGTTTCTTAGCGACGCACCTCAGCTGCTTCCGAAATAAGTACCTACATCATCACCGTTTCGGCCGCGCTATCTTGACGCACACCAGAGCCATCAGAGCTGCAAAAGTAGCAATGAAATCAGCCTTACGTCTCACATGTGGAGATAGCGCCTTACATCGCGACGCGAGCCCGTGATATAGGTTTCAGCCGTTCTAGGTCACATTTTCGTCCAGCTAAATACCTGATAATAAGTATGTAGTCAGGGATGTTGCGAATATCCGCATCCGCATCCGCATACGCGGAACATCCGCATTAATTTAGACATCCGCATCCGCATCCGCATCCGCAAAAATCGATGCGGAGCTGATGCGAATGCGGATGTGAAGCAGGTCGGGACAAGAAAGAAAGGGGCGGGTCCGGCGATTGGCGCGTGTCGCGCGCTCGTGCTAATTGACCAATAAGAAATCAATCATTTTAATTTCGGTGTCTGTTATTCGCCGGGGAAGCCCCGCGCCTCACTTTTGTTTTTGTGTTGTGTAGTGACAAGGTATGACGTGCTCGTTTGTTTTCTTCTTAATATCAAGTTTTTTGCTTTAATTATTGTATTTTTTGCGTTGTAATTGTTTAAGTAGGTAACAATTACGTCAAGTGCAGTGAGTGTTGGTTTTGTGTGAACTGAATTATGCCTCCACCTACGTAAACTGAAATATGGACCTATTTTCAACCTGTTGAAAATGGCAGAGATAAATCTCAGTGTAAAATTATGTAGTAAATTTAAGTTGTAGACTTGATTGTTTGACTTGTCTTTTAATTTTTTCTCCCAAAACTTAAGTCTTTTGTACACATCCGCATCCGCATCCGCATCCGCGGATGTGTGCCCCCAGAAATCCGCATCCGCATCCGCATCCGCGGATGTGAAAAAATCTGCATCCGCAACAACCCTGGTATGTACATGTATTGGGTAACGTGTTAGGTGTTAGACACGAAAAGTCGTTGAAGGTTGGTCTTTTCGTCGCCTTTAAAGTTACAAAAGCAGGATTAAGATCGGACATGCACCGCTTGGTTTTGCGGATTCTGACAGCCAGAAAGCAAATGACAGCCTGTCACAGACTAAAGTTGTTGCGGCTGTGCAATGTTGATGATTTTCGGGCTTTTTTGTATGGGATTTCATAGACTCCAATCCTATCGTCAATATAACCGGATCTGGCAAAATGCCGCAAAATCTGTAGTGCGTGTGTTCTCCGTCGGTATTAAAGTTCAACGATATAAGAAATTCAGAAGCCAAACACGATCTACTTTCACAAAACTCGGATTTGTTGATTGTAAAAAGCCCAATTATTATAAAACAAAAATCCGACTGCATCATTTCGAATTTATGAAATTTAAAGTAGCTACGCGCGCTGCTGAGACAAATCTAACGACATTACATAACGGCATTACATATTTTCATTTATGACAACAATATACCTATGTTATACTGTGAGTGCATTAAAATCCCAATAAATCTAACGATATCTCATATTATGTCAACATCCATAAAGCCGTTTAGGCTGTAGCCCGTGAAAAACATTTACTTGTCCACATACTCTCGAAAAACATAACCCTCCTTAGGCAGTCGCGTCGGGTAAAAGGTATTCGCAATCTGTACTGAAACCAATCAAGTTAAATCACCGCGTTTGGGAATCAACCCATTCAAATGTTAACTTAAACTTTGAATAGGCGCAAGTGGTATCTGATTCAGGGAGACTGAAACCAATCAAGTTAAATCACCGCGTTTGGGAATCAACCCATTCAAATGTTAACTTAAACTTTGAATAGGCGCAAGTGGTATCTGATTCAGGGAGACATTAATTAGAAATGAGAAGTACCCACCTAGGCAAGAGTTTGTCAAAACGCTTGCAAAGTAAACAACTGATCTTTTAGGTTCAACGAGTGTCGAGCGTTTTTGATTTATTTTTAAATTAACGGCCCGTTAGTGGTTTCACCCGCTACAACTCATTTTCCCGGGGGGAAAAGGCATTTCCCCGGTACCTATTTGTTTGATATATGTAGGTACTTATTACTTATATACCTATAAACCTCCCTCATGAACCAGCCGCATCAAAATCCGTTGGGCTGTTTCAGAGGATTTAGCTAATTCCGGACAGACAGACAGAGAAACTCAAAAAGCGACTAAGGATAAATTCATCTAGGGTGCGCAGCAAACCTATGCAATATCTTACTCTGCTCTCACCAATCCGTAAATGTAAGTATGTTTGATCTCAGATTTCAGCACCTAAGAAAGATGGTTCCGTGCTTCGGATGGGCTCGTTAAACCGTCGTCGGTACCGGACTCCCGGTTGATGTTTATACCTAATCAATCACTGAGACGGCAGTTGTTACACAACCATGTCATAGGACTGCTACTTGCAGTAGGCGGTTGAAAAACTCTGACACCAGGGTTCAATGGGTCATTGGATGACTTGGTGTCCCATTCGAAGAAGAAGAAGATGCACCTAGCTACTTGGCTTCATAATATTCATTATGAATTCGCCTGAAGGCTGGTACCGCCGCTTCGCTTAGTGGCGAGTAACATTATGTAAATTAATCCATGTATTATAGAGTGTTTGCGTATGTACCGTGAGGCGATGCGGCGCGGGTCGGAATAACCGTGTGGTGCCGGCAGAGTAGAATAGCACCACCCCCCTCTCTTCCCGTGGGGGTCGTGAGAGGCGACCGAGGGATAAACCCGACCCAAACAGCCAGGGCCAACCGTATGGTGGCGGTTAATCCACCACAAAAACATTCCTAAGGAGGGTTGACGTCAGGCCGGTCGTAAAATTAAGCCAAATGATTTTGCAACACGATTTTGTGTTCGACAAAACGTGTTGCGCCGACCCCAAGTAATTGGGAACATTATGTAAATGAATTCATGTATTATAGAGTGTTTGCGTATGTACCGTGAGGCGATGCGGCGAGGGTCGGGGGCGGTCAATACACGTGACGGAATAACCGTGTGGTGCCGGCAGAGTAGAATAGCACCACCCCCTCTCTTCCCGTGGGGGTCGTAAGAAGCGACCGAGGGATAAACCCGACCCAAACAGCCAGGGCCAACCGTATGGTGGCGGTTAATCCACCACAAAAGCATTTCCAAGGAGGGTTGACGTCTGGCCGGTCGTAAAATTAGGCCAAATCCCTTTGCAACACGATTTTATGTTTTACAAAACGTGTTGCGCCGACCCCAAGTAATTGGGAACATTATGTAAATGAATCCATGTATTAAAGTGTTTGCGTATGTACCGTGAGGCGATGCGGCAAGGGTCGGGGGCGGTCAATACACGTGACGGACTAACCGTGTGGTGCCGGCAGAGTAGAATAGCACCACCCCCTCTCTTCCCGTAGGGATCGTGAGAAGCGAACGAGGATAAACCCGACCCAAACAGCCAGGGCCAACCGTATGGTGGCGGTTAATCCACCACAAAGCATTTCCAAGGAGGGTTGACGTCTGGCCGGTCGTAAATTAGGCCAAATCCTTTGCAACACGATTTTATGTTTTACAAAACGTGTTGCGCCGACCCCAAGTAATTGGGAACATTATGTAAATGAATCCATGTATTAAAGTGTTTGCGTATGTACCGTGAGGCGATGCGGCAAGGGTCGGGGGCGGTCAATACACGTGACGGACTAACCGTGTGGTGCCGGCAGAGTAGAATAGCACCACCCCCTCTCTTCCCGTAGGGATCGTGAGAAGCGAACGAGGGATAAACCCGACCCAAACAGCCAGGGCCAACCGTATGGTGGCGGTTAATCCACCACAAAAGCATTTCCAAGGAGGGTTGACGTCTGGCCGGTCGTAAAATTAGGCCAAATCCCTTTGCAACACGATTTTATGTTTTACAAAACGTGTTGCGCCGACCCCAAGTAATTGGGAACATTATGTAAATGAATCCATGTATTAAAGTGTTTGCGTATGTACCGTGAGGCGATGCGGCAAGGGTCGGGGGCGGTCAATACACGTGACGGACTAACCGTGTGGTGCCGGCAGAGTAGAATAGCACCACCCCCTCTCTTCCCGTGGGGGTCGTAAGAGGCGACCGAGGGATAAACCCGACCCAAACAGCTAACAACCGTATGGTGGCGGTTAATCTACCACAAAAGCATTCCCAAGGAGGGTTGACGTCAGGCAGGCGGCCGGTCGTAAAATTAGGCCAAATCCTTTAGCAACACGATTTTGTGTTTGACAAAACGTGTTGCGCCGACCCCAAGTAATTGGGAACATTATGTAAATGAATCCATGTGTTATAGAGTGTTTGCGTATGTACCGTGAGGCGATGCGGCGGGGTCGGGGGCGGTCAATACACGTGACGGACTAACCGTGTGGTGCCGGCAGAGTAGAATAGCACCACCCCCTCTCTTCCCGTGGGGGTCGTGAGAGGCGACCGAGGGATAAACCCGACTCAAACAGCCAGGGCCAACCGTATGGTGGCGGTTAATCCACCACAAAAGCATTCCCGAGGAGGGTTGACGTCAGGCAGGCGGCCGGTCGTAAAATCAAGCCAAATTCTTTTGCAACACGATTTTGTGTTTGACAAAACGTGTTGCGCCGACCCCAAGTAGTTGGGAACATTATGTAAATTAATCCATGTATTATAGAGTGTTTGCGTATGTACCGTGAGGCGTAGCGGCCGGGACGGGAGCGGTCAATACACGTGACGGACTAATACCGACTTTACGGTAAACGTTACACTAATGGCGCCCATAATAAATAAAAAAACAAGCTGGATACACTGGTAACCCGGAAATTATTTACATAATAGCTTACCTACTTTATTTCTGTACCTGTCCCTAAATCATGTTGTACCTAGCGATCAATAGGTACACCTGACGGCCTAATACTGACTTAAGGGTAAACGTTACACCGGAGGCGCCCATAATAAAAAAAAACACAAGCTGGATTCACTGGTAACCCGCAAATTATTTACATGGCGAGTGACATTATGTAAATGAATCCATGTATTATAGAGTGTTTGCGTATGTACCGTGAGGCGATGCGGCGGGGGTCGGAGGCGGTCAATACACGTGACGGAATAACCGTGTGGTGCCGGCAGAGTATAATAGCACCACCCCCTCTCTTCCCGTGAGGGTCGTGAGAGGCGACCGAGGGATAAACCCGACCCAAACAGCCAGGGCCAACCGTATGGTGGCGGTTAATCCACCACAAAAGCATTTCCAAGGAGGGCTGACGTCAGGCCTGGCCGGTCGTAAAATTAAGCCAAATCCTTTTGCAACACGATTTCGTGTTTAACAAAACGTGTTGCACCGACCCCAAGTAATTGGGAACATTATGTAAATTAATCCATGTATTATAGAGTGTTTGCGTATGTACCGCGAGGCGATGCGGCGGGTCGGGGGCGGTCAATACACGTGACGGACTATGTGACGGACTAATACCGACTTAAGGGTAAACGTTACACTAGTGGCGCCCATAAAAAAGGGTCTTGATAGACAGACGGACACACAAACAGATAGACGAACTACAAAGTGATCCTATAAGGGTTACGATTTTAACATTTTGAGTTTCGGAACCCTAAAAAACAACCTGAATTTACTAGGCATCCGGAAATCGTTTACCTGGCTTACCTACTAACTGTAGCTGTCCCAAAATCATGTACCTAGAAGGATTTGACTTGGTAATACAACTGGGCGCCATACTGACGATAAACCTCTTGGCGCATACTATTGTAGGTGTATTCAGTGCCACATGGTGGTTGACAATGGTCGGCATGTATTCAGCCCAGGTCAAAAACTCTATTTCGGCCTTTACCCTAAAAATGTCCTAGGGGCGGAAGTATTTATATCGTAAAGTTTTCGTTCGAAATACTCTTTAATCAGTTTTTCAACATTTCTGTTCTTTTTTTTACGTGGCGCTTGTTTCGCTGATGCTGCACCTCAGATAATACGATTACCGGAGCGCAAGCGAAGCCGAAATGGAGAAATTAAACGCCAGACACACCCGTCCCTTTGCCAATTAACATAACACGGCGACTCATGTAACTAGTGAGCGGCTGAAAGATGACTCCGCAAAATCACGTTTGCCATTGATTGGAACTGCCAATCGACAAAATCAATCGAAGTTGCCGTGTGATGCCATATCACACCTATATCTATATCTCATGCGGGGTAGGCAAAGCGAAAAAGGCGGTAAAAATCGGCCTTTTACACCACGTCAAAGTGAGAGTTATTCAGAAGACTGTGTATCACCTTAGTGACAGGTTCTCAGCACCAGACACTACCGTACTAGTGAGCGACTGAAATTTGATGATTGCACAAAATCACGTTTACCACTAATTGGAACTGCCAATCGACAAAATCAATTGAAGTTGCCGTGTGATAGCATATCACGGTCGGCTGTGACAGTCGGCCATTTACACCATGTCAAAAGTTTGACAGTCATTCAGAAGACTGTGTATCACCATAGTGACAGGTTGTCAGCGCCAGACACACCCGTCCCGTTGCCAATTAACATAACACGAGCAACACAAGTAACTAACTAGCGAGCGACTAAAATCTGATGACTCCGCAAAATCACGTTTGCTACTAACTGGAACTACCAATGCCACCGTGTGATGCCATATCACGCCTATATCCCGTGCGGGGTAGGCAGGGCTCTAACGGCTGTGAAAGTCGCCCATTTACACCACGTCAAAAGTGTGAGAGTCATGAGCATAAACGGCTGTAAAAATCGGCCATTTACACATCACCTGACAAAAGTTTGAGAGTCATTCAGAAGACAGTGTATCACCATAATGACAGGTTGTCAGCGCCAGACACCGTCCCGTTGCCAATTAACATAACACGAGCGACTCATGTAACTAGTGAGCGACTGGAATCTGATGACTCCGCAAAATCACGTTTGCCACTGATTGGAGCTGCCAATCGACAAAATCAATTGAAATAACCCACATCAACAGCTTGATGTTGCCGTGTGATGCCATTGGCTTAGAATAGCATCACCCCATGACCCATATATACATATATCACGCCTATATCCCATGCAGCGTAGAGCGTAAACGGCTGTAAAAACCGGCCATTTACACCACGTCTTACAAAAGTTTGAGAGTCATTCAGAAGACTGTGCATCACCATAGTGACAGGTTGTCAGCGCCAGACACACCCGTCCCGTTGCCAATTAACATAACACGAGCGACTCATGTAACTAGTGAGCGACTGAAATCTGATGACTCCGCAAAATCACGTTTGCCACTAATTGGAACTGCCAATCGACAAAATCAATTGAAGTTGCCGTGTGATGCCATATCACGTCTATTACCCCATGCGCGGTAGGCAGAGCGTAAACGGCTGTGAAAGTCGGCCATTTACACATCGCCTGATAAAAGTTTGAGAGTGATTTAGAAGACTGTGTATCACCATAATGACGGTCGTCAGCCTGTCGTCTGAAATTGCAGTAGATCTCAAATCCCTTAGTCGTTTTTTAAAACACCCACGTAAAGGTATGGGGTTATGCTATTCTAAGTCGACTTTACACAGCTATGTGAAAGATGACTCCGCAAAGTCACGTTTAGATACCTACCACCACCATTGATTGGAACTGCAAATTATCTATCAAAAACGATCAGTCAGAATACCTGAACTACATTAACTACAAACTTCAGCTACACATTTGAAAACTGAAACAGTTGCAGCCTTCGTAAATAAAATAGTTCTTGTGATCTATACTTTCAGGGCAAAAATAGGTGACCTACTCAAGCCAGCTTCAGGCTTGATTCATATAATCGAATATACAAATTCAGCTCCGGTGCTATTGGAAAACAATGAAAGTATAATAAAACTCCTATCTCCATTCCATATTCTCATTCCTACGAAATTTATTTTACTTTCTCGTAGCACACAAACAACGTAGAGCTAAATCGCGCACGTATAAATTACGTAATGTAGAGTTATCAGAATGTTACCCAACGTTATTACGTATTCAGAGGTTAACTTGAAAATTATCAAACCTTCATTAAGGTACACTCAAAGAAAGCATTCAAATCTCCTAATCAGCTCAACCCTCCCAAGTTTGGGGTATAGCGCGGCGCGGCGGTAGAGCAGCTCACAAATTGATTATTCATGAACACTTTAAAGTAGATGAGGTAATAACCGCCGAAAGAATTTTATTGGATTAGAATTTGTGCCCTGCCCTGTGCCTGAATAAAACGTGCACTGACAGCTGATCTGCCTTTTTACGTATTCAGCTACACGAAACACTGCGGGTAGGTAGAGCTAGAGCCAAATGGCTGGCGTGCAGGCTACGCCTACTCTGCAATTGTAATAAGCCACGTTTTTCTGAGCATTATTTTCAAATATCTTGCAGAACTGTACACAAACGCTGGGCTTTTCTTCTACATTTTGATTGCAATAACGGCGAGAATCGCTGGGTTGGACAGGGCCTCCCTTTAGTGCCAGAAGCGTTCCTGGCATTTACTTATTAAAACCCACCCTTATTCTTGAAGTTAAGTAATATTTAAGCAGTTTGTCGGTTTTCTTACTTCAGTTACCTAACCTTGAGGGTCTTTTTTCTGAGTTATATATTCAGGTTTACTCAGTGTTTTAAAATTTAATAACAAATTCCGTGCTACTTAAGTGGACATAAGGCATCGGAAAAAGAATTTTAATTTGTTTCAACAGGTGTTTATTAGTCTAAGTAGGTAGCTACTTTTATTGTTTAAAAGAAGAATGTAGTTATCAAAGGAAATAGCTCTCAGACAGCCTTGTTATTCTACCTACCTCAATATCTACTTAATTATTGAACGATAATAACTACATCAATGGAGCAAGTCGTGCGAATGGCAAGAATCCCTGTCATCATCCGCCTCAGGAGACAAATACAATGAACTTGTACACCAAGGAAATTGCTCATCAGGAGAAACTACATCTCCACTAACTACCAACTTGCAAGACAAAATTGTCTCCACATTATTCACAGCAAACGCATAAAACTTAAGAAATAAATTTTAATGAAAACCCGTGTAACAATGGGTACACGCGACTCGTATTATAAAATGTAGTCGCATCTACATAAACGGACGTAGGTAGAAATCCTTTTCCATTTTGCCAGATAGGGTAACTAGATTTGCATAGGGAAACAAAAGTCTCTCCAATAGAGCGGACTATTAGAGGACTGTGGTATTTTCATGCTGAACAATAGAAGTGCTCGTGATTAAGGCAAATGCCTGATAGACGAGTCTTGCTTCTACCCGTCGCCGCTCGCGTTTTCTATCATACCTAATATTCCACTCCTAGTGGTAGATAGAGTACCTCTACTATTATTATATTACATGTGCTTACTATATAATAATCTGTGCGTATTCCCGCGGCTCCTCGCAGGTAAGTCTAAGATTTATTTCCTCTGAGGTTATTTACGACAATAATATTCTGGCGCAAATGTAAATACATCTATTTACTCCGGCAAGGGAAAATTATTAGGAACGATGGTTTTATTGTTCCGTTTGCTACTTAGGACTAAGAGTATTATTTCGTTTTCTAAACACGCGATGAATTGCATTAGTAAAATAATTTACATTCCAACAAACCAAGCTGGTATTTAAGCGTAGTTATTTTCTTACTTTTAATAACTGATTATTATTCTAGAATACGGTTGTATACCTCCATTAAAAGTCACAGTATTTTACCACGAAAACTTGAACGTTTAAACTTCACTATGACACTCACAGTTTCAAAATTACGAGGAGTAATGTGATGTACGTGTGCGATGTTACTGGTTGCGGCTAGTCCGGGATGTTATTTAAAGCTAGGAGAGGTTCCAGCCGAGATCCCTGGGACAATTAGATGGTGCATCCTGTCCTGGACAAAAGCCTGTAAGGGGATACTTCCTCTAACAAAGGTTTCAGTCGTAGGGCCGTTCTAGTCCGACGCTGCTGTGAAAAGAGTTGGGGCTCGCCACAATGGTCGCATTTGAGATTTATTTTAGAAAAGTAAAGTAAGAAGATTAACTTGTGGAGGGTGTGACAGAAAACAGATGTTTTGTGCTTGCGAAAATAAACAGGGGTAGGTTTATTTTTCATAACCATATTTATTAAAAGTGTTTGTAATCAGTGATCACAATGAATCAACGTAGATATTGGGATTTTAATGCACTCACAGAGATACATTATTCTCATTTTAATTTGACAACTCTCAAACACTCTCCTACAAATTAATTACGGTTAATTTATATTGCATAATATACCTATTACTTACCTAATAATAATGTATTACGTAGATAGGTAGTTTATAAAAATATACCTACGTACCTACAGCTTTTATCAACGAAAGCTAATTAATTAAATTCTCTATTATATTCTCACAAACGTGTGTTAATAAAGTAACGTTACATTACGTGATTACGTAGGAAAGGTAACAAAACGACATTAAATTACCCCTCCTCAATTAACGTAAATTAACAACGGCAAAGCAACGTAAATAAAAACGAAAATACAATTCATTTTACGTAAGATGCAAGAAAACCCGCTAAATTGAATGGGGTTATATCCGGGACTCGAGAAAGAGGTCTTTCTAATTAAAATTAATAACTTTGTGTAATAAACGAATAGGTAGGTAGGTACGCAAAAAAAAATACGAACCAAATACGAGAATGTACTTAATACAAAATAATGTTACGAGATTTTATATATTTCCTTAAAGCCTTATCTACTCGACGTGCGATATTTTTTGCCAAGTATATTTTCCCACAATACAACTCTCACACCTGTTTCGGATTTATACGAAGGGATCCCTTTCTTAACACCTCTACATCAGTTGTTATAAATTGTTATGTTAGCTAAAGCTTATTGTCCAAGTTACTACCTACCTACTTATGTTGTGTGAGTCAACCAAAGTAAAGCAAGTATATATTAAGTATATACTTAGATGGGTAGTATAGACGGTAGGCTGGTGTATTATTCGCCGACTTATCTAAGCCCAAACTTCGTCCACCTGTTTGTTTGGGAACATCATGGGGATACGAGTTGGTTAAGCATTACAAAGTTCGCTGAATTGGTACTGACGAGGCCAATTGATAATAATTTATCATCAATGTTTGTTGGCAATCATTGTATACCAATCGACATGGTTGTATGTACGTCATTAGTCGACCAAATCACAGTGACGTTATCACTGTAGTGTGTTTGTCTGTATAGGTACCTAACATATTAATGGAGTGTTATTTTGATCCTCGCATGAAGAATCATATAGGTACGCAGCATATAAGCAAAGTGCTTCTACAAGCGGTTCAATGAGATCGCACTTTTGAAACTTCAGCAAAATGATTTATTTAAGCTAAATTTAATTAAGTACAAATATTTTTGTGGCGTGTTCTAGGTACTCACAAAACTGAACAACTTTTATCAGATGCTTCTCTTCGAAATTGTAAAGAAAACTTTTCCAACGCGTTTGTATGGCCGACCAAATTGTTTTCATATTTCGAAGAAAATTGTCGTGTAAATAGAGTGTACAAATTCTCGTCCACTGTAGAGGCACCCCGGGCGGCGCCAAGCTTTGTCATTCGATGCAGCAGATCTCGTTGCGACGGACTGGCTCCTACTCAGGCGACCGTTATAACTCGCCATTACCCGTTGAAAAGCTACGTTTTCCCTCCACGAGAAAATACAAATGCCATAAACATGCGTCATAGGAAAAGCTGAATAAATCAGTTGGGAGTTGGGAAAATAAAATATTTTCAATATTCGTGGTATTGGCGACCGTAATAATAGGAAACGGTCCAGTCGGTCCTACAATCTTCAGTCGCAATTTCTATTAGAAAAGCTACGTTCCGCCGTCCGCGAAGAAAATACAAAATTCCCAACATATTTCCCTTCTATCTCACATCATTAGCTATTCCATTCTTTCGCTAACAATACAGCATGACGCTCATGACGAAAATTCAGTTTGCCGACGCATTCTTGAAAATTTTCCAGCGATACCAAACAAATTATTCGTCAAGGCTTTTTTGCCGACACAATGGGAATTTATACCGGCAACGTTACAACACAAAATTCAAAGTCGAGCACCAATAAAGAAAATGTATCTTTTGTCTGTTCATAAAAAAAGGTAACTGATTGGCTGACATAGGCGCAAGCTGCACAGAGGAGATGTGCTACGTGTCGTGACGCGTGAGATGGACTCTTTCAAACAAGTGATCGTCGGAGACGTGAGCCGTGCAACATCGCGACGCTTGAAATCGTTTCCATATAAAATGTATGAAACAGAAGAGACAATGCTACACATGTGAGTCGCGCGTTACATCGATAACGGCTGGCTGACGATCGCTTGTCTGACACTGTCATGTTGCGCATCGCGTCGCGCGTCTCCTTTGTGGAGCTTACGTCATAATATGTATCAGCAACCTGTAGGTACACGAAAAAGATAGGTTGTCAGAATACAGATAATTTTACATCGTAATAATTTGCCTTATATGGATTGACAAAGGGGTCGAAATATTATATGGAAATTTTGATTCATTGGTGAAATTTGTTTGAAAATCACGCCGCGGGTAAAACCACTGCTCACAACGCTAGCGAAGGTATATTTTATAAAGTGTGAACGGCCCTCACGAGCCCCTCGTTGTGAGCAAGTACCAACAAAGGAATTCTCGAATAACAAACGTGGGCGGGACCAGATACGCGCTAAATAATTATACCAAGCCACCTTCAGAGGTACCTAGCCGTCAATTGTCGAATTCGGAATATGATATCTTGCCTTCATAACGGTCCAGGTTCTGATAAATACTTCAAGACATTCAGAAAATTAATTAGATATGGTCTTAGTTGCAAAAACATGTGTTTGTTATGTATAAACATGAGATTGAAATTTTGATCCCTTGCTAAAATTTGTTTGTAAATCACGCCGCGGGTAAAACCGCTGCTCACAAAGCTAGCGAAGGTATATTTTATAAAGTGTGAACGGCCCTCACGAGCCCTCGTTGTGAGCAAGTACCAACAAAGGAATTCTCGAACTACAAACATGTACTACAAAAAATAGCTTCAAATACCATGTAAAGAAATATTTACTGGATAAATTTAAAAAATACCTACAATCGCAACAAAATACTATGTAACTATTTGTCGAATATTGTTATTTATAAATGCATGTTAAAAGCGCAAAACAACATATTTAGTTATTGTAAAACACATACTTAGTTAATGTGGGAGTATACCTACTGCCTACAAACTATTCTGTAGTTTGGCAGAGTAAAAATCTTTATGTAAAAGTGTGTTTAACAAAATAAACGCTTTATTTATTTATTTATTTTTATTTCGAATAACAAACGTGGAGCTGGCAGCTCGGGTGGGACCAGATTCGTATAATTATACCAAGGCTCCTTTAGAGGTACCTAGCCGTAAATTGTCTAATTCGGAATATGATATCTTGCCTTTGTTTCAAAGAAACTTCCCCATAGTTTTAAAAGACCTATTCAACGATACCCTAAAAAGAAGAGGATGTCAAACAAAATATAGGTAATTGTAAGTACATAGTAATAATTTGCCTTATGAGTTGACGAAGGGGTTGAAATATTGTATGGAAATTTTGATCCCTTGCTAAAATTTGTTTGTAAATCACGCCGCGGGTAGAACCGCTGCTCGCAAAGCTAGCGAAGGTATATTTTATAAAGTGTGAACGGCCCCCACGAGACCCTCGTTGTGAGCAAGTACCAACAAAGGAATTCTCGAATAACAAACGTGGAGCTGGCAGCTCGGGTGGGACCAGATACGCGCTAAATAATTATACCAAGCCACCTTTAGAGGTACCTAGCTGTAAATTGTCTAATTCGGAATATGATATCTTGCCTTCATAACGGTCCAGGTTCTGATAAATACTTCAAGACATTCAGAAAATTAATTAGATATGGTCTTAGTTGCAAAAACATGTATTTGTTATGTATGAACATGAGATCGAAGCATGAATATTCTTTGAATATCATGGCGCGGCTGAAACCACTGCTGACAAAGCTAGCGAAGGTATATTTTATAAAGTGTGAACGGCCCTCACGAGACCCTCGTTGTGAGCAAGTACCAACAAAGGAATTCTCGAATAACAAACGTGGAGCTGGCAGCTCGGGTGGGACCAGATACGCGCTAAATAATTATACCAAGCCACCTTTAGAGGTACCTAGCTGTAAATTGTCTAATTCGGAATATGATATCTTGCCTTCATAACGGTCCAGGTTCTGATAAATACTTCAAGACATTCAGAAAATTAATTAGATATGGTCTTAGTTGCAAAAACATGTATTTGTTATGTATGAACATGAGATCGAAGCATGAATATTCTTTGAATATCATGGCGCGGCTGAAACCACTGCTGACAAAGCTAGCGAAGGTATATTTTATAAAGTGTGAACGGCCCTCACGAGACCCTCGTTGTGAGCAAGTACCAACAAAGGAATTCTCGAATAACAAACGTGGAGTTGGCAGCTCGGGTGGGACCAGATACGCAAATAATTATAAGTACCAAGACAACTTTAGAGGTCATCATCTTCCTGCCCTTATACCAATTACTTGGGGTCGGCGCAACACGTTTTGTTGAACACAAAATCGTGTTGCAAAGGATTTGGCTTAATTTTACGACCGGCCGCTTACCAAACGTCAACCCTCCTTGGGAATGCTTTTGTGGTGGATGAACCGCCACCATACGGTTGGCCCTGGCTGTTTGGGTCAGGTTTATCTCTTGGTCGCCTCTTACGGTCGCCACGGGAAGAGAGGGGGTTGCTATTCTACTCTGCTGGCACCACACGGCACTGGCAATGGGGTTGAAATGATGATATTTTTTTTTACTCTTTGGTGAAATTTGTTTGAAAATCACTAGAACCGCTGTTGACAAAGCTAGCGAAGGTATATTTTCTAAAGTGTCAACAGCCCTCACGAGCCCCTCGTTGTGAGCAAGTACCGACAAAGGAGTTCTCGAATAACAAACGTGGAGCTGGCAGCTCGGGGGGGATCAGATACGCGCTCAATAATTATACCAAGCCACCTTTAGAGGTCATCATCTTTCTGCCCTTATCCCAATTACTTGAGGTCGGCGCAACACGTTTTGTTGAACACAAAATCATGTTGCAAAGAATTTGGCTTAATTTTACGACCGGCCGCCTACCAGGCTTCAACCCTCCTTGGGAATGCTTTTGTGGTGGATGAACCGCCACCATACGGTTGGCTCTGGCTGTTTGGGTCAGGCTTATCCCTCGGTCGCCACGGGAAGAGAGGGGGTGGTGCTATTCTACTCTGCCGGCACCACACGGCACTAGCAATGGGGTTGAAATATTGTATGGAAATTTTGATCCCTTGCTGAAATTTGTTTGAAAATCACGCATCAGGTAAAACCGCAGCTGACAAAGCTAGCGAAGGTATATTTTATAAAGTGTGAACGGCCCTCACGAGCCCCTCGTTGTGAGCAAGTACCAACAAAGGAATTCTCGAATAACAAACGTGGAGCTGGCAGCTCGGGGGGGACCATACGCGCTAAATAATTATACCAAGCCACCTTTAGAGGTCATCATCTTCCTGCCCTTATCCCAATTACTTGGGGTCGGCGCAACACGTTTTGTTGAACACTAAATCGTGTTGCAAAGGATTTGGCTCAATTTTACGACCGGCCGCCTACCAGACGTCAACCCTCATTGGGAATGCTTTTGTGGTGGATTAACCGCCACCATACGGTTGGCCCTGGCTGTTTGGGTCGGGTTTATCCCTCGGTCGCCTCTTACGACCCCCACGGGAAGAGAGGGGGTGGTGTTATTTTACTCTGCCGGCACCACACGGCACTGACAATAAATATAATAAATATAAATAAATATCCCTGGACGAGACACACAGCGCCATCTAGCCCCAAACTAAGCAAAGCTTGTACTATGGGAACTAGACAACTGATATAATACTTATATACTTTTTTTTTTGTAAATAAATACATATCATACATAGAAAACACCCAGACTAAACACAAATACTTGAAAATTGACTTTACAAACATTTGTGTCTGCTGGGAATCGAACCCACGACCCTTGGCGTAGAAGGCAGGGGTACTATCCACTACGCCATCGGGACAGTCAATGCGGACAATGCGGTTGAAATTTTTATATAATTTTTGAATTTTTGGTGAAATTTGTTTGTAAATCACGCCGCGGGTAAAACCACTGCTGACAAAGCTAGCGAAGGTATATTTTACAAAGTGTCAACGGTCCTCACGAGCCCCTCGTTGTGAGCAAGTACCAACAAAGGAATTCTCGAATAACAAATGTGAAGCATCGGCAACCTAGGTATCAGAGGTATCAGCAACCTGTAGGTACAGTCGGAGTCAAAAGAGCATACCTAGGACCGCCTCAAATGGTTCAAAATATCTCTAAAACTACATTACTTTTGTAAATTATTTCTTTTCTTGTCTTAGTACGGCTTGTTAGTCGTGAGTACAGTCCCATCCGGAAGATGGCGTGAAACTTGGCATGCACGTAGCTTTGACACGTATAATTAATAATTTCGGGGGGGACAGGCTGTCAAATGAATGTTTCCCGCCCCCTTTTGTGTCCCTAATTTCAGTTATTTTGCTTTAATTCGAAAACGGTTAAAGTTACATGAAAACTTCCACAGAGTAAAATATTCTTCATTAAATTCTACACAACAATTGTCTTTAAAGTACGTTAATAGGACTTATAGTTTACAAGTTATGCTTCTGTGAAATTCATCATTTTTTTGAAGTTGACCTCCAGCTCTGAATTAGCCATAAGTACTTTGTGACTGAATATTCTATAAAACTTGGTACTGGCGCTTGTTAGTTAAGTAGTCTTCAAAGGAAATCCATAGACACTACACTTCATTCGTGCCTGTGAGGTGGGGAGGGGCAAAGTTTTTTTGGAGCTGAACTTGAGGACTTCTGACTACTAAGGCACATATGAGAGGATAACTTTGGTATCATTTTCGGTAAACCAAGGACGAGGTATTTATTTTTGGGAAGGATTTTGGTACATACAAAAATATGTATATATTAGGCAAAACAGAAAAAACTACATTATTTTCATTATAACGCTGTTTTTCCTGACCTTGGGACATATTCATAGAAAATAGCACATGCTGGAAGCCACACTCACCGAATTACAAAACCATATTTGATTTTCGAAATAGTAAGAAAATGCTTAGCCTACAGGAGCCTAAACATTTTACAAAGTTATGTTTGTTGCTAAACTCTCAAGCTCATTGATTTTATATGCAAAAATAAGATTACCAACCGCAAAACATATTTCTCAATTGTGTTAAACCATACAGATAGGAAATGCCTTCATAGCAAAGTTGTTCATAATGATGAGTTGTCTTTGTTGGCATATAGGAATTGAGGATCTGGAGTACCTGATGTGGAACATCAATAGCCCACCTGTTACATAGTTTAACTGGACTGTTGATGTTCCACATCAGGTACTCCAGATCCTCAATTTCTATATGCCAGCAAAGACAACCTATCACTATGAACAACTTTTGCTATGAAGGCATTTCCTATCTGTATGGTTTAGCGACAATTGAGAAATATGATTTTGCGGTTGGTAATCTTATTTTTGCATATAAAATCAATGAGCTTGAGAGTTTAGCAGCTACAAACATAACTTTGTAAAAATGTTTAGGCTCCTGTAGGCTAAGCATTTTCTTACTATTTCGAATATCAAATATGGTTTTGTAATTTGGGTGAGTGTGGCTTCCAGTATGTGCTATTTTCTTATGAATATGTCCCAAGGTCAAGGAGAAAACAGCGTTTAAATGAAAAATAATGTACTTTTTTTTCTGTTTCGCCTAATATACACATATTTTTGTATGGGAGGTACCAAAATCCTTCCCAGAAATAAATACTCCGTCCTTGGTTTACCCGAAAATGATACCAAAGTTATCCTCTCATATGTACTTTAGTAGTCAGAAGTACTCAAGTTCAGCTCCAAAAAAATTAACTTTGCCCCCCTCCCCCCACACCCACAGGCGCGAATGAAGTATAGTGTCTATGGATTTTCTTTAAAGACTACTTAACTAACAAAAACCAATACCAAGTTTTATAGAATATTCTGTCACAAGGTACTTATGGCTAATTCAGAGCTGGAGGTCAACTTCAAAAAATGATGAATTTCACAGAAGCATAACTTGTAAACTATAAGTCCTATTAACGTACTTTAAAGACAATTGTGGTGCAGAATTTAATGAAGAATATTTTACTCTTCGGAAGTTTTCATATAACTTTAATCGATTTCGAATTAAAGCAAAATAACTGAAATTAGGGACACAAAAGGAGGGGGGGAAACATTCATTTGACAGCCTGTCCCCCCGAAATTATTAATTATACGTGTCAAAGCTACGTGCATGCCAAGTTTCACGCCATCTTCCGGATGGGACTGTACTCACGACTAACAAGCCGTACTAAGACAAGAAAAGAAATAATTTACAAAAGTAATGTAGTTTTAGAGATATTTTGAACCATTTGAGGCGGTCCTAGGTATGCTCTTTTGACTCCGACTGTACCTACAGGTTGCTGATACCTCTGATACCTAGGTTGCCGATGCTTCACATTTGTTATTCGAGAATTCCTTTGTTGGTACTTGCTCACAACGAGGGGCTTGTGAGGACCGTTGACACTTTGTAAAATATACCTTCGCTAGCTCTAGGCTAAGAAGCCGTACTATCTATACAGCTAGTTAAACTCTATTCACAACCAAAACAATAATTTACAAAAGTAATGTAGTTTCAGAGATATTTTGAACCATTTGAGGCGCTCCTAGGTATGCTCTTTTGACCCCGACTGTACATGAAAAAGAAGAGGTTGTCAGAATACAGGTAAAAATAATCAGAATACATAGTAATAATTTGCCTTATAGGTAAGGGTTGACCAAGGAGTTGAAATATTGTACGGAAATTTTGATCCCTTGCTGAAATTTGTTTGTAAATCACGCCGCGGGTAAAACCACTGTTCACAAAGCTAGCGAAGGTATATTTAATAAAGTGTCAACGGCCCCCATGAGCCCCTCGTTGTGAGCAAGTACCAACAAAGGAATTCTCGAATAACAAACGTGGAGCATCGGCAACCTAGGTTTCAGCAACCTAAAAAGATGAGGTTGTCAGAATACAGGTAAAATTAATTAGAATACATAGTAATAATTTGCCTTATAGGTAAGGGTTGACAAAGGGGTTGAAATATTGTATAGAAATTTTGATTCCTTGGTGAAATTTGTTTGTAATCCACGCCGCGGGTAAAACCGCTGCTGACAAAGCTAGAGAAGGTATATTTTATAATCTATTGGGATTCTTATTTTTTTCTATTTTCTTATTTTCACTTATATTTTATAAAGTGTGAACGGCCCTCACGAGCCCCTCGTTGTGAGCAAGTACCAACAAAGGAATTCTCGAATAACAAACGTGGAGCTGGCAGCTCGGGCGGGACCAGATACGCGCTAAATAATTATACCAAGCCACCTTTAGAGGTACCTAGCCGTAAATTGTCTAATTCGGAATATGATATCTTGCCTGAATAACGGTCCAGGTCCTTTTAGCTATACTTCAAAACTTCCAGCACTTTAACTTCTAGGAAGCATATGTTGACAAATGGGTTGAAAAATTGTACGGAAATTTTGATACCTTGGTGAAATTTGTTTCAAATCACTACGCAAGTAAAACCGCTGTTGACAAAGCTAGCGAAGGTATATTTTATAAAGTGTGAACGGCCCTCACGAGCCCCTCGTTGTGAGCAAGTACCAACAAAGGAATTCTCGAATAACAAACGTGGAGCTGGCAGGTCGGGCGGGACCAGATACGCGCTAAATAATTATACCGAGACACCTTTGGAGGTACCTAGCCGTAAATTGTCTAATTCGGAATATGATATCTTGCCTTGATAACGGTCCAGGTCCCGTGGGATACTTCATGACTTCCAGCACTTTAACTTCTAGGAAAATTATTTAGATATGTCTTAGTTGCAAAAACATGTATTTGTTACTCGTTGTGAGCAAGTACCAACAAAGAAATTCTCGAATAACAAACGTGGAGCTGGCAGCTCGGGCGGGACCAGATACGCGCTAAATAATTATACCAAGCCACCTTTACAGGTACCTAGCCGTATATTGTCTAATTCGGAATAAGATATCTTGCCGTTGTTACAAAGAAACCTCACCTTAGTTTTAAAAGACCTTTTCAACGATACCCTAAAAAGAAGAGGATGTCAAAATATAGGTAATTGTAAGTACATAGTAATAATTTGCCTTATAAGTGTTGACAAAGGGATTGAAATATTGTATGGAAATTTTGATTCCTAGCTAAAATTTGTTTGAAAATCACGCATTAGGTAAAATCGCTGTTCACAAAGCTAGCGAAGGTATATTTTATAAAGTGTGAACGGCCCTCACGAGCCCCTCGTTGTGAGCAAGTACCAACAAAGGAGTTCTCGAATAACAAACGTGGCGCTGGCAGCTCGGGTGGGACCATACGCGCTAAATAATTATACCAAGCCACTTTTAGAGGTACCTAGCCGTAAATTGTCTAATTCGGAATATGATATCCTGTCTGTATAACGGTCCAGGTTCTGTTGGATACTTCATGACTTCCAGCTCCTTAACTTTTAGGAAAATTATTTAGATATGTCTTAGTTGCAAAAACATGTATTTGTTACTCGTTGTGGTAGGTACTCGTTGTGAGCAAGTACCAACAAAGGGATTCTCGAATAACAAACGTGGCGCTGGCAGCTCGGGTGGGACCAGATACGCGCTAAATAATTATACCAAGCCACCTTTAGAGGTACCTAGCCGTAAATTGTCTAATTCGGAATATGATATCTTGCCTTCATAACGGATTGCGCTAGGTGTTCTAGGTTTTGTTAAATAACTACTTCAAGGTATATTTTATAAAGTGTGAACGGCCCTCACGAGACCCTCGTTGCGAGCAAGTACCAACAAAGGAATTCTCGAATAACAAACGTGGAGCTGGCAGCTCGGGAGGGACCAGATACGCGCTAAATAATTATACCGAGCCACTTTTAGAGGTACCTAGCTGTAAATTGTCTAATTCGGAATATGATACCTTGCCTTCATAACGGTCCAGGTCCTTCTAGCTATACTTCCAAGACTTCCAGCTCCTTAACTTCTAGGAAGCATATTGACAAAGGGGTTGCAATATTGTACGGAAATTTTGATCCCTTGCTGAAATTTGTTTCAAACCACGCCGCGGGTGAAACCGCTGCTGACAAAGCTAGCGAAGGTATATTTTATAAAGAGTCAACGACCCTCACGAGACCCTCGTTGTGAGCAAGTACCAACAAAGGAATTCTCGAATAACAAACGTGGAGCTGACAGCTCGGGTGGGACCAGATACGCGCTAAATAATTAATTATACTAAGCCACCTTTAGAGGTACCTAGCCGAAAATTGTCTAATTCGGAATATGATATCTTGCCTTCATAACGGTCCAGGTTGCGATAAGTAACTACTTCAAGACTTCCAGCTCTTTAACTTCTAGGAAGCATAAGGGTTGATAAAGGGGTTGAAATATTGTATGGAAATTTTGATCCCTTGCTAAAATTTGTTTGAAAATCACGCCGCGGGTAAAACCGCTGTTGACAAAGATAGCGAAGGTATCCTACTAATATTATAAAGGCGGATGTTTGTGTGTGTGTTTGTTACGACATCACGCTAAAACGGCTGATTAGATTGACACGAAATTTTATCTAGAATAACACATAGGCTACTTTTTACCACGGGAAAATGTCTCATTCCTACGGGATCACGCATATTCCAATATTTTTGAAGTAGGTGGCGTGACCGAGCCGATTCACGTTTAGTGGGGAAGCATATCCGTTGATTCAACGATTATTCTTGAAGTCACTGTGGCGTGGTCGTAGTGCGCTTGCCTTCCAAGCAAGGCGCCTGGCGTTCGAATCTGAATCGGAAGCTTCTACTTTTTTGTTTTTATTTTTTCGAACTTTTATTTAATTTAAGTTTTGTTTTACGATATTGACCAATGGTACACACTGGCCTTGCTATACTTCCTATTCCTACTATTATTATAAAGGCGGATGTTAGTGTGTGTGTTTTTTACGACATCAAACAAAAACGGCTGATTAGATTGACATGAAACTTTGCAGAAATATAAAAGGGCATCCGGAATAACATATAGATTTGATATAGGATACTTTTTACCACAGAAAAATGTCTCAATCCCACGGGATCACGCATTTTCCAATATTTTTGAAAAAGGTGGCGCGACTGAGCCGGTTCGCGTTTTAAAAAATAACAGCGACATCTCTTGGCGAGTAAGTAAGGCAAAATTAATATATATCCCACAACACATGTACCTACGTACAAAAATTACAAGCAAATGTTTTAACAAGATGTTGGATTAGATCCCACAAATACATACTTACATACGACGTTCAAAAATGACAGTGCTGTGAAAATGTTTAAACAATGTATTGGACCCTACAAAATACATACCTACATTCGTTGACCTTACATACTACGTCCAAACTAACGGGGCTGTAAAATTGTTTTACCAAGATTATTTGACCCCGAAATACATACATACTACATATAAAATGACTTGCCAGTAAAAAAATATTTGCCAAGCTATTGGATTCCTCAAAGTTTGTTTGGGAGTCGAGACCAGCTGCAAGCACCGGCACGGGGGGTGAGGGGGGCTTGGCCCCCTCAAAGAAAAAATATAAGCAAAAGTTTGTTTGGGAGACGAGACCAGCTGCAAGCGCCAGCAGGGGGGGGTTGTTTCCCCCCTCAAAGAAAAAAGATAAGCAAAAGTTTGTTTGGGAGACGAGACCAGCTGCAAGCATCAACACGGGGGTTGAGGGGCGAAACTTCAACCCCTCACAAAAATAAGCAAAATGTCTATTTGAGAAACGCGATACCTGGGACTAAAACAGTCGTGTTCTTTTTTATAGTATGCTTTTTAATTTTTTTAAAAAAACATCCCCTTGCGTGAAAATCTTGATATTTGCTTATATACTAAGTTTATGTATCGCTTTTATAATAATAAGATATTTATACCGTTTAAAAAATGACATAAATGTCATAAATATTTGTCCAAGATCTTGGAAATACAGCGACATCCCCCATCGAGTAGCTGAATCGGGAAAATGACATGCATGTCAAAAATGTTTGACCAAGATACTGGAATACAACGAGTAGCTGTTCCAAGATTGTCTTATCTATGTGACAATATATTATTTGCGTAAATACTGTTTACCTATATATCGCTTTTGTGTGCGATAATATATACCGCCTACAAAAAAGAGCATGTATGTCAAAAATATTGGACTAAGAAATTGGAAAACAGCGACATCCCCTATCTGTACCAAGATTGTCGTATCTATGTGATAATAAATACTGCTAACAAAAATTACACGCGAGACAAAAATGTTCCGCCATGATTTTGGATGACATCGACATCTTAGTTCTATCGTGTAGATGAACCAAGATAGTCGTATCGGTGGGATACTACATTCTGTTCACAAAAATGACATGCAAGATTGTCGTACAAGTGGGATAATACATCGTACGGCTTACAAAAAATACATGTAAGCTAAAGATGTTCGTTCGACCAAAATATTTGAATAATGCCAAATGCATTCTAATGTTCTGATTTGATGCTTTTAAAATACTTTATGGAACCCATTTTGAAGTCCAAGTCATGATCAAAATTAAGAACTAACTATTACAAGTTACTTATTTATTTTACACACTTCTCTTTCTCTTTTCGTGTGGGACACCAAGTCGTTCAACGACCCGATGGGCCCTGGTGTCAGAGTTTTTCAACCGCCTACTGCAAGTAGCAGGCCTCTGACATGGTTGTGTAACGACCGCCATCATAGACAGCAACCGGGACCGACGGCTTAACGTGCCCATCCGAAGCACGGAACCATCTTACTTGCGGACAATCAGGTGGTTCAGCCTGCAATGTCCTAACCAGACTGGGAACAAATTCACAAAGTGATAAATATCAACTTTGTGAGTGACCCCACCGGGAATTGAACCCGGAACCTTTGCGTGGCAGGCAGGCATGCTAACCACTGCGCCACATCGGCTGTCACACTTGAAAAAGGGTTTTTATTTAAATTTTGCTCCTTTATTTTATTTCTTGACTAATTTGGTAACGCACGCACCTCAGAGAATTACTCACTTACTGGCTAGAAAACTCACTAAGGCGCGGGTGAAACCGCGGGACAGAAAGCTAGTATTTTATAAAGTGTGAACGGCCCTCACGAGACCCTCGTTGTGAGCAAGTACCAACAAAGGAATTCTCGAATAACAAACGTGGAGCTGGCAGCTCGGGGTGGGGCCAGATACGCGCTAAATAATTATACCAAGCCACCTTTAGAGGAACCTAGCCGTAAATTGTCTAATTCGGAATATGATATCTTGCCTTCATAACGGTCCAGGTTCTGTTAAATAACTACTTCAAGACTTCCAGCTCCTTAACTTCTAGGAAAATTATTTAGATTATGTCTTAGTTGCAAAAACATGTATTTTTTATGTATGATCATGAGATCGAAGCATGAATATTCAGTATCTAGGTATATTTTTTGCTGTATGGTGCCGGCTTAGAATAGCATCATCTTTTTTCGTACGCGTCGTAAGAAGCGACTAAGGAATTTGAGAGTTGATGTGTATTGCAACTTAAGGCGTCAGGCTAACAGCCTGTCACTATGGAGAAACCTTTGTCAGACGTGGTGAAAATAACCGTTTTTACAGCCGGTCTGCTCTGCCTACCCCACAAGGAATGTAGGCGTGAAATATGCATGTATGTATATTTTTTGTCTCCAAATTGCGACGTATTTAAAAACGTTTGTTCATCGTACCATACCGATGTGAGTAACCAAGTGTAATAAGTTTTACTGAGATTGTTCGGGCAGTAATAAATAATAGTTAAGCATTGTTCCTCTGTGGTCTGTAAAACTTTTAAGTGGAAAACGAAACCACGTACTAGATGGGTTTAGTTTTAAATGAAAACAGAGACTACTAATAAATTTCTTCCCTCGCACTCTCAAGCGTTTTCGATTAAATCTCAGGCCGTGTAATTTCACGTAGCTTTCAAGAGACGCATTTTTGAATCGTTCGCCGTGAAAATTGCGACTACGAAAATCAGTCGTCCATGTTTATTTACTACAGTTCCGATTTTACGCGTTTTTGAAACGGTATTAAGGTCTACATTCAAAGCCCCTGCTTTCTTTCTACCCTGAAATATTGACTCTTACCACACCCCCAATCAAAATGTATGATTTGAAAACATCGGGGTATACAATCTACTGAAACATCTTAGATTTATAGAGGAAATGACATAAATTATGAAGAAGAAATACTTGCTTGGCGATGCACTTTGACACTATTCTAAACAAAAATGTGACACGAGTAGGTACTTACGAGTTTTACGATCCTAGGATTCCGCCAGCGAGGATTCCTTTCGGACATGATTTTTTCTATTTCGTACGAAAAATTGAGCTCAATGGAATCAGAAATAAGTGGCTACGTCTCACGTGTACACGCGTATAATAGAAATAGTAACATTAATGTCTTCCTGTCGGCAAATTTAGGTCACCGTAACTTGCAAGGAGTGGTAGCCATTTCAGTAATAAAGTGCCCAGCAGGAGAGAGAAGTCATGTAAGGTCACAACCTCCAATGACCCCTATTCTCTCTAGACGAAGCCAACTTTTATACAGCAGATGCTATTTAAGAAATTCATTAAGATGTCACTACCTATAGGTAAGCACTTTAATTTACTTAGACCTTTTCAAATCGCAAGTGTCTTAAATGTTGGCTATACGACTGACTCGATAGGTTTGAGGTGAAAAGCGGATAATCCTGACATGACCCTCGACGTTTGTCTGACGTGGCGAAAATGGTGTGCGACCGATGGCAGCCTACTTATCTCGTAATGCTATAGGTAGGTGGGATTTCATGAACTATCCGCAGCTACACCTACCCTTTAATGGTATCAACATACACCGGTTCTCCATACAAGCGTTAAGAATAACCAGTAAACGTTGATACCTTAAATGTTTAGGTCGATGTGCTGCTGATAGAACGTAGGTTGTTATTTACTTCTACGGCAGTCCGGCTCGTAACCCGACGTGAAACTATTAATCCCAAAGTTCCGGTACTTTGCAAAGTCAGTGTAAGCTTTTGAAGAACAAGTTTATTCCAAACATCTAACCTACCTACCTACACGAGATCAACAGCAAAAACAGATAATAGGCACTATTCGATTCGTGAGACTACTTTACTCTAAGAGGAATAGTCTCTTTTAATTTTCAACGACTCATTGTTTTTCAGGCAATGACTTTTAATATTTTCTTTGTAAGTAACAAAAACGTTCTGTGAAATTGTCGTTTGTTACACGGTTTTACGTCTACACCGAGAAATAGGATTACAGCCGTAGTATTTGTTAGTAAACCGTAGATAACGCGGTATATAACGCTGTGAGGACATAGCGAATCCATTAGCGCACGTCTGCATATTTCGTGAGATGAAGGTAGGTAGGAACGTGACTAGCATTCATAATACGCCTGGATTCGGGCTGAAAATATGAGGTACGTAGGTACATAGGTAACATTGCTTATACATATACAGCAGTGTGGTAGCGGCTAAGAGTACTGCCACCCCTAGTCCACTCAGGGTGTTTCGTAAAAGGCGACGTGAACGCAGGGTGGCGGTGATACCACCTACAATAGTATTCCCAAAGAGGGTTGACGTCAGGCAGGCGGCCGGCCATAAAACATTGCGAAATCCTTTTGCCACATACTTTTGTGCTCTAACATTTAGATTTACGGCAAGCAGATGATGGAGATTACATCCTCTATTCATACGAGTAGAACCTACATAGTTAGAGATAATTTATAGAGCATAGAAAAACCTCCACAGTTCGTTAGCGTTCCTCTGTAATTTTCAAACTAACGCAATTGAGGCCCCGGGGATACTCGGAGCTATTACGCGATTATAATATGCAAATATTTGGAGGGCGTGTTGGATTTTGTTTCCATCACGAAACTTGGGTTTATCAATTGAGTCGGCGGTAGTTCAATCTCCTCGGGCACCAATTTAAACTGAACAATTTGAGGGATTGGACTTGGTACGGTCTTTCCAAAGATTGTATGGGAAGTAAGGAATATCTTAACTACAGTTCCCCAACTAGTAAGTTGGCTGAATTTCTAACCCAGGGCGTGATCAAATGTAGAAACAGGTACATAATGTAAAGCGTTTTAAAGGATCTTGACAGTCGTGTCAGTGTCTACACAAAAAACCAAGTGTAGCTTGCGCTGATATAAAAAGGATCCTGAATTGGCAACATGATTGCTGACATCCCGCTCATATGTCACATAATATGATAGAGAGGCAAACAATAATTTTGCCAATTCGCGATCCATTCTGTATCTCTGCAAGTTACAATTGAAAAGAACGGACAGGTCTAAGTACTCGTAGATAGCGCTAGCTACTGACTAGTCTCAGTGGCTAACACATATTGGGGACTATAAAAGCTCCATATCTTTAGTAAACAGCTTTTAGTGTATTAAATGTGTCATGTTATTATGATGTAGGTCCTTCGGCCTGTCAACTTTGCCAGATATCAAGAGCTCAGATATTTTCAGAAATATTTTTGTAATTTACATCGCAGAGTATTTCATAAACTTTTAATAGGCAAGCAGAAAACGTGCAAGAACTGTTAATTTTATAAGAAGGTGCGTAAATTGAAATTTTTGTTATCAGATTTTTGGATGTCAGACAATTTGACAAGTTCCCTTGGTTTGGTTGGACTTTCTTGTATCTACCTAATTGATACAAACTCGGAAATTTAATTTGACCGAATTACAATTTGAACACGGGTGAATAGGTTTTAATTATGACTAAGTAATCAAGTTCTATTGAACGAGCAACAGAGTATAAGTCCGTCCGTAAGTCCGTACCCTCAACACATAATTATGTTAAAACAAAGGCTATTTTCAGTAAATCCGAGCGCATAAAAAGATAATTGTAAAAATTGTGGCCAAGTCCTAAGTTAGGCATCTACATGAAAAAGATCAGAAGCCTTAACTACAACTAAGCTTATATTATAATCACAACCATAATGATACTTACTCCGAACTTGGCAGATTCACACACATCATCCAAACACTTGTGATAGGTAAATTACATACTTAGTAAGACACTCGTATCGTATCAGGCCTTAATTTTTTTAAAGTATAGTTTCTCTTAATTTTAAAAATTCTATCACAGTTCTTTAAGACAGAATTTTTAAAATTCGCTTATATCTTGTGGGAAATAGTCTTATGCCCGATAGTTTTAGTGGTATTGGGTTATAATCTTAGTGATAGACTTGGCTTTAGTTTAGATTTCAGTTCTTTTTTAGCTGTAACTTACAGCCTGTAAGAGCTTGGCCTCAATTTTTACACTTATATTTTTTGGTGGGATCCGATTCCCTGTTTGAATAAAAATTTCGTAACAGAGAATATAAATCAGTGGGCTCGTGTAGATTTAGGACGCGATATTGCACTGCAAATAATGTCCAAAGAGCTTATTCCACGCTTATACGTCTTCAATGTGATACTACACATACATATCTACAAAAATCTCGCCTTTATACCTTGCGGGGTAGGCATAGCGTTGACGACCGTAAAAATACGGTCGCTATCGTCAGTCGCCACATCAGCTGACAAACATTAGAGTGATTTTTGTGTATATGTTGTGTACAAGTTGTCAGCCTCTCGCCTAAAAACAAACCCTTAGTCGCCTCTTACGACACCTGCGGGAAAGACATGGGATGATGCTATTCTAGGACGGCATCACACGAAAGAATGCTAAATCTACACTAATATAATAAAGAGGAAAACTTTGTTTGTTTTTTTGTTTGTTTGTTTGTTTTTTTGTATGTATGTAATCGATAAACTCCGAAACTACTGGACCGATTTCGAAAATTCTTTCACCATTAGAAAGCTACAACATTCCTGAGTAACATAGGCTACTTTTTACCACGGGAAAATTCCTCATTTCCACGGGAAAACGGTTAGCAGCAGGAAAATCGGGAAATACAGCGGATATTACCCAAATAAGCCAAACCGCTTTACCGATCTTCGTAAAATTTGGCACTGATATTACTAGCATAGTAAAGATGGACATGGACTACTTTTGTCAGCCCTCGAGGATCTGGAGTACGAGTACCTGATGAAGACCACCAGCATCCCATCTAAACTATAAAAGATACGGTCATGGCTTCATAGAAAAGTTGTTCACCATGACGGGCCGCTTCTGCTGGCACATGGTCATCGAGGATCTAGAGTACCTGATGAAGACCACCAGCATCCCATCTAAACTATAAGAGATACGGCCATGGCTTCATAGAAAAAGTTGTGCATCATGACGGGCCGCTTCTGCTGGCACATGGTCATCGAGGATCTGGAGTGCATGATGAACATCACCAGCATCCCATCTAAACTATAAGAGATACGGTGATGGTTTTAAGTAAAGTTACTCAGCATGGCAGGCCGTTTCTGCTGCCACATGGTCATCGAGGATCTGGAGTACCCGATGTAGACCACCAGCATCCCATATAAACTATAAGAGATACGATAATGGCTTCAAAGTAAGAGTTATTCAGCATGACGGGCCGCTTCTGCTGGCACATGGTCACGAGTCTCTAGAGTACCTGATGTAGACCACCAGCATCCCATATAAACTATAAGAGATACGGTAAAAGCCTCAAAGTAAAAGTTATTCAGCATGACGGGCCACTTCTGCTGGCACATGGTCACGAGGGTCTAGAGTACCTGATGTAGATCACCAGCATCCCATATAAACAATAAGAGATACGGTAATGGCTTCAAAGTAAAAGTTATTCAGCATGACGGGCCACTTCTGCTGGCACATGGTCACGAGGGTCTAGAGTACCTGATGTAGATCACCAGCATCCCATATAAACAATAAGAGATACGGTAATGGCTTCAAAGTAAAAGTTATTCAGCATGACGGGCCACTTCTGCTGGCACATGGTCACGAGGGTCTAGAGTACCTGATGTAGATCACCAGCATCCCATATAAACAATAAGAGATACGGTAATGGCTTCAAAGTAAAAGTTATTCAGCATGACGGGCTGCTGGATCGGAGTAATGGACTTTTTACTACGGGCAAAGATCCAATTTCTACGGGAAAACAGGTAAGTAGCAGCGGGTGAAACCGCTGGGCGGGCTGCTAGTACTTAATATACGCCCCGCCCGCAACTCAAGACAGTGCAACTAACCGGGGTACCGCACCATCACTTTCCTACTGATTTCCCCTAACTATCTACGGCTCCGCGTCCCCACAAAAAACAATAATCGATTGAGCATTGAACCCTTTTAAATTTTTCTTGTAGCTGTGCCTGATATTAATCATACATAACCTTAACTTCATGATAAATCTAGTTTCTCATATCTAAACATTTTTGTATAAAAGTTAAAACATTTTCTAGTTTGAATTATTTACCAAGCCAGTAAATGTAGCCAGTATTTGCGTTCCATTTTCATCGCAGCTCCCTGCGCTACCAACTACCCGCTATCTCATGTCAATATTGCCGGTTTATCTAAATCAACATAAAAACAACGACCTTGTCGGGCAAATAGGACGGCCGTATATCTGGGGAAGTAATATCTTGTATCAATAAACTGGGAATTGTACCGGACCCGTATCTGCTTATGCACTATCATGTTTTATTCAACGCTCGCTACGAGCTGAATCCCGCGGCTAAACCTACAAATAGCGTCTGCTCCGTAGTGGATTATTTGCTCACAATATGAATCAATGAAGCGCGAAATACTCAACTTCCGACAAGGCAACTACCTACACAGATTTCAGATGCATTTCTAACATTTTACACGTCCTATCCTTATTCGGAACTTTCCCAATAAAACTGATCGAATGATCGACTCAGAGCGTTTTTCTACGGGTTTGTTATCAATAGCTACGTTTAGCAAACGTTAGCTCAAAGAGGTGTGATAAATTCAGCAAGCTAATGACAACTTACAAGATAGCAAAGTGGTTCTACAGTTTAATGAGCTAATTGTAAACATAATAAAAGGGGTTCAGAGCGTGTAACGACTCTACCCGCGTGTGTAACACGCCCTTGTGTGCTTTTATCGCCTTGAAGCACTCGCACCACTGCGTCGGCCGTCAGTGTGTGACCCAGTAAACTAGCCCGGTCAAACATAAATTAGAAGCAAAACACCCAGTAACTGTTATTATACCTGCACAAGCAAATTAGTTCAAGAAAGCTCCACACATTTCAAACGCAAACTCGCAGAGAAAAATAGTAAGTATTCCGTTCGTACTGCAAAATAAGTGCAAAATAACAACGCTTTCCACTTCACGGTGCGCGAGTTTGGTGCAATTTCAGCTTTCATAACAGAAACGTTTGAGAATTCTTTTAAAAGTTAACACCGCCCTTTGAAGAGCATCGCAATAAAATTACTCGAAGGGGGTTCCGAAGTTGGGGCGTGGGTTGTGGTGGAGATCTTCAACCAATCTTCAACAAAATAACTCCGTGGTCTAGCGCTCTGAGCTCTCGTCCCTGTGTTTGGAAATTCTTGGCTCGATTCTAGGGGAACATCAAAGCATCGGTACTTATTTTGTCAGTTTCTCACTTTGTCAAATTGTTTGATAGGAAAATTACAAGCTGAACAGCCTGGTTGTCCTGAATAAAATTGGTTACTTGCTTCAGAGGCACCGTCGAATCTGGTAGCTGTCTATGGTTTAGATGACAGTTGTAGCGAGTGGTTTGTAACTCTAACAACAGGGTTCAAGTCTAGGGATCGTTCGACTCAGTCAGTACCCAACACAACTAGAAGAACTAGGGGAGGTCCCAAGTTTATAGCTTGTGTTCTAATAAAAACAGTAGATACTTCAATAAAATTATTTTTCCGTTACCTCGGCCGAGGCAGCGCAGGAAATCAGCGGGGGCCCGGGGCTGTTTGTACGCGCGGAGCCCCGGATACGCTACGCCGGGCTCGCTGGAAGCGGTATTTGTTTAGGACTGAGCTCAGCAGTCCACAACAGCTCTTAGATCGTTTAAAGACTGGTTCTCATTCTTCAGTCCAATACTGACAACAGAGATTTATCGAGTTGTTCGTCTACTCGATTTCCCACACGAATCAATTTTCTTTCAACATAACTAGAAAAAGAAGGAGAGGTTCCACGTCTATAGCGTGGATTCTAATAAAAACAGTAGATACTTCAATAAAATTATTTTTCCGTTACCTCGGCCGAGGCAGCGCAGGAAATCAGCGGGGGCCCGGGGCTATTTGTACGCTCGGAGCCCCGGGTACGCTACGCCGGGCTCGCTGGAAGCGATATTTGTTTAGGACTGAGCTCAGCAGTCCACAACAGCTCTTAGATCGTTTTTAGTCTGATACTTATTCTTCAGTCCAATACTGACACCAGGGGTTTATCGAGTTGTTCATCGAGTCTTTGTCCCAAAAGAATCAATTTTCTTTTAGTTTACTCGTGTATTGGAGTAGGTGTTGACAAGTGCCTAATAGTAATGAATGACACAAATTAGGGAAACGGCGCAAAGGGGGCGCCTAACCAGATGGCTCACTCAGTAGCAGTGACGATTTAGACGCTTAATGACTGTAACTGGAAGTAACCGGAATCTCAGGGGAAGTCAAGGTATCTAAGGAGGTGGTTGACGTGAACGTCATATTTCTTGGATTTAAAATTGGCTCAGAATCATTTGACGTTCTTTATCAGATTTTGATGTTTTGTTGTTTTATTACGATAAGATTTTTGAGAGTATAGCAACTGAATTCAAATATTAGGTACCTACGTAGGTACCTACCTAAACATAGCTGCTATTTCCTTGTGCTTAAGTTTACGTAAATACACCCTTGATTCCTGTAACTACACATTACATAAGAGAACGCTTCATTATGTTTACCATAACTAACACGTGTACGCGAAGGTGCTGTTCTAGGAAAATCATGTAATTATAAAGCCAATATCTACCTTGTTAATTACCTTTACCTAATTGCGTTGATTTACAATCTTTGGTTACGTAAATTAAACTCTAATGATAGAATTTAATGATGCTCTTAGAAATGATTGTGAAAATACAGAAAAAAGTTTTGGTGACTTCGACTTTTAGGAAAGCTATTCCTATTGTCATCATCATCCTACATCCACCTACTACATGGCATAGGCCTCTTCTCTATTTTGCTAATTTTCACGGCCCTGCGGCAATCTCATCCACTGAAATCCAGTCGCTTTGGTGATGGCATCGGACCATCGAGCTGATGGTCTGCCCACGGACCTTCTAGCTCGCATAAGCCCATAGTATATGACTGTTTTTGTCTACCTCCAGTTAAGCCTCCTGGCCAAGTGTCCTAACCATTTCTACCTTAGCTTCGTGTTTCAATTTCCTCTGCTTCGACTTTTGTCCTACGTCGTATTTCAAAGTTTGGTACATGCGATTCTTATATCCGGACAATCTTCGCAATCAATGAAAGCTTACCTATTGATACCATCCTGCCCCAATCGTGTATGATTTAGTGCACAGATTTGAGAGTAAAGTGTTAGAAAAAAGTCCATCCGAAAACTTGAATAGAATAACCCTCTTGAGACAGTCGGGTAAATAATCCAAAAACAGAACAGTAATTGTAAGAACGCAGTGTTTGTTTAATTTAACAAAAGTATCTTCTTTTGTTTCTCTTATTAGCGCACTTGAATAGATTGAAGTAAAGTAGTCCCAGTAATGTATCTGGCAAGCTTCTCAGCTCGCTCCAAAAAAGAATACAATAAAAGAATAGGACTTATTTTTAACCGACTACAGAAAAGAGGAGGTTTTCTATTCAACCCGTACCTACCTACTTTTAGCAGCATTCTCTGAATTTGTTTGTCCCTAAAAGCTTTACAACAAGTGTGCAAGTTTTGCGAAGTTATAAAGGAGGTTGAGAAGGTATGTTTTGACTGACTTTGATGATTCTGTTGTAGTTTTTAGGACAATCGTAACATATTCTCCAAAATCGATATTCAGTAATTTTCAACATATTCTTCAAATGTCTGCTGTGAAGTTGGATCAACCTTTTCTGAATAAAAACTTGTTATTTTCTCTACCCTGCTTTCAGACCTTTTCAGACCTGATACATTGCTGGTTACCTAGAATAAGTATTTTTACTTTACACAAAATACCCAGCAATGTACGTTAAATCGTGCCTGAAAAACGAGGTAGCGTTACACGATCTTAAATTAGGACAAGAAAAGGAGTCAGAGATAGAATAGAATAATGTAGATTGTCGTCGCGACAACATTTACTGTACTATCGCCCGCACGTCAAACTACATTCAAGGGATCAACTTAAACAGATTTTTCTTAGTATTTGTATGAAAAACTGATATAAGTTTGTCCCATTAGTACTTATGTTGATGTGCGAGCGACGACAGTACCACAAAAAAGCACATAGATGGCTTACTGATTTCAACTGGAATCTCAGGCGAACTCAAGGTAACTAAAAAGATGGTTGGCACGAACGTCATATTTTTTGGATTAAAGTTTGCTTAGAATCTTAAGACGTTCTTGTTTTAGATTTTGCTGTTTTGATATTCTTATACTTTGAGATTTTTGACAATAGTTACCCTGGCTATAAATGTAACAAGTGACAATCGCAAAAATCCTTAATAGGGTCGAGTGAACCTTCTAAAAACTCTCTATTTTGCGACAGTACCTACTGAGTACTGAGACCGCGGTTTCTACGTACATTTGTCTTTATTCTCTTTTACACAAGCGACGTTGGGGTAGATAATGCTGTCTCGTTTTCGTAAGAGCCTGAAAAGGCGAAGGTGTCAATAGCAATTGTGTGTGACACCGCCTTTAACTTGATAAGTTGACATGAAACACATGAAACGAGAAATGTTGACATAAATTTTGTGAAAGCCCTCAGCATAATTTTGGCCTTGCCCCAAAAAAGGGATGCGCGTTGAACATGTGTCTATTGAAGAGCTTTTTATTAGTTTGAAGATATTTTTTGAACACCCGTTTGATGCGCCAAAGATCACGAAAAAGTTGCACAAAGGACATTCCAATATATTGCTTCCATGAGATATTTTCGAAAAGTGGCGGTGATTCTGCGGCACCATAAACTGCAATAATGTTTTCATTTTTCCATCTTGAAATATGTGCTTCCTTGACGCACATGCCTACTGGCACTGCCCACGGCGAGAATGACAAGGAAGTGCTTATTTCAGGATGGCCATGATCTCGCGCTAGCTTACTTTGATTCTCAGTCGAAAGTAGTTTTAGTCTGAAACTTCTATGGAGGCAGTTTATTCTGTAGGGAGACAGAAATGTAAAGGGTTCACGAAACATCGCCTTTGTCTGACCACAAACGCAGGCATGACTTGTTTTTACCCTACTAAACAGTTGTTTCAACATATCTATCTACCTATCTAATTTATATGCATTCCATAACTTACTTGTAAAAATCCAAGCAGTAACTATCATGGAGATAACGGTTCATGAAATAAATAAAAACGCTGAGAAAATACGCGTTTTCACAAAACACGATCTAGAGACGCAACTAATGTCACTCAAACAAGCTACCTAATAATAAGCATTAGTTGTTATTTAGTACTAGAAATAAATTTATTTCAATAAAATACATAAGTCGTACAACAACTTGTAGGTAATAGATGTTGTGCATTACGTAGGTAGGTACTTCATAACAGGCCGCCAAATTCATTATCCAAGGCCTTCAAAGACCAAAACAAAGAACTCAGAACTTGAGAGAGCAAAAAGTACCCTTAACAAGAAAACTCATGTAAGGAACGCAAGCGTAGCGAGCAAAGTAAGCGAGCAAAGGTAAGATAAAAAGCAAAGCAAAAATAAATACGTTAGCAACGGCCAATTAGGTTGACGTTTGTTCGAGGGCCCTCAGATTATGAGGCAATAAAATTCTCGTATTTCCTTTTCTTCTTGCCATGAAAATGTTTACGTTTAACAAACACAACACAATTTTTCTGTGGATGCCTAAAGTGACATCTAGGTGTGAAGTTACATTACCTACGTTTGTAAGTAATAAATACTTATCTAGGTATTCTGGGCCTATACCTATATAATTTTCCAAGATTAAAGAGGAGTCAGCCAGCCAAGAAAGCTTGAATTTAGAACTTCTACTTATTAATTCTGTTAACGAACGAAGCCGTCGAGGTCGATTTCGTAGTTGTCTAGTGAATCAAACTCTATTAAAAGTGTGATTAAAACCGTTTTGATGGAAAATACTGTGAAGGGAACGGTCTTTGCATGTCACCGGTTCCTATTTTTAGGAGAAATTACTTATTTGTTGGTCACTAACCAAACAAAGTAAATTAAAATGAAAAAGTACCAAATCAGCACGGACACGATTTTATTTAATTCGCGACGACCCATGTGATCCATGCTAATAATATTTTTATATTCCACTCCAGAGGCTTCTCGTTAAAACATTTGCAAACAACAAAAATGTGCTGATTTTTATTTTACGCCACTCTCCAAAAAACATACGCTCGATGTAAACATCGCACAGATTAGCATGTGTAAACATAAATCACGTATGTAGAGCAAGTAGGTAGAAGTAGGTAGGTAGGTAAACTGTATGGTGCGAGTGCCTGATATCGTCAAACAGTGGCACTCACTGCTTGTCACCTGGTATCCGAAATGGAGGCACTTAAAGGATATTTGTGACACATCAACTCAACAGCTTACTAGATTTTCGGAATTTTCCAATAGACGGAGCGATTTGGTGTTCGGTGTGTGATGTGAATTGGGAGGCAAATTCAAAGCTTATTGCAAATAGTGTCAGGAGCAACCTATGCACCAATGAGAGAGAAGTCACTCTATTTTCATTTTTAAAATTGACACACTTTCGGCCAATCACTGTATGAGCACTATGAGCATATAATTCCTCGCTTTTCTTATCACCTACATAGATTTGTAACACAGCTTTTCACTATGTCATCGATTTAGTACATTTGTAATGCATACGTGAATAATGTACGAAAGGACGAAGAATAAAGTATTCACCCCAATTCGGGGGATGTCGTCCATCACTCGTAGTTTAAATAATTAATAGAACCCCCGGACACGCATTGTCTACTTTAAATTACACGTTAAGTTGTTATTTTGGGCATTTAAGTTGGTATTTAATGTGCTCAAAATATCCCCTTAAATGGATTTTAAAATATGACATCTAATATTAAAAGGACAGTTTCTGGACGAAATACAAAATCCAGTATAAAGCAGACGATAGTAGGTTGCATCATCATCTGTCCTTATCCCAATTTATTTAGAGACGGCGCAACGTGTTTTTTTCTTCCATTCATCTTTATCTATAGGGTGAAATTTTACAAGTGACCGATAGCAAAAATGCCGCGCGGTCTGGGGATGAAGAACCTGAAAGCTTTCCACAAGGAACATAGGTCAAAATATGACAAAAAATTTGGAATTCTCACACTACCAAAATAAGCTGATCGGTATGATCCATTATTTTTAATACTTAGTTCGACCTTGTTTTTCACAAATGTTAGAAAAAGTAGGTATTGTACGTTTAGGCATTATGTAGGGAACTAAAATGACGTATCGCCATTTGCTAAACACGAAACACCGATCGATCAATATCATTAACCCAAATGCAAACCTGCCAATAATTTGTTCGTCTACCATAACTCGATTACCCGCATTCAGCTCGGCACCTGGGGAAATTCACCGCGTGTTTACCTAGTGGCGGCGACTAGTCAATATTGCAGTTACTAGGTAATATTTCTATTTACCAGTGTGTGGGTCAAACCTCACCAGTGCGTTAAACTGGCCTATATCACAGAAATACTACTATAGCACCCTCACTCGAATAGGCCATATTTGACAGCTGTTAAAATCATGTTAATGCTATGACATAAAGTCTATTTTACTATTGTCGCCGAAATAATTGACCAATGGGTAGGCGCCCCGCGCGCCGTTTCCCTAATTTGTACAATGGGCAAGCACACACACATATATATATCACGCCTATTATCCCTTGCGGGGGAGGCAGAGCTTTGGCTGTACAAACGACAATTGTCATCACATCTTACAATAGTATCAGAATCATTCAGAAGACTGTGTATCACGATGTCAACAGGTTGTCAGCCTGTTTAGAAAAACCTTCAAAACGGAGTGGAGTTTGATTCTCTGCTGACACAATAGCACGAATTTCAAACAAAACCGGTAATGGATATCGAAGCTGAAAAACAGTCCACTTCCAACACTGCTCGGTACGGGCTCTATACATGTCATTCGTGACACGAAACAACTCATGTGTAAAATAGTGCCTCAGAGATCGCGCAGATCGCTTCCCGAGTAGGATATGCATCTCAGAAACACTAAGGCACCTCCCGGGGGTCGCGACCTATATAGTTTGAAAAACACTGCCATGTCAAACAAAGCTAGTAATGGATATCGAAGCTCTCAAATACGCTCTACTTTCAACACTGCTCGGTACGGGCTCTATACATGTCTTTCGTGACACGAAACAACTCATGTGTAAAATAGTGCCTGCTCCAGAGATCGCGCAGATCGCTTCCCGAGTAGGATATGCATCTCGGAAACAACTCGTATTCTTCAACGAACAACATGAATAACTCCTCGAAAGACGTCTCTGTATGTGCCAATGTTAGGTTAGTATAGACGCAAAACAATATAGTGCGAATGTCAAACAAAACCGGTAATGGATATCGAAGCTGAAAAACGCTCTACTTTCAACACTGCTCAGTACTGGCTCTATACATGTCATTCGTGACATGAAACAACTCAGGTGTAAAATAATGCTCTAGATTCCGCGCAGATAGCTTCCCGAGTAGAATAGATATGCATCTCAGAAACAACTAAGGCACCCCCCAGGGGTCGCGACGTACAGTTTGAAAATCACTGCAATAGCAGGAATGTCAAACAAAACCGGTAATGGATATCGAAGCTGAAAAAACCTCCACTTTCAACACTGCTCGGTACGTACTATACATGTCATTCGTGACAAGAAACAACTCATGTGTAAAACAGTGAGGGTGAGGCGGGGTGTCCGGCCCGTCAAGACGTGTAAACAGTAGCTCTCGTTTTTATTACCTAAATTCATGGTTGTAGTCGACAAATCGTCATAAATCTTATACCAAAAGTTTCCTTGCATTACAAGCTGCAAAGTTATGAAATTGGATTTTTAACATTATACGTGGATATCCAGAAACAGCAAGTAAAAGGATAAATCTCAACGAATTTTTTGCCAAGCAAACTGTGAGTAGTCCTTTGTTCTATTGTGTGAAGTCATGAATCATCGCATTCACCACGCATAGCTCGCAACTACTATGCTAAGACGATCAGAATAAGGACCAATAATTCGACTCATCACGTCAAGCACCTGTGGCTCAGGGGATAGAGCGCAAGAATTTCATGCAGAGAGTCGTGGCTCAAACCTCGACGCTGTCTAGATGACTTTTTGCTTTTTTTTTTTTTTTTTATTGTTTGGATTTATTTCTCTTTTCTTTTGAAGCCATTTTTTATTTTTACTAAGCTTGAATGCCAAAATTGTAACGATGGCTGACACCAAGGCTAAAAATACATGTAGAAAATGTGACAATAAGGTAATGAAAAGGGACCGCTTAAAATGCTCTCTATGTCACGGAATATACTGCGCAAAAATACGCTGCGCTAGAGTTACTGAAAAGATCTTTGATTTAATGACAAATGAAAAGAGAACAAACTGGATTTGTCGTGTTTGTGTGAGTAAACAACACAAAATCACCAAAAAAACGCCCAAAAATGCTTCTAAGCAAGTTAAAGGCCGGAATCAAAATCATGCTGTGGAGAAATTAGAACACGAGTCTAGGACACTACAAGAGAACATGTCGCCGCTCATATCACCTAATACAACATTAAAAAATACACCTAGTACTCAGATGTCTACTCAAAGTACTTCTCCCTTGCAACCCAAGCCCTCACACATAGGACTAGCCTCTGATAATGGCAGTCAAAAAAGCATTTCAGCTATAAATTTGTCATCTGAATCTTTAAATAAAACGGCAGGATCGCCTGACACCATATCAAGCCAGATGACGGAAAATGACCATGTCGAAAACACAGAAAAGCTACTACAAGTCAACATACCAACTTATAATTCATTTGGAAATTTAACCATAACGGATGATGAAGACGACGATGACTACCTCTCAGACATGACTTCACTGGCGCTAATAAATAGGAGCTGCCCGGAATCAGGCGGAAGAATAAATGTTCGAGAGGAATTAATAGATGCACGCAAAAAGATTGTTGAAACGGAAAAGAAACTGGCATCAGCTTATAAAGTAATCGATAAATATCTTATAGAAAACGCGGACTTAAAAAATAAACTATCTCAACACAAAGCTAAAGTGGATAAACTTAACAGAATATGCTCTTCAACGTCAATAAAAAAAACGTCTAGCACTGACACTCACAAAAAAAATATGTCGAAAAAACCAATACACAGCACGCTTGAAAAAATACGACGTAACCTGACACAAGATTATATTGCTAGTACACCTGTTGCAACATCATCAAGTGCCACAGAACCTTGCAGAAATCTTCATGATGCCAAGGACTTGGACTTCAGTATAGAATCATCGGATACATCAGAACTCAGTGATCCTTCTAATGGCATCTCTATCAACTCGCAAGCGGACACTAATGACAGCGCGCAAGTATTCCTCTTGGCTGATGAGACGGGAACAGGACTCCGGAGCATACTTGAAAATCTACTAGATCCCGACTATCGTGTAACTTCCATCATCAAGTCACATGCTCCATTATCTAATATACTTGCAGAAGACGTTGTCATAAACTGTAAAAAATTGACAATGCGTGACTATGTGGTGATTGTAGGTGGAAAGCACGATTCCGAGTTGTCAAACTACCAACTATGTTTACATAACTTTTTTAAGGCAGTATCCAACACAAATATAATATATCTTTCTAACAGTGGAAGCGGTAGGTTCGGTACCTATAAAAATAAAATCGCTAGACTGGTTGGCAATATATATTGTAACGTTCATTTATCCGAGGTGCTTTACACAGGTCGAAATGAGCATTATCTGCATAAAGTGGATACAAGTAGGTCAATAGTTCTAGATATGATCTTACTGAACCATAAACGTAAAGCTAAATTGGGATATATACTTGTTCAAGCAAACGTTACTAAAAATAAAGATAGCACATTTTTTCGTCCCCAATGTAAATAAAGGAAAAAAGTTAGCAAAATCGTCACTCATTGTAAATAATTATGCTCAAAGTTCTAATCTAAATGTAAATAATGTACCAAGTAATTTAAGTAATTCATTTTTAATGCATTGTGATATATCCCATCAAAATGATGATAACAAAAATATCAGTTGTAGGAAATCAAATCTTAACTTACTTCATCAAAATATCTGTGGGATTACGTCTAAGCAGGATCAGCTAGAACTGTATTTGGAATGTTTAGATAACAAGCAAGACTATGTGTGTATCACTGAACATTTTCTAAAAAAGGAAAACGTAGAATGTTTGCACTTTGAGAACTACGAAGTAATTTCTTATTATGCTAGGAATAAAAAAACAAGGGGCGGTGCCTTAATTCTAGCGCGAAAATCTCGTAAGTGTGAAAAATTAACCCTAACTCACAAAATGGCTAAGGAAGAGTGTTTTGAGATATGTGGAGTTAAGGACGTTGAGACTAATATATGTATCATTTGTTGTTATCATAATGGTGTACATTTTGACAAATTTATTGTTAAATTAGAATTACTGTTGCAAAAATTATTTGATAGAAGGGTTATAATAATGGGAGATTTTAATGTACATATAACGAGGGATGTACATGTACCACATGATGATAAGCGAAGAGAAGACAATAGAACTGAATTTTTAAATATTTTGACATGCTATAATCTTACATAGACATTTAATTAATGGTTGCACTTTTATTAGAAATAACTCTCAATCGTGTATTGATAATATTTTGACAAATATTATGGACACTAGGAAACCTCTTACCCTTGTTGATCATAATGGTTTGGGTGATGGACATGCGGCCATTTCGGCCACTTTTGAAGTAGAGAATTTACAGAGCGACAAGTGGATAGAGAAGGTAGTTTACATAGAACGTAGGATATTCAATAATAAGAATAACGAATTATTTAGTCAGTTAATTAGGCGTACGAATTGGAATAATCTGGGTATAAATGGGTTTTTGTCAAGATTTACCAGTATTTTTAAGGCTTCTTTTAAGAAAACTAAGAAAAAAGTGAAACTAAATAGAGTTGGCAGACTGAAGTGGATAACTAAAGGCATAAAAACTTCTAGTGCAATGAAACGAGTTTTATGTAACTTAGATAGTTCACATAATGATGCAAGTTTATTTAAATATAAAGCCCAATACATAAAAATATATAGGAGAGTGCTGGCAAATGCAAGATCTTTAGCGGCTCAATGTGAGATAGAGAAAGAAAAATATAAATCGAAAGGAATTTGGAAGATAGTAAATAAGTATAGGAAAAAAACAAATAATCATGCACGTCTCATTTTAAAACATAAAAATAAAATTATAATTGATCCCGTGGAAATAGCTAACATATTTTCGGAGCAGTTTAGTTGCCTGAATATGCCTACTAGTGGTAATTACGTCTCTGCATTGGAAATTTTAACAAAAAACTCAAAAAGAGTAATTGATGATATTGATTTTAGACCCGTTAACATATCCGAGATAAAAAAAGTTGTTGGCCAAATGATAAATAAATATTCATCTGGTTTCGATGATATCCCTATATCTGTGATCAAGGATAATATAGATCTCTTGGCAAAACCACTTATGGACCTATACAATAACTGCATAGAGGAAGGTCTGTTTCCTGATCAATTCAAAATTGCGAAGGTTATACCTGTTCACAAGAAAAACTCTGAGCTTAATCCTGAAAACTACCGGCCAATTTCATTACTACCAACGATTTCCAAAATTTTTGAGAAAATAATTAAAAATAGAATTTTGTCGCATTTTAGTAAAAATATCATTTTAAACGCTAGGCAATTTGGCTATAGAGATGGAGTTGGAACCGCTGATGCCATGGATAAGCTTTTGGACGATATAATTAGAAGCATGAACATGAGGTCAAAAGTAGCAGGATTATTCCTAGACCTAAGTTCTGCTTTTGATATGGTTGACCACCAGCTGTTAATTGGAAAGCTAGAGCATTATGGTGTTAGAGGGAAAGCTTTGCTTTTGATGCAGTCATATTTGCGCAATCGGAGACAGTTTATTGAGGTGAGACAGGTCGAAATAGATGGGGCTGAGATTGTAGGCAAATCCCAACTTATGAATGTTTATAGAGGTGTTCCACAGGGCTCAATCTTAGGTCCATTGTTTTTCATAGTTTTCACAAATGATCTTGTCGATTATATGGCTGATATTGTACCAGAGGCTCGTTTAGTTTTATACGCGGACGATACTAACGCTGTTATATCTAAGTCTTCTCTGGAAGACCTAGAAAGAGTAATGAATGATACACTAAAGGCTTTTCATAACTGGTTTAGTACTAATGATCTCCAAATTAGTGTTAAGAAAACGTGTGCAATACTCTTTAAGAGTACGGTTAAGAATAATGCCACCATGAACTTGGAGCTGAATAGTATGAAAATAGATTTGTTGAATATGGTTAGGTTTTTAGGAGTGCATATTGATGATCTACTTAATTGGAAAGCCGAAGTTAGTAGTATCGAAAGCTCTGTCAGCTCTGCGTGTTACGCTTTGAGAACACTACGTGATGTTCTCCACATTGATCAGTTAAGAATGGTGTATATGGCGCTGGTAGAGTCGAAACTGCGTTACAGTATTAAACATTGGGGAAATAGCTATACGTATAATGTGTCCAAAGCTTTCAAAATTCAGAAGAGAGCTATTCGTGCTATGGCTCGTATCCCACCTTGGGAGTCGTGTCGGGAATATTTTATTAAATATAATGTATTAACTGTGCCCTCCCTTTATATTATGGTATTGCTAGTAGATATGTATAAACACAGGGACTTATATGAATCTCAAGTGGAAATGAATAATCGTTTAGAAACTCGAAGAATGGACCTAAATAATGTAATAGTACCCAAACTCAATATTGTTAGGCATAGCCCTAGGTATCAAATTGTTAATTTATTTAATAAGCTTCCAATTGAATTTAAAAGCATTGCTAGTCTCAGCGTTTTTAAACATAAACTTAAGGAATTTTTGCTCAGTAAAGTTTTATATGACATTAATGATCTGTGATGTACTTACCTAATGAATTATAATTTGACATTGTGAATTTACTTATTAAGTCTATGTAATGAATTGATTTATTATAATATTTTAATTTAATACTATTTTTTTTCCATTTGACATTTTTATATAATCTATTCGTATTGTATTTTAATATCGACATGTATTCAATTTGTTTTTTATTTTTTATTTAAACTTGACATGTAGTAGTTTTATTTGTTTTTATTTTATGATTATTTTGACATGTTTTTTTATTGTATCGTTATGATTGGCCTAAATAATTAGATTGTAAATTATTTTGTTTTGTATAATTCGCACACAGTTGTACTGTTGAATGAATAAAATGATTGATTGATTGATAGTGCCCCAGAGATCGCGCAGATCGCTTCCCGAGTAGGATATGCATCTCGGAAACAACTAAGGCACCGGGGGTCGCGACCTACAGTTTGAAAAACACTGCAATAGCAGGAATGTCAAACAAAGCTAGTAATGGATATCGAAGCTCAAATACGCTCCACTTTCAACACTGCTCGGTACGGGCTCTATACATGTCATTCGTGTCATGAACCAACTCATGTGTAAAATAGTGCCCCAGTGATCGCGCAGATCGCTTCCCGAGTAGGATATGCATCTCGGAAAAACTAAGGCACCCCCCGGGGGACGCGACCTAAGTTTTAAAAACACTGCAATAGCAGGAATGTCAAACAAAACCGATAATGGATATCGAAGCTGAAAAACGCTCCACTTCCAACACTGCTCGGTACGGGCTCTATACATGTCATTCGTGACATGAAACAACTCATGTGTAAAATAGTGCCCCAGAGATCGCGCAGATCACTTCCCGAGTAGGATATGCATCTCGGAAACAACTAAGGCATCGCGGTGGTCGCGACCTATAGTTTGAAAAACACTGCAATAGCAGGAATGTCTAACAAAACCGGTAATGGATATCGAAGCTGAAAAACACTCCACTTCCAACACTGCTCGGTACGGGCTCTATACATGTCATTCGTGACATGAAACAACTCATGTGTAAAATAGTGCCCTGGAGATCGCGCAGATCGCTTCCCGAGTAGGATATGCATCTCGGAAACAACTCGTATTCTTCAACGAGAAACATGAATAACTCGTCGGAAGACGCGTCTTCTGTATGTGCCAATGTTTGGTAAGTATAGACACAAAATAATATCGTGTCTTGTCATGCAATCTTCCTGTACAGGGTTATTTATATCAGCTATATTTCCTACTGCCGTGTGGTGCCGGATTACAATAGCATCACCCCATATCTTTCTCGTGGGTGTCGTAATAAGTGACTAAGTGATTTGATAGTTGATGTGTATTGCAATTTTAGGCGACCGGCTGACAACCTGTAACTATGGTGATACACAGTCTACTGAATGACTCTCAAACTCTTGTCAGACGTGGTGTAACGTAAATGGCCGTTTTACAGCATTTTATGCTCTGCCTACCGCACAAGGGATATAGGCGTGATATTATGTATGTATATTGTATGGGCAAATATTTAACACGGCAACTGAAATACTTTTTAGGCAACTTTCTATTAAGTCACAAAAAACTAACTTGGCAGTGATTAAATATCTTAACAACTATTAAATTATACAAGCAACAAAATGCTATTAGAATCAAACAAACTAAAAAACGGCTGCTACTGTAAGGTATCAAATATATCAAGCAGGGTCAGCGTAAAACTGGTTAGCTAAAAAACCTAATGTGGCGACTAATTTTTCTAAGGGGATATCAAACATTCTACACTGGCAACTACTGGCTTTCATTGTAAAAATACACATCCGGCAGTGATTTTTAGAATATGGTTTACGGATATAAGAATATGGTTTACTGATTCGTAAATTCTTGAAAATGGCGGCAAATGTGCTCGTGTGTGCTCGTGGGGTTGCGGATCGGGGCATTGAGCGAGTTTCTAGCCCATAGCAAGCGGTGGATGAAAGATTTTTTATATTTGTATAAATAATAATAATAATAGCGACAAGCGTAGCGTTGGGCGCCCTTCGGCCAGATGGACCGATGACTTAAAAAAGGCGGCTGGTAGCGACTGGATGGCAAAAATGGGAGATCGTGCCTTATGGCGTTCCCTGGGGGAGACCTACGTCCAGCAGTGGACTGCAATAGGCTGAAATAGAATAGAAATAGAAATAATAATCGTTTTTGTGAATACTAAGTAAATGACATACCTATTATGTGTATTCAAGGAAAGTGAATAAAAAAAGACAGTGAATCAAATTTTAGGCCTTTTATTGCACGCTGTTTAAATTAATAAAAAATTAGTTTACAGCTTAATTAAATGAACCTACCTACTTAAGTATCTACCTGGATTTAACAACAACAATACTTATGTATGCAAAAATACTTATGTATGAGTACCTAGAGTTACCTACAATACTTACGTGAGTATCGTAGGCAACTCTCGTTACTCAAAGTAAGTAGGTTTATTTAAAGTTCATTTACGAAGGGGAAAGTTAATAATAAACAATATACTCTAGAAAATAAATAGACTAAGAATATCATACATCGACCGGGAATCGAACCCGGGCCGCGTGGGTAAACGCCCCACCGCTCTGCCACTGAGCTATCGATGTACCTGCCGATGGATGCCAAATTTTCTATCTCTTGATGCTCGTCTTGAAGCGACGATCCAGCGACATCTATAGAAAGTGTTTAGAACTTACTATATGGTTAGTCCACATTATGAGTGGAATTCAAACCATATGATGAAGCTTGCTTAATCCATCTATTGGAATTTTAATGCACTCACAGTGCTATATTATTCTCACAAGTGAAAATAAGAAATAGAAAAAATGTCATACATCGACCGGGAATCGAACCCTTATCATTTTTTTCTATTTCTTATTTTCACTTGTGAGAATAATATAGCACTGTGAGTGCATTAAAATCCCAATAGATAGACCAAGAATAGTTTTTTAGCATGTCACAATTTGGTTTATTTAGATCCCTACAAATGTAACCAAAAGTATATTTTTAAAGATCTTGTTTGTATTTATTTCAGACCTTGGTCAAGTTTTTAGACAACCCCATTTTAGAATTTATGAAAGCCTATTTTAACTTTTTTATCCGCCAACAATTTGTCGCCTTAGAAGGAATTCAATTGCCACAAAAGAAAAAATTTAAATAAGACCTCAAAACTCATTAAAAAGCCGCCGCTTTCTGGTTAAGATGCTACCTCAAATTAGTCGCCAAAGTAGTTTATTTACTACCCATTTTCAGTTTTTTTAAGACCCGGAATGTTATCAATTTGTCGCCGCGTTAAATACATGCCTATTGTATGTATGTATATTTTACAAAAAACATGCCTCGTCATCCTCCTTAGATATTCCCATTATTGCTAGTTTCCAAAATCAATTAAAATAATTGGAGTAAATAGCTGAACGTAGCTAGAAACTTAATTAAGATCAGAGTAGATATTATTTTAGGTCGAGTAAAACTAACAAATAGATGGTCTAGGAAGGGAAACTTCTGTTTACCTATAACAATATTATTCTTTGGCAAAATACTTATTTCACTTGATAGAAAAGACAACAAGCTAAGACTACAACAAGGGTAAACCACGCCACTGTAAAACAGAGTCTCGAAAAGCAAGGCTACCAATTCGGAGTTTGTAACTAGGTAAGCCAGACAACTTGAAGCTGTTTATTTGTCTTCCCCAAAACAGTGAGAGACAAATTCTCCTTTGAAAATTTCTCGAAACAAATTATTAACATTTTGTCCGTAGGTACTACTGAAGACTAGTAGTGTAGAGTAATTGGAAATTTCGTAAGTACTTTCGCCAGCAAATTCATCTACCCATTTAAGGCATCAAATTTATACTGGTTTTTCTTAGTATTTGTATTTTCCAGTTTAAGTTGGTCCCTTAAAAGGGTAGGTGGATTTGCTGGTGACAGTACATGCCTACATCTAAGTAAAACCCCTCGAAGGTCGGTTTTGTTTCATTAATATTAATTAACGAATCCCTAAATATTCCGTTTAACAAATAACGAGGCAAATAGCTGTTGCCTATTACCCACATGGCTTTGATCTTACCATTTTACCAATATTTACCCGACTGCCTCAGAAGGAGAGTTATGTTTTTCGAGAGTATCTATTTAGGTATGTGGACAATATTTTTTTTTTTCACGGGCTACAGCCTAAATGGCTGGATCTCAGCTGATCTCAGATCTTAGCGCGATTAACACTGGCACTGGTTGTATTAAAATTTCATACATTGAAAATGGCGGATTTCAAACGCGAAATATAACTTCGAAATTACCGCAGTCGAGTTATTGTTTTTTAATACATCTGCTTGTTTATGTAACTGCCCCAGTGGAAAAGTTCAGGCCAATCAAATGCTCCGTTCAATAGAGAAAATAGGTTTCTAACTTGTAGAATTCATTATGCAGAAGTGGGTCTGTTTGCTTGTTATTTCTCGTTGAGCACACAGAATAATGGAAAATAATAAAACTGGACCGTTTGAGTGCTCATAACTCTATAATAATACATTCTCTTTCAGGTATACGGAAGTGGGCAGCAGCCTGATAACTATATGTAAGTGTCAAACATTTTGCACTGCGGTCGCTAATCCGCTTTCAAAACGTGGTAAATATGGCAATACGCAATGGGGAGGCCCTTGTCCAGAAGTAGACTATTATTAAACCCGTGAAAAGCCAAGCTAATATATTTGCTATTACATTTGCTATTACACAGCAAATCTAAAGTAAATTAGAAATAGCTAAGCCTCCGAGAGCTAAACCAGGTAAATCAATGCAAGAGCTCGGTCGCTGCACTTGACAGCTTTGACGGCTTCGGATGCATATGCAGCTACGGTTTGCCGATAATTTTGTGATACAGCAGCTTTCGAACTACCAACCTTTAAGGTATCAATTTACAATTGCTTTAATTCAGTTGCTACGGAGAACCAGTTTTTGCTGAACCCTTAAATTGGAAGTTTAAGTGCTGGTAATAGTGCACAATGTGCAGTTTAGTAAATTAACTTTGTGGATATATTTGTACTAGCTGATGCGATGCGATATGCAAAAAAAATTGAAATTGTAATTGATATTGATGTTTGAAATCAGGGATATTCGTCCGGACATAGAGACTAATTTTATAGCAGCGAAGAATATTATAGTTAGTGAATACCAAATTTAGTGTAGCCCAGATGGTAGCGGGGTCGCCAGTACAAATGGTCACTGATTTAAATCTAGCCAGCGGTGGAAAATTTTACAAGTTTTCCATAAGCTATAGTTAGTATAGTATTCTTTGCTAGCGAACAATAGATGATGTTATGCCGCACCTCACATAAAATAGAGAGATATAACAATTTATCACAGAAACAATTTGATGGAACTCCGGAACAAACTAGCTTGCTGTGGTTCCGCCATTGTTCAAACGGCTCCAAACGTTCGTGGAACTCCAACAGTTTGTAGTTACAGTTTTAATTACCTAGCCAGTTATTCCAATTCTGTTTTCTATAGGGTGTATTTGTATGCTGTGTGGTGCCGGCTTAGAAAAGCATCACCCCGTATCTTTCCCGTGGATGTCATAAGAAGCGACTATGAGATTTGAGATTTGAGGCAGGCTGACAACCTATCACTATGGTGATACGGTGAAATGGCCGTTCAAGCTCTGCCTACCCCGCAAGGGATATAGGCGTGATATGTGTATGTATGAATCTGTAAAGATGCAAGTCCCTTGAACTATGGTACCTATGTCCTTATAGTAACAAACAACTTTCTAAAAGAAACATGGGTCGAATCGTAAACAGTAGCTAATCGCTTATCATCAATCAATTAGTAAATCGAACGGAAATTTATATGCAGCCAATTTAAAAAAAAAGCGGCCAAGTGCGTGTCAGACACGTTCACTGATAGGGTTTTCGTAGTCAACTTTTAATATTAGATTTTCAGCATTACAAAGTTAATTTTGTTGCTGGTTTGTTAGCAGCTGTATGGTCACCAACCACAAATTGAATAACTGTTATTCATCTTAAATGTTTAATGGTACAGTATTTGTTCCTATAATATTCTTTTTTCAAATTTTTAACGTACGTTCCAAAAAACATTTGATAATATAATCTTTCAGACCCTACTGCGGCCTGCCTTTTTGAAGATTATTTATTATTATTTATTGGTAATAAGTCTTATAGCATTACAGCTTAGCTTATGCACTATAAAACTAAGGATACAACAACAGCAACAACAAGACATAAAATATACACAAAAGAAAAATAACAACAACAGTTTTCGGCAAAGCAGAGACAAACCTTATAAATCTTTGTAAGAGGATCGGCGAACAAATCTAGTTGTGGTGATGTGGCTAAGAGCATGTTGAGCTGGCTAAGCACAAGTACAAGTGGGGAATTGCAGTGATGGTTAGTACGTAGTGAGGGTACCGCAAGAAGCCGGTGATTGCGGGCACGCAAGTAGTTGTCTGGAACGAAAAGGCGGCACACTTGCGTCACCAGTTCAGGACAAGCTAAGTCACCCCTGGTTTTTTTATCATGAGGGTATAATAATGGTTTCAGAAATAAGCACTTTTTTACCCGACTGCCTCAGACAGAGGGAGAGTTATTAGATCCTTTAGATAGGTACACCCTGTGTAGATAATATTCAAATTTTGACCTAAAAACCTGCCCGGTAACTTTTTAACAACAGTTTTCGCAGTATTAATAGCTTTGCCCCACATAGGTAGCTAGCTATACCTATACCTTAGGTAAGATAGGTACTTAAAAATCTACCACAGTGACCTTTTACTTAGGTAATAATTTCACCATAAAACATTTTCATATGTCTGCCATCCCAAATACCATCAATTCTCATCCATCATCATCAACAGTCACAATCACAATGGTTTATCTAGTGCTACTCACAGACCTCCCCTACTACAGGTTTTTAGGCACTCTTTAGACGAATGGATTAGCAAGCACAATGATAATGCATTCATAGGGAACGCTGTTGTATATTCTCTCTTGAAATCGAACCAGGGACCTTCGGATACCAAAACAGACGGTCAGACCTTCAGGCTTCACTACACGGTGGGTAGGGTAGTATAAAATGAAACTCAAAATAAAGAACCCAAAATAAGCAAGGCATTATATGGCACAGTATGTAGCTTCATCTAACATTTTAATAAGTAGGTAAGTACATAGAATATTGCTCTCGGGCTGAGGACGCGAAACGTCCTTGCAAAGTTAGTTATAGCGGAGCGAAACGGTAGAAACGACGCAAACAACCTAGAGACTACTTAAAACCGCAGAAGCCAGATGCCAGCCTAGCCTTCAAAGGTACCTACTTCGCTTTGTACTGTTTAGGTATTTACCCGACTGCCTCAAGAGGGTTATGTTTTTCGAGAGTATGTAGGTATGTATGTTTACGTATGTATGTGGGCAAGTATTAGACAAAAATTTGTTTCACGGGGTACATCCTAAACGACTGGGCGGATCTTGACATTATTATGAGGTGTCGTAAGATTCTTCGCGGCAGCACGAGTGACACAGGCTATATCACAAATTCATAAATTCAAGATGGCGGATTTTTATCGAAAAATACAACTAAGAAATTATCGCACGTTATTGTTTTCTAATTTATGTTGATTTTAGCACAAATTTTGTGATTTTAGGTTATTATTCTGCTCAGTGGACTAATAGGTATTTTTCTCGTATGCTATACCGAATCGACGACGATCGAATGAACCATAACACTAACTTCTCGACTATGACGACCCTAATCTAAGAACCAATTCATCAGCCGGGACCGAAGGAGGAAAGGCTTAAAAGCCCAAGCTCCACAGGTGAGACGTATGACATGAGACGTAGACGTGAGAAGTGCGACATCGCGACATTCGAAACCGCTTGTCTGACTGAAGTTATCCCATGCGTCACTTTCCACGTCTCCTCTGAGAAGAACAAATGGCGTTTAAAACTTGTGTAAGCCTTAAAACAGTGCCTGATCCCACAGCAATATTATTCACGCAATCACAGTGCTATATTATTCTCATGAATGAGAATAAGAAAAGTTGGAAATTGCATTAGCGTCGGCATGAATTTGAAACAGGCATACCGACTAAACTAAAAAAAAATATATATACTTTCTACTAGATGTCGCTAGATCATCGGTTAAGTCCCGGGTTGAAGTCCCTTCCGAAATTAATGAATTTTTAAACTTTTCTTATTTTCATTTATGACAATAAAACTGATGAGAAATTACGTTCACTTCTGGGCAGTTTGAGCACTTCTGGGCAGGTTTTTAGGGGGTTTTCCTGTCCAGGGGGTCCGGCTGGTATCCCTTTCATAGGCATAATTTTTTTTCCACTAATATGTTTTGGTATAACATGTTTCGCATAATTTTTTTTCACCTACCATTGCTTTGACATAATAATTTCTTGGCATAATATTTATCTTGGCATAATCATATTTTAGACTATTGTATTTTATACTAACAATATTTTGGCATAATTGCTTTTGCAATAATTTTTTTGGACTAATATTTAATTAAGTTCTAATGGCAGGAAATGTAAGTCATTTTAGTATTTTTTAAGAAATATTAGGTTAAATTAGGTCAGTTTAGGTTAGGTTAGGTTATTTTTATACAATTTAGGGGTTCTTCTAATGCATCAGATTTTTATGCCTATTTTTATTATGGATATTACAATTTATGGTTTTGTATTTTAGGCCTATGTACTATTATGGCAATATTTTTTGTGCGTAAAGAAATTATGCCGAAACTGTTATACGTACATGAATTATGCGTAAATATCATTAGTTTAAATTACAGTGTGCCAAAACATATTATGTCAATTCTTTTTATGCAAATGGATAGAGAACCGGTCCGGCTAACTATATACATGACATGTAACACCTTATTTTAAAAGATTGATAGAATGTATTCCCATTTACTTGTCATTCATTAAGGCATAAGGATAGGTACATGCTGTGTGGTTAGCCTGGCCAGCCCCGAGGCAGTGCCCTTATAAGAAATAGAAAAAATGTCATACATCGACCGGGAATCGAACCCGGGCCGCATGGGTAAACGCCCCACCGCTCTGCCACTGCCGGGTTCGATTCCCGGTCGATGTATGACATTTTTTCTATTTCTTATTTTCACTTGTGAGAATAATATAGCACTGTGAGTGCATTAAAATCCCAATTGACAGTGCCTTTATTTTATTTTTTATCCCGCCCGAGCCGCGTTTAGAGTAGAAACACAAATTGTTATAAAAAAGAGAAAATTTTACACTACAAATTTTCCCTTTTTTAATTTTGAATTAGAATGTGACTTTCTTAAAGAGAATCTTGTTATTCCTACTGAGAAATAAATACATTGATTTTGATTTTTGACGTTCATTACATTACATACGTACGACGTGTTCACATGGATCAATGCAAGTCACTCGTAAACTTTGTAGTAAACACGCGCTATCCGAGCCGAGTATGAGTTGGCGTGATCCACAGCAATTATCATCATGTCGACACGGCATATTAGACAAATGGATTCATGTACATTTGTATTCGATAAATAGAGAATTGGAGACACACTAATCGCTCCATAAAATGTATACTTATGTACAGACAGTCTCTCCCGCTCACTCATGACATGACATGAACAATCGAACATTTAAGGTTAATTTTTTTTAGATTGCAGCATTTTACTATAGTCGCCCCGCGCGCCGCCGTTTCCCTAATTTGTCATTTTACTTTATAGTAACAATTTGTTACTTTTCTTTATGCAGCACCATTTGTTAAATTGTGCAACTTATTTTTTTCCGGCAAGTCGGTATCAGTCACAAGAAAATCGAAGCTTAAAAACAAATATTATTTCTATATCTTACTTAAAATAAAAATAAAAAATTACGTTCATTACATTACATACGATACGACGTGTTTACATGGATCAATGCAAGTCGCTCGTAAACTTTGTAGTAAACACGCGCTATGCGAGCCGAGTATGAGTTGGCGTGATCCACAGCAATTATCATCATGTTGACACGGCATATTAGACAAATGGATTCGTGTACATTTGTATTCGATAAATAGAGAATTGGAGACACACTAATCGCTCGATAAAACCAATACATAGTATAAAATTAAGTTGCTTTTGTGTTTTTCTATCTGTCTGTCATCTATAGTGGAATTTGCCAACTCCTCCTAAAACACGCAACGGATTTTGTTGCGGTTTTTTTGTAATATATAGGGTGATTCAATGCGAAATTACGTTCATTACATAACATACGAAGTGTTTACATGGATCAATGCAAGTTACTCGTAAACTTTGTAGTAAACACGCGCTATCCGAGCCGAGTATGAGTTGGCGTGATCCACAGCAATTATCATCATGTCGACACGGCATATTAGACAAATGGATTCATGTACATTTGTATTCGATAAATAGAGAATTAGAGACACACTGACCGCTCGATAAAATCAATACAAAGTATAAAATAAGTCGCTTTTTTACTTTTTCTGTCTGTCTATCGTGGAATTCGCGAACTCCTCCTAAAACACGCAACAAATTTCGTCGCGGTTTTTTTGTAATGGATAGGGTGATTCAATAGGAAGGTTTATGTACCTACCTATAACACATGCGTGAAAATGAGTTGCAGAGGTAAAACCGCTCACGGGCCGCTGGTGTTCCTATAATAAAATGTAGGTATATTTATGTACTACTGGTTTTAGTAATTAAACACTTTTTACACTAGTTCCACTTATATATTTGTTTAATCTTAATAATTAAACGGAATGCGACCGGTTTCGTACATCATCATCGGGCGATTGATGATGTACGAAACCGGTCGCATTCCGTTTAATTATTAAGATTAAACAAATATATAAGTGGAACTAGTGTAAAAAGTGTTTAATTACTAAAACTAACATGGAGTTCCATCAAGAACCATCAACACAAAGTGTAACTTACTTTATGTACTACTATCGCCAGCAAATGCACCTACCCATTTAAGGGACAACAAACAAGTACAAGTCCCCAGCAAACACACAAACGTCAAAAAAATTACCACGCCCTTTATGGCACAAAGAAAACAAATTCTTTTATTCTACATCTCTGAGCTTTCTCCGTCCGTGTCATACCTACCTACTCATATTGTAACAAATTAAATTATCCAGTTTCACATTCCTCGTATTGAATGTAAATCTTTTTACGTAGGTCCCTCCGAATTTTATTTACACGAATTCCTCGTCTCACGTATTTATTCCTCAAAGGAAATAAACTTAAAAACTTCCACTTTGCTTAAGTGGCAAATAAGGTTCTATTTCTCACTTCTCGCCCGGTCTTCCGGTACTTAGATCTGATAAAGAAGTTCAGTAAAACACACAAAACTAATGATTTCTTCCGAAGCGAGTCACGGCGGAGTATTCAGGGTGTTTCTGCAAAGGCAAAATTTGACCAAGCGGATAATGAACAACTTTGGAACTTTATCATTGGCACATTTAATTAAAATTGGACCTCCCATTAGAACAAAATTGACAATTCGTTGATTGACGTAGCTACTGTTGTAGGAAATACTTGGTAGATAAAAATTTTACTTTTTCTTTCGAAAAGTTGTTATCTCTTTCTCTTCGCGTGTCTCAAGTCGTCCAACGACCCGATGAATCGTGGTATCAGCAAAGTGATTTTATGAGTATAGTTATGTCACTCTTATAGATTTCCTCAGATGCCCGACACACAGACCGACACCCAGTATTATACCGAGGCGTAAGTCAATACACTCGGTGGAAGCCAGACGGCAAATTGGAGATAATTACACAAATGGAGGCTGGCCTCATCTATTTTCCTCCATTTTCCCGTTTCCAGTTACTCCTCTTAAAATTAGCCGCCTATATTAAAGCCGAGACTCCAGACTCAAATGTTTAAATTCTAACTCGCAGTCCGAGTTTTCATTTTGCTGAACGTAAATTTAATTTTCATAAAAGCAAAAGGCACTAAAACAATATTTTAATCTTGTTCATCTTAATTATTTTTAATTGCATCGTTTTGCCGGCGCTCTTTCACCTAATAAAGTTATGCGTAGATAATAAACGTAACCGGGTTTCGTCCGTCGGGACGCTAAGTTGTGAGTACTTGTGAGCTTACTACTTGCGCCCGTTTTGACCATTTGGACGGACGCAACCACACTAAAGCTGGGTACTCAAAATAATGAACAATACATGTAGCGAGCGTTCTGACGGAGATCACCTTAGTAATGATCCCGTCATGTACGCGGGTTACTACCCCTTCACTTTACTACAGAACCATGAGCTCACGTCACGCGAATTCTAAAGCGAACGCGGAGTTCTGTGAATCGAATGTTGTTCTCGTTTTGCTGAACAGCAATATTTTTGACAGCCCCTCTCGTCACAGGCAATGTTAAGTTAACAATAGAACTCATCCACCCCTAAAGCGACGGTTCTATTCTCGTCGGGGTTGTCATTGACCCAGTTCTGTGGGCCACACGGGCGCCGCCGCGCGCCGGCCTGCAGCGCTGTTCTGCTAAATTAATTCTAATAAAGGTAAATGGCTTAATGCAAACATGGTAGCGGTCGCAGCACCAGCCGGCACGACGCCGCTTCCACAGCAAACATGATAACTTACTACAGCGCAAAGTGCATCCAGCCATCTAGAAAATAGACTAACACACTTTTTGGCTGAATACGCATGTTTTGCAATTCTGAACCGTTGGCTGTTGCTACTACCGCGTAGCGCTTTAGCGTAGCATTCGTAGCAATATGCTACGATAGCCAGAATCTTTTATAAGTAATCTACCTTAAGCGAAGAATTATTTGTTTGAACAAAAGAAAAGAAAATCTTCAAACAGAGGCGCGAAGACATAAAACACAGACAATAATTTTATAGTCATTAATATTTTCCTGTTGCTATAAAAGCCAGGTACCTATCCTTTGCTCCATTTCTCTACTAAGCATTTCCCCTTTTATCTTCCCCCCGCTACAACGGCTACGAGGGTTTCTCCCTATAGTTCTAGTTTTATCCCATTACCGTTTGCTACCGCGGGTGGGACTGAACTTAGTTAGTTATTTATCTCATGTATACTTTACTGGGGCAAACTCGGAATAAGTGCTTTCTGTTTCTAGACAAGACAAGGCTATGCGAATCCCCAACGGCAGAGTATAATTTCAACATTCATATATTACTGTGCCAGCAAAAGAACATTTTCGTCAAATGCTAAGAAGATCCGTAAGGGAAACAGGTTTTATAGTTATCTTACGGACTGTCAAATAGGTGTTCTCACTCAGTTTATATTCTGCTGGGAGACCATCTGTACAAATTATTTCAAACGAGAACGAAATGGCAGCTATTGCTTTTTATGCTAAGCCCGAGTAGAATTGCGCAGTGTTCTATGTAGGTAAAGAGAAAAAAATGGGGGGAGAATAAAAAGAGCGATGCCATTAAGCATTACTCGTTGTTTAGTTCAATCGCTGGGGATTCCGTCCCCATTACGAAAACATTAGATGCGTGCAAATTTAGTATATATTTTATTTAATAAAACTTTATTGCACAAACGTACAAAGGGCGGGCCTAATACCTCGTATGTAGCGATTGTTCAGCATGTTCAAATTTTACCGGCCAGTTTTATTTTTTCGAACAAATCAGACAGCAAAACTTTTAGAACCTAGCTATAGATTAATTTATTGAAAATTTGGTACAGCTATAGCTATTATGGCGATCGATCGCACAGCATGTGAAGTTAATGCACGCGATCCAGCCGAATGTGACCTCAAACCACATCAATTCACTAATGTTTTCACCGACCGACCTCTGGCATGGGGGCGTTATTATTGCTCTGTTTCACGCGTCACTTCACCGAACAAGATTTATAACGAGAAAATATACAAAAAATACACACAAGCGGGATTGGAGGGCGACACACATAGCAACTTTCGTAACGTCCACATATTCATGCAAATAAAAGCAACTAATTCAGTCCACAGAGTTAGAACAGAATAGAATATGCACCATATTCACAAGTTAGGGAAACGGCGCGCTCCATATCTCAGTGATTAGGGCGTCGTTACGTCGAAAGTAGTTGCTTCGAATCCCGCTTCTGTGACCTTTAGGTATTTTCTTCCAGCATAGAATGGCGCTATCAGTGCCAAAATTTTACAAACTCTTGTACCAGATTTTTAAATTAGAAGCAAGGATACGTTTGCCGCACCAGCTAGACGCGCAAGGAAAACTTTGAAGGCAATGTAAAATTACTTTTCCTTGGAATAAACACTTGCTTTTCCCCGTTAGTTCGCTACTTCGCATTGTCAAAGAATACGCCCTAGTTTCGCAATGCAGTTTATTGGAAACTAGATCAAACTTATAATAACAGATTTTAAATTTTAATGCTGTTACTTATCTGTAAACATGTTGCGTTTGTGATGCATACGAGACTACATGTACAGAAAATGCTGGGAGAAGTTAGTCGAATCGAAAAAAAATTATACAAACCAGTCAAACAATCTTTGATTTTATACCTTCTATCCTCGCAGTTACTATTTATTACATTTGCTATTCTTTATAATCCTGAATACGTCATGTTTGACTGTATAACTGTTCTTGTTGCATTTGCAATAATTTGCATATCTGCTTACTGTGACCTGGATTTGCAACTACCTACAATACAAAACATACCAACAGCCGAGTAAGTATATGTAAATTCAATAGCAGCAGACCGATTACGTCGTCAGCTGAATTGTTTATTAAAGCGTTACGTAGTTAATCGATGGGTAAATGAAACCTGTGGCTTTGCCTCGTCACGCCAAGGTGAAGCCGGGTGGTCTCCTTTGTATCGTCTGTACTCATTACGTATTCTGTGGTACCAAGGCGGCAAATTCATAACAATAAGGTAATGTTTCCGTAACCATGGAAGTTTAAAGAGTTCGCAATATTAGGGACCAGCGAAATTAGGGTAAAAGCCTTCATGAACCACTTAAAAATTTTGGCGTAATTGTTATACGTCTACTTAGTATTTTGGAGGCCGAGGACGATACGTTTTATGAATAAGTTATATGGGCTTAAAAAATACTTTAAAATTCGTTACTAATTCTCACTAACTTTTTATGAATTCTCTTTAGTCTGGGCTTGTTAGGACCTAAATTGAAAGCACGTTGAAAATATATTCTTTTTCCTTTTTTAACTCTTTTTATACGGCTAAAGTCGTATGGCGAAAATGTGTGGTTTTTATGCAGGGAGTGGAATATAACTATTATGGCTTCTCGTGGCTGTGAACTCGATTTCAGGCTGCACCACCATAAATAAATTATCTACCTGTACTGGACTGAAATGAAGCGCGGGGTGTGATGAAATTCAACCGGAAATTGAACGACACCTTCACATAAACAGGAAAGTGGGCAATAAAACTCCATATATCATCGTAAGCTCTCTTCAATTTGAATATATTGTGGAAGTTCTAGAAGTCGCATAAAATTGAATGCATGTTTATCATTTCAAGTGCCGTCACATCTATTGCGACGTGCGACTTTAAAAACACCCGAAGTCGTAATTGAGTGAATCAACTTTTTCTTGTTTCTCCATATTTTTTTATGAAAAACAAAAAACGACGAACGTTATTTGCAAGTGTGAATAGGTTTCTTTCATTGCTAGTGAAACAGTCCATACAAATTGACCAGGAAAAATAGTATCTCAAAATATCAAAAATATTCGTTTGTATAAAGTTGCCTGTTTTGGTAAAAAACATATACGAAGCGCAAAAAACTACTTTAGATATCTAATTTATAAATGTACTATGCTATGTTATCATATGTAGACATATTGAGAGGTTCAGAAACAAGTCTTAATTAGCGAAAAGTCTGAAATCACGAGACAAATAAACGTTGATTCACCCAATTCCATTAATACTTTAAAGTCTTTTAAGGTTCACATTAAGTGTTGGGGAAATTTTACTGCCGAGGCCGTAGCTAGCCGGGTAGTGCTGACGACCGATTCAGAACTCCCGACAGCGGTAACCTGAATATGCAGATATGGAACAAATTCAAATTATGCCGGCCAGCCAGTTACATTTCTTTTCGAACAATGTACTTTACTACACCAAATTTTTTAAAAGTAAGTGCCTATAGGTTTTGTTTACTCAAACCAAAACTCGACCTGATATTATGTGCTGTACCTTAGGGTACTACTACTACTTCAGCCACAACAGTCCACTTGAGCAGTGCTTGACATGGACCTCCCCCTTTTGGGGGGTATTGCTATACTCACCACGCTTGGCAGGCGGATTGGCAAGCGCAGTGCAAGATTTTTCATTTACATTGAATGCTGCTGTCCATTTACTGGATGAGTCTTTCCCTTAGTCGGTTTTTACGACACCCACGAGTAGGTAGAATTAGTTTTAAGCCGGCACCACACAGCAACCTTACGGTACCTTAGGGTAGGTACGATATGTACGTATACATATATCACGATACCTATCCTACTTTAACAGGGTAGATGAAATCTGTTGTGTAAAATCCGATCCTAGTTTGACGTTGTTTGTAGGTAGATCAAAAGTAATCCCTTTGACAAAAGGGTCCTAATCTCGGATAACGAACGAAGAATACTGTAGCAGTGAAATAAGTTAAAGAAGCGATTATGATATCCTCTTATATAAGCTTTGCTTCGCTCACCTAACTTTTGATCTAATCTGAATAAATAATTAAGGTAACTTGCCATCTTCAATACATAGTAAGATAAGATAAGAGAAAACATAGTATAAAAATAGAAGTTCGTGGCGAGTGAAGAACATTCTCCTCTTTGATTTTCGGTTAAAATGAAGTAGCTTTTTGCCATTTGAACAGACAGAGAACTGTCTGTCAGTCGTATAATTCGCTAGCTCCTCCTTAACGCAACGGATTTTCATACATTTTTGTAATAGATAGTTATTTAGAAGAAGGTTTAAATGTATAGCAAATGCCGGAAAAAATGTCTTTTTGCAGCAGGGGGAACCACTAAAGGGCCGTTGGTATCTACATTCTACATAACATAAGACTAAGTTTTAGCTCCATGGCTTTAGTCGGCTAGAGCTACGGTGAAATATTAATTCTAATCAACAGAGGACATCATCACAATTTAGGAAGACGGCTCGCGAGGCGCATTTACAGAGTACTAGCTCACTCAGTACTAGCGACGATTTTGACGCATGCTGACATTAACTAGAATAAACTGGATTCTCAGAGGAACTCAAGGTAACTAAGAAAATGTTTGCCACAAACGTATATTTCTTGCATTGAAATCGGCTTGCTTCGTGCTTCGGATGGGCACGTTAAGCCGTCGGTCCCGGTTGCTGTCTATGATGGCGGTTCGTTACACAACCATGTCAGAGGCCTGCTACTTGCACTAGGCGGTTGAAAAACTCTGACACCAGGGTTCATCGGGTCGTTGAACGACTCGGTGTCCCACACGAAAAGAAGATTGAGATCGGCTCTGAATCATTAAGTTCTTGTATGAGATTTAGCTGTATTTCGTTTTTAGTATCGCGTGATTTGTGACAGTAGCAACACTAGCTATGTAACAAGTGACAATCGCGGAAATCCTAAATGGGGTCAAGTGAAACTTCTGTAAATTCTCTATTTTGTAACGTCATGTTATTGTACTCAAACCAAACTCAAACCCTAATCCAAATCAAATAAGTCCATTATGAGTCGAGATTACATTCGGTCAAGAAAATCCTATCTATCGTCCTTTCGATAGCAGAAATCATATTATCGAAATCTATTTAATAGAACGCAGAGAGAACTATTGTCGTGTTACCCAGGTTCCTAGAGGCACCGGCACTCAGGGAACCGAGGTAACCGCAGGTGTAACTTAGTAGCTAGGTAGGGTGGAGTGGTCTCGCTAGCACGAGTGCCTGTGGCCCCTGGGGGCGTGAGTGAGTAGGTGTGGGTAGAGTGTCCTGTGTGTAGGCGCCCTAACAAGCCTGGTACCCTCACGAGCAGCGGGGAACCGTGGCAGGAAAAGATAGTAAATAAAAGAGAGGGCTTTTATTAACTACAAGACCTCCTAGAACGGAAGAGGGCCTCAAAAGGTAGCGCGTGACACTCATAGGGCATCCTCTTGGCACTCGCTGGGCATCCGTGGAGCGTAGGGCGCAGACCCAGGACTGGTTCAGAGGACTTGAGGCTTCGGCGCGGAGACCACGACGTAATGAGCTTCGGCAAACATAATTGCGGACTTGCTGTATTAGGTTTTCTTGTCAGTATTCGTACTCTTGAGTTTTTGCTGAAGTCTTCAGTGGCTGATCAAGAACTGTCAGGTTGGCAGCTGACGGGGCTTTTATATGCTTGCTAGGTGTTCGAGAATGTTCCAGTCTTCACCTACTCACTCACGCCCCCAGGGGCCACAGGCACTCGTGCTAGCGAGACCACTCCACCCTACCTAGCTACTAAGTTACACCTGCGGTTACCTCGGTTCCCTGAGTGCCGGTGCCTCTAGGAACCTGGGTAACACGACAGTTTGGCGCCCAACGGTAAAGGATACGTGCGTGGGCGATATCTACACCCACGTACTATCAGAACCCTTCTCTAAATTCTAAAACAACGCTTCTTCTAGCGTAAACCTTTTCGACTATAATTTCGGCCCTCTTTCCCTCTCAAAATTCTAAATCTACCTCTCATAGGATATTTTGGCCCTCCCTTTTCGGCCCTCCTAATATACCTACCCTCTTAGAACTAACCCTTCAAGCTTAAAACCTAACACTAACCTACACCTTTACTTGCCTTTACTCTACTAGACAAATGGCTTCAAGAACAATTCGGCCAGCGTCAGGTCAATCTCGATTGACCCCCTATTCTGCCAGTGTCAGGTCAATCTTGAGGACCCCCTTTTTTATAATATTCCTTTTGACCCTTTTCTAATTATGCTGTTGGCATTTTTCGACTTTTGTCTTTTACTTTTTGCTCCTTTGCCTTTTTGCTATTTGTTCTTTTGCCTCTTTTACCAATTCTACTTACCTATTTAATTACTTCTCTGCTCAATTCGAATTATCCTCTGCATCTCGCTTTTCCTTTATACTCGTCCTATCTCCACTTACTTCAACACCACTACCCTTTCTTTACTACCCTTCTTAACATCTGACTTCGACCTCTCGGCTAATTATCGAAGTCTAATTTTTTATTTTGGCTTTTAGCCATTCTACACACCCTTACACTTACACACACACTGGCTCTAAAGCCACCTACAGACACACACCTCTGCAGGCGGTACTCTAATCCCGCCCTGCTCTCTTAAGGGTTCTCTAAATACCCTCTTTCTTAAGACTCTCTCTAAATGGGTCTCTTAAAATGTTCCTCTCTTGATGGGTCTCTCTATCCCCACTTGAGCTAAGGTTCATTCTTCTTCGTGCGGATTGTGACACGTTAAATAAGCCTACACTACTACACTCTACACAAACGAATCTTCTTCACACTCTACACATCGTGCGGCTAGTGACACGTTAAATAAGCCTTAACACTACTCACAGGTTTTAAGGCGAGTGGTAACGTGAAATAGTCAACTTTGAGGATCCATAAGTACAAAATGAGTGATCATTAAGCTCCAGAAAAAATATTAGCTTATATTTTAGTACATGATTTAAAATCTGGGCATTTGAAAACATCAAGAAATATCAAATACTACACAAAAAAAATTTTTTACGTAAGGGCTATTTTCAACGTAAAAACCGTAACTGCTCATAAACTACTAGTGATTTTTCAAAAGTTTTTGAACGAAATTGTAGCTTTACCTTTTTTCTTAAAACTGAGCATTTTTTTATAAAAAAGTAATCATAAAATTTAGTTAAATCTTTATTTTTACTTAAAATCTACAAGCCGCCATGCGAGGGGCCCTGCGCGGGCGACGGAGATCGCTCAGTGCCGAGCTGACCGTCGTGGGGGTAGGTCGCGCGCTTCGCCGCCGCCGCACCGATCGTGTCGTCTGTGATTTTGTTTACGCGAAGTGACAAAACTGTTCTAAAACTATTGTTACGCAAAAAAAGACGCTTAGTGCTTAGCTACCTGTTATGATAACTAAATAGACTTGTAAATATGTGTACTTACTTTCTGTTGAGTAGTTAACGAGTGAACATTTTGTTACGTTGTGTTTTAGAATAAAAAATAAAAATGCCACCGCGAAAGAAATATTCGAAGAGTACTGCGAAAGTGCACGAATTAAGGTAAGAATAAGTACCTTTCTAATAATAATTATGTACACAACACATCTGTTTGATTCCGAAGCTGATCTTAGCGCAGTGGAAGCAAATTAAAGTTATCTTAAAATCTAAAACTAAATGGTCGATCAGCCTCGGAACAACATTTGACTACGATTCGTAGTGCTCTTTACTATAGCTAAATAAAATAAATTTAATGAGAGAATTCTGCTCCGGAAAGTTTCCGGCCGAGAAATTCTTGTTTCCAAAATCTACTTAAACAGGGCCCAGCAACGAATTGCTTACCGAGCGAACGATGACGCCGTCGTTTCCTTGTAAGTCTAGTTTTTGACAGGAAAAATAGGTATCAGGTTTGAGGAAGACTTTTGGATTGGGACTTAGGTACTAGACTTACTGCACCCGGGCACCAGCTCGTGTGGCACTCCGTCCCTCCGACAGTTTTGGCTTCACCTCAGTTCATCACTCCACCATTCACCAGTTCACAGTTCGACATCAACAATGTTTTCAACACAAAAACAACTAAAGATTCCTCTCCGAATGAGGAATCGGCCCCGTTGGCCCCAATCAAGAAAACAATCAAAAATATATGGCTATCGGCAGCCGCGACGCGAGCGACGACTCAAAGTGAGGTTATGTTACCGGCGACCACGTTGGCCTCAATCAAAAAGCCGGAACCAAAAATCACTTGGTTCACTTCCCCACCGAACAGGGAAAACCACACGAGAAAACCGAAAGCACACTAAATTACTTATTTATAATTAAACTTCGCATCCACGATGCGGGCGACGGCAGAGGACGTGACAAGATGACAGAGCAGTGTTGCCAGCACCGCGCGCCCATTTTATACGAAAACTAAACATTCACCCGCCCCGGACCGACCCATCGGTCCGCTCTATGCATGGCAGGCGTGATAATGTAGCTACTGCTCGCTTAAGAACTGAATCCCCCACCTGAACTTCTGCAACTCGAGGAGTGCCATCACTACCCGGAAACAGGTTGAGAATGCGCCCCGGCGCCAACGCAGTGGCGGTAGGTTGGCATCCTTAACCAGAACGAGATCCCCAATGCAGGGGTTCAGTCCTGTCCGTCCACTTAAGGCGTTGCTGCAGAATGTGCAAGTACTCAAGCGACCAACGCTTCCAAAAGTTTTGAGTCATTTGCTGCAACAACTGATAACGCGACAAACGATTGCTATTCACCTCCGTATAGGGATATTCCGGCAAGGCGTTAAGTGGGCGGCCAATTAAGAAATGCCCTGGCGTCAGGGCCTCTAAATCATTTGGGTCTGAGCTGAGCGGACACAAAGGACGCGAATTGAGTACAGCCTCAATTTTACAAAACACGGTCGCCAGCTCCTCGAAAGTCAAAATTGTTAACCCTACAACGCGCAACAAATGCGTCTTAGCGGACTTTACAACCGCTTCAAAAATACCACCCCAGTGAGGGCACGCTGGTGGATCGAACACCCAGGTAATGCCCTGACGGGAGAGGCCCGTGCTGATGGCTTCTTCGTTCTCCCTTAAGAACGTTACAATTTCCTTCATACACCGATCAGCACCCTTAAAGTTGGTACCACAATCCGACCTGATCAGCGCTGGTCGCCCTCGTCGCGACGTAAATCTCTCCAGCGCTGCCAAAAGGCCTCCGTAGATAGGTCGGCCACGAGCTCCAAGTGGACGGCCTTGGTGGCTAGGCACACGAACACGCACAAGTACGCCTTGATAGACTTTGCGTTCCGTAGGCGTGATGCCTTTACCATGAAAGGGCCTGCAAAATCCGTTCCCACACCTGCAAACGTCCAGGCCTCCGTCACCCGGTCCGGTGGGAGATCTCCCATCTGTGGCTGCATTGTGGCTGCCTTCAAGCGGTAACAAGGCAAGCACCTAAACACAACGCTACGTACCGTTCGTCGTCCCGATAAGATCCAAAACTCGCGCTGTAGAATGGCCAATAGCGCATTACAGCCCGCGTGCGAGTTTTTCTCATGACGATCCCTGACTAAGAGCTCAACTAAGGGTCCCCTTTTGGAAGTAACAGTGGATGCCGAGCCGAAAAGGGCAGGCTAGCGTTCCGAAGTCTGCCTCCAACCCTGAGCATACCTTGCTCATCCAGGAATGGGTTGAGGCGCACAATTCCTCCCTTCAGCTTTCCACGTCCATCCCTGAGCAGCCTGACCTCCTCTTCAAAATGTTCCGCCTGGACGACTCTAACTAATGAGCATAGAGCCGCATTCCGTTCCGCAGGCGAGAGGACAGGTGTAAAGTTCCGTTCTGCTTGAGGCTTCCTGCAGTTGTTCACGAACCGTTTGATCCAACCTGTCACCCCAAGAAGTTTGTCGAGGAGCTATACCGTTCCAGCAAGAAAGCTGGGTTAGGCTTCGGTACGAGTTGCCCCACGTTCACTCGCAAACCTCGATCAGGTGGCCCAAGCGGCGCCCTGCACTCGTTGAATGGCCATTCCTGCGGCGACTCAGTCAGCCATTGAGGTCCCCACCACAGTGGGTGACTCACCAAATCAGGTGCCCTGCACCCGCGCGAAGCGCAGTCCGCTGGGTTCCATTCTCCCGGTACGTGCCTCCACACTAACGGAGTTTCCGACCCCGTAATCTGTGACACCCGATTTGCCACGAAAACCTCAAGTGTATGTACCGACGTCTGCAACCAGCACAGAACTATCCGACTGTCAGTCCACGCGTACACCGTTTCATCCAAGTTGATGGTACCACGCAGATTGCAGGTTACATGATTTAGCAAGCGCGCTAGAAGAGCTGCCCCTGCCAATTCCAATTTGGGGATGGTCCATCTAGTTCTGACTGGTGCCACCTTACTTTTGGCCATAACCAGACGCACGTGCACAGTTCCCGTTGAACTTGCTGTCCGAAGGTATACAGCTGCCGCGTACCCTCGCTCCGAGGCGTCACAAAACCCATGTAGGGTAGCCTTACATCCCACCGATGGGACTAACTTGCGGGGTATCGCGATGTGCACAATCCCTGGTAAGGTGGTCACAAACTTGAGCCAATCCTTCAACAACTCTCCGGAGAGTTGGTCGTCCCATCCTAAGTTGGCTAGCCACAACCTTTGTAAAAGCACTTCGCCATGAACGTAACCGGGGCGATCCATCCGCTAGGATCGAACGTTCTAGCGATTGTCGACAGTACCGACCGCTTAGTCCAAGTTTTCTCCAAAGGTCGGGCTCGATCTTGTACGTGAATACGTCATGCGTTGGCCTATATTGCACCCCGAGGATGCCCAACGTGTTTGGATTGTCCGGGTTCTCAAAGAGGTGCGGGTCCTGATGGAACTCGCCTGGCAAACCGGCCAGGAGCTCTGGGCAACTGGACAACCATTTCCGCAACTCGTAACCTCCTGAACCCATGATCGCGATCAACTCGTCTCGTAGAATTAGCGCCTGCTCCACGCTATCAGCACCCGTGCAGATATCGTCCACGTAGACATCGCGATCCAGTACTGCTGCGGCTCGAGGATATCTTACCCTTTCCTGTGCGGCCAACTCTCGCAGCGTACGTACTGCCAAATACGGACTTGGCTTAAGTCCATACGTCACCGTGTTAAGTTCGTATGTGACCATCGGCTCATCTGGGCTCTCACGCCACAAAATCAGCTGATACCGACGGTCATCCGGATGTATCATGGTTTGGCGAAACATCATTTTGACGTCTGCGACGAACGCTACCTGGTGTAACCGAAAGTCTGTGAGAATGTCCACAATGTCCCGGTTCAATTTAGGACCCGCGTGCAAACATTGGTTCACAGACACACCATTCGAGGTAGGAGCAGAACCGTCAAACACCACCCGTATTTTCGCCTCAGGTGACTTCAAGACAGCCAGGTGTGGAATGTAATAATGCTCGACACACCTCCAATCCAGGCTGGACACCGACATGTGGCCCAATTGAATATATTCCCGCATGAATTCTATATACTTCTGCCGAAGTGCTGGGTCTCGCCTCATCTTCCGCTCCATTCCGAGTAGTCTCCGTTCCGCGAGCTGTCGCGAACTACCTAAAGCGGGGCGGTTTGGGAGAAAAGGTAGCCTGGTCACGAATCTGCCTGACGGGCATCTCGCAGTGTTGTATTGATAGAACAACTCGCACTCGTCATCCTCTGGCTTCCGTCTGTCCGCCGTGGGCGGCTCTTCAGACTCCCAAAACCTCTGCAGCACCTCTGACAGCACACTACCATAGAGGACCGGATCCCTTCTGGTAGGTCCTAAGGTCTCCAAACTGGGCCGAAAACAACATACCCCTGTGGTATCTACGGCCACCAAACCAGTTTCCTGGAGTACCTTCTTCCTACCGCACCATAATCTCCCGAGGACGTCTGACCCGAGAAGTACGTCCACCGTACCAGGAGTATCAAAATCAGGATCAGCTAACTCCAACCCTGTGGTTAACCCTCGTACCGTTGGTGGTAACCTAACCTGAGGAGTTTCCCAACCACTTCATCCAGCACCACGGCTGAGACTTGATAGCTGACCCTGTACATGTGCTACCTAATGCGAACTCAAAGTTCGTCTGACCCCGAATGTCAGGCACATTTAGGCCCCCGATGCCTACAGCTTCATCCTCACTTGGCCGTACATTTAGGCCTAGCCTACTCACCAGCTTACTCGATACAATACATCCCTGAGCCCCTGTATCCAGTAGGGCTCTTACTTGAATGGTCCGGCCACCGTATCCCCATACCCAAATCTTAGCCGTTGGCAAAAGTACCGTGATTGGACGGGAGCCGAAGCTGATGAGTAGGCGGCGATTACCTAGCGGGAATCTAAACGCGGTGAGGCCGCGTCCCGCGGGGTATCCTCACTACCCAAACCTGTGTATGGGTCCCACTCCTGCTGGTAGGGAGGTCTGCCCATAAAGGCCATGGCTGGAGCTCTATAGTACCCCAACGGCAAACGTCCGTACCGAGGTTGCGCCTGTAGCCGCGGGTACTCAGGCATAGGCGGAGGCATGCGTGGGTCTTGAGACCCAACCAGGTGGCTCAAGCCCGCAGAATACTGCATGCACCCTGGTGGCTGCCTAGTGCTCCCCTGACACCCGCCCGTTGAATCCCGTACCTGGGATGGGTGTCCTTGGCCACGTTCCTGTGCCGCTCTTCCCCAATCCGGCACCTGCTGCCGTGGTGGAGATCGTCCCCACGTCCTTGGGTAAGTGGGCTCCGTCTGTTGACGTTCCCCTGCCTGTCCCTGTGACCGATGCGGAGGTGGGCTCCTCCTTGGAGGGGGGAGCGTTGCTCCCTCCCTTGGTGGGCAGGCTCCTTCGCTGATCCGGTCCAGCGCTGCCCCGGCGCCTCCGGAGCGATTCATGCAGAGCAGCGGATGGTGTGCACCCTGGCAGTACCTACAGTTGGTGCTTGAAGGGCACTCGCACCTGATGCGGCCCCAGGCACCGAAAACACCAACGCCTCTGCTGTGCCACACCCCGTCTCCTCTGAATCCGCTGCGCAGCAAACTCCTGACACGCCGTTACCCTGTGGCCTGTCTCCTGCAGTAGGCACACCCTGATTCCAATGCGATATTGTACCGCTTGGGTTGCCCACTGTTGCCTCCTCGCGCCGGTGCACCCGGCCGTTCCGGGTGGCGAGGGCAGAGGTCTCCTTGCGAGGGCTTCACCAGCCTGGACGTCCACTCGCCTGCTTTCGGCCTCGAGGAACGACTTCAGATCCTCGTAGGTCGGGAGGTGGTCCGAGGACTTGCCCCATGTAGCTGCTCGAATCGAGCGACCATTTCGCTCGGCAGGCGGCGAAGCACTGTGTGGACCAAGATATAACCGTAGCCCGCCACTGGCAAACCCTGTCGCTCCAGTGCGCTGACCGCGACGCTGACTGGGTGGAAGATTTTCTCGCGGAGGTCCGTACCTCGCGTTATGGTTGGTATTGACAGCCACTGGTCTAACAGCCTGTCTACAATCAGGCGCTTGTTTCGATACCGGTCGGAAAGGATCTTCCACGCCACCTCATAATTGCTATCCGAGACAGCCAAATGCGTCAGCAATTCATGAGGCTCTCCATGTAGCCTGGACATCAGCTGAGCCATCTTGTACGCCGGCGTTATGTCCGTCCGTGTGTGGACCACACTGCTATACAGGTCCTCAAACGCCGGCCAGTCGGCGTAATCGCCTGCAAAGACTGGAACCGTAACAGGCGGAAGTGGCACCTGTAATCCTTGTCCCACTTTACCACGGAATGGCTTTTCCTTTCCGTCACGTCGCCTAGATATGTCCGCAGCTGCCTGCGCAATGTCCTGTGCCAGCTCCAAGCACTGGCTTACATCGCCCTCAACCAGCTCCTTATCTTCAGGGTTAGGAGCTTCCTCAAGGAGCATGAGGCACTCTGTGAGGTGTTCCGACACAACCCGAACCCGTTCATCTGCCTGTAGTGCACTTTTCAAGAGCGCGTCCTCCCGGTCCTCGCGGCCGATCATTGCCGCTGTGGTAGTAAACCACCTTAATTCTGTCTTTATAGCAGCCTTATACCTGGCGATCGAGGAGCCATGGTACCAACTTTACACACTCGACTTAATAAAACGAAAAACCAATAAACAAATACCACAAAATAAATGTTAGTTGACTGGCCTAGACCTTACCGATAAGGTACCGTTCACTAGGCAAACAATACAGTCAAAAAAACCGAAACAATATTTTCCAAAATTAATAAAATATGTGGGTAATATAAAAACACGCTTAATACTAAATTACGGCTAACTATGTTGCAATAAAGCAACCACGCTCTGCTACCAAAAATGTTTGATTCCGAAGCTGATCTTAGCGCAGTGGAAGCAAATTAAAGTTATCTTAAAATCTAAAACTAAATGGTCGATCAGCCTCGGAACAACATTTGACTACGATTCGTAGTGCTCTTTACTATAGCTAAATAAAATAAATTTAATGAGAGAATTCTGCTCCGGAAAGTTTCCGGCCGAGAAATTCTTGTTTCCAAAATCTACTTAAACAGGGCCCAGCAACGAATTGCTTACCGAGCGAACGATGACGCCGTCGTTTCCTTGTAAGTCTAGTTTTTGACAGGAAAAATAGGTATCAGGTTTGAGGAAGACTTTTGGATTGGGACTTAGGTACTAGACTTACTGCACCGGGCACCAGCTCGTGTGGCACTCCGTCCCTCCGACAGTTTTGGCTTCACCTCAGTTCATCACTCCACCATTCACCAGTTCACAGTTCGACATCAACAATGTTTTCAACACAAAAACAACTAAAGATTCCTCTCCGAATGAGGAATCGGCCCCGTTGGCCCCCAATCAAGAAAACAATCAAAAAATATATGGCTATCGGCAGCCGCGACGCGAGCGACGACTCAAAGTGAGGTTATGTTACCGGCGACCACGTTGGCCTCAATCAAAAAGCCGGAACCAAAATCACTTGGTTCACTTCCCCACCGAACAGGGAAAACCACACGAGAAAACCGAAAGCACACTAAATTACTTATTTATAATTAAACTTCGCATCCACGATGCGGGCGACGGCAGAGGACGTGACAAGATGACAGAGCAGTGTTGCCAGCACCGCGCGCCCATTTTATACGAAAACTAAACAACATCATATTATTTGGTACAAAAACGCCTCCGTACTGGTTGCTTCAGCCCCACAAATGCCTTACATACCTACGTTACGTGCTCCTTTTTTAGGGTCTCGTATTGGTTTCGTATATTTTTTGTAATATTGTACCTACCTACTTTGGACCACGTTCAAGTAGGGGAGGTCGGGGCAAGACGGATTGGCGGGCAAGACGGATTGGCGGGCAAGACAGGGTGGCGGGTAAGACGGGGTACCGGACAAAAAACCATGTTTCAATTGACTATAGTACAGTCATTCGAATAGGCCATATTTGACAGCTGTCAAAATCATGTTAATGCTATGACACAAGGTCTATTTTTACCCGACTGCCTCAGAAGGAGGGTTATGTTTTTCGAGAGTATATATATATCGCTCATCTAGAACTACAAAGACGTAACTTACATTTTGCAAATTTTACAGGAGAGCGTTTTAAAGATTTTTTTACGCTTCTTTTTTGTCTTAAAACTTCATTTTATATAGTTTACAACTGCAACTGCGATATTTTGGATGTTTAACTATAAAGGTACAGTAAAGTAACAAAAATATTTAAACATGTCAAGTTTGAGTGTCAAAAAATCCACTTTAAGTTTTTTGACACATGCAGTTATGTCTTTGTTGCACTGAAAATTACTCATTTTGTAAGTTGTGTCACAAAATATGTATTAGATTCTTTATTTGTGGCAGTGTACAGCCAAGTCAAGACCGGTTAGACACTTGAACTGTTATTGTAAGTCGTGTGTGTGGCATAGAAACGGTCTGAAGACTATAATGTCTGACCCGACTTGAGCTTGACTGCACACCTGCGCCCCTGTTTGATAGTACAACCGTATGGGCTGTTTCTCGCCTATTCGTTTTGATGCAGTTTTCGGAATACTGAATTAACTAGGTTGGTATCTGGAACTATCCAAGTACACTTGAGAGTACCCTCCCACCACTTTTTGCGGTCCAGTGCTCTTGTGTACTCGTCGTCCGCAACCCAGGCTTCTCGTGACGGTTGATACATTAAAAAACCTTTTGCAGTCCAGTGCTGGACGTGTACCAGCCGCCTTTATTAAGTAATCGTGCTATTTTACGTGGATTAAGCTCCAGGACATGCTAGCTGCTAGCTGTTATCTAGAAAAAGTCTCTCCGTGCTCTATTACATATTTTTCGGATATCACAGCAATGATCATCTCACTATATTCGCGATTGTACTACACCTGCCACTGCATTGATCTCCCTTGCTCTTCATAAGAAGAGCTGGCTTGGCTGAAACAAGCCAGCTCTTCTTATGAAGTCCGGCGAGCTGAAGAGGATGGACTTGGCACCGCAGAAAGAGACCAACTTGGAAAAAACTCGGCCTCAAGTCAGAAGAGGAAATAAAATTCCTGAAATAGGCAATCAGGACCTTCAATTAAGTCTCTCACCGCATGGGGGTGAACGCAGCTTCCAGCGTAGACGAGTTCCATTCCATCGTTGTGATATCTACTTTGAGGAGATAATTACTGCCAGAGGCGAACTGGAGGTCTTTAGACCCATATGAGGTTACTCAAAGTGGTGCTGCCCAGAAAACCTGACGTGGCCTACAGTTATATAGCTTGTTTTTTATAGGGAAGGCTTGTATGGGAACGTATATTTTTTTGCGTAGAGCAAAGCCCTATAGGTACGGGTATTCTATACATCTACCTGAGCCAAAAACGCCCGGTAGCCGGATTCAACACCGTGCATTGGGTTAAAGTACAGTCCTCCCGGCGCTCAGAAAAAAAAATCTGTTGGCTTATTTTGGACCTTTGAGACAAGTTTGGTGTCATTTTCAGGTAACTAGATGATGCCCAATTCATTCCCTATACCAGTTTTTTAGGGTTCCGTAGCAAAATAAGTCGCAATACTTAAAATAATAAATTTTTTGTAGTTACAAAATGTAAACAAACCAGCATTTTTTCATATTTTTGTATGCAACTTGCTTTATAAAAAATACTGTCTGAAAGCCCATTTAATGCAGATTATTTGAACATTAACATTATTTATATTTTAAATTATTTTCTGCGTTAAAAAAAATAATCCTACACGTACCTAACTGATTCCTGCGGGCGGGGCGCAGGTTTCGCTCGGTTTTCTGTTGGGAAATAGTATAAGATTTTGAAGTAAATCAACACTATTTAGTATGAATGGTTAAAACAGGTCCACTTGAGTCGAAATTGACTGATAGGAAGCTTCAAATCTGCGACAGGTAGGAGTAGGAGGGTTTCAAAGTACCGAGGCCTCGGCGTTCAGAAATAAAAATGTGCTGGTATCGTTTTAACCTTTGAGACAAGTTTGGTATCGTTTTCAGGTTACTAGATGACGTCCAATTAATTCCCCATACCAGATTTGTAGGGTTCAGTAAAAAAATATGACGCAATACTAAAAATATTATACTTTAGTAATATACAAAGCAAAGAAACCCTCATGCTTTCATACGTTTGTATCAATCTTAGATAAAATTTATTAAATACACTGTCTGACAGCACACATAATGTAGATTCTAAAAAATTACAGGAGATATAAATTTGACAATCATTGTAGAATGAAACATTGAATTGAAAGTGATTAGTTTCCGCTTGGTTTAGGTGTTCCGCTATGGCTGACTTCTTGGCATCGTTGTTTTTTACAGCTCTGATATGTTCCTTCATGCGGTCGACTATTGTTCTTTTGGTCTGACCAATGTAAGAACTCCCACAGCTGCAATTAACTTTGTAGACGCTGGGAGTTTGAAGAGGAAGCTGATCTTTAGGCGATTGTAGTAGCTTTCCAATTTTGTTAAAGGGAGTGAAAACAGTTTTTATGGAAAACTTTCCTAATAATCTGCCTATTTTATCCGTCACTCCCTTTACATAAGGCAAAAATGCTGGCTGTTGTTGCGCTTCTTTTGCTTTCCTCTTTTTTGTTTTCTTTTAAGTCTCGCAAGCTTTGACATTATAATCGTTCCACTGTAAGACCGTCTTGACATGATTCAGCTCTTTAGCTAGGTGGTTCACATCACACAACCAACGATCTAACAACAGAATCCAGATGCCGTGGATGATGGTGTGACGTAGAATGCAAATACTTGTCGGTATGCGTTGGTTTTCTGTAGACCGAATGACTTCAAGATCCATCTTCTTTGACCTCAACTCACACATCTAGGAAGGCGAGCTTTTTTGGTCTTCGATCTCACAGGTAAATTTTAATTTTGAGTGAATGTTATTCAAAAATGCCAAGTAGTCCTTTACCTCTTCCTCTTTTCCTCCTATTGTACAAAAAACGTCATCTACATACATTTTCCATAATTTGACAGTGGATGAGGCTGATAGGATGACCTCTATGTGTTCCATCCAGATGTTAGCTACTATGGTAGCAACGTGACTGCCCATTGCCACTCCATCAATCTATAGGTAGTATCGACCATTGTACAAAAAGTAGCTCGTGCTACGAAATAGTGAGTGACAATAGTAGTGGTTCGAGTAACCGAGTAGAACGCAGTCGACGAATCCGAAAGAGGGTAGACAGATATGTTTGCCCTTAGAAAGATGACATCACTCGCCGAGCCAGTCTACTCGTGACCATGGAGCGTGCAACCGCTCCGAAATATCGAGGTAAACAAAAACCTAATCACGGTAATAATCCCGTTTTAAACAATAATTTAAGTGTTATGTTTTTTCGTTTATTAATTAAAAAATATAAAAAATTACACTAATAGGTATTATGATGGCAAAAATTAGTGACTGTTAGCATAACTGGGCCCTACTAGTTGTAGTATAACTCTGTTAAAACCTACAGCGGTTTCGGAACTCAATCGCCTGACAATTTGTACTAATCGAAATACCGCGTATTCAGTAGATTCGCGCCACGTACCGCGCCGGTTTCGCTCAGGTTTGAATAGGGCCTTAATGGATGGGCTAAGAAAACGAACGGAGCGCTCGTTCATAGCGTCTTTTTTTTAATAGTGCTTGTTTTTCAGGTTTTTTGTTTACTCCCACGCTGCACTGCCGACAGTTGCTGTAACTTTCAATGTTTCATTCTACAATGATTGTCAAATTTATATCTCCTGTAATTTTTTAGAATCTACATTATGTGTGCTGTCAGACAGTGTATTTAATAAACTTTATCTAAGATTGATACAAACGTATGAAAGTATGAGGGTTTCTTTGCTTTGTATATTACTAAAGTATAATATTTTTAGTATTGCGTCATATTTTTTTACTGAACCCTACAAATCTGGTATGGGGAATTAATTGGACGTCATCTAGTAACCTGAAAACGATACCAAACTTGTCTCAAAGGTTAAAACGATACCAGCACATTTTTATTTCTGAGCGCCGAGGCCTCGGTACTTTGAAACCCTCCTACTCCTACCTGTCGCAGATTTGAAGCTTCCTATTAGTCGATTTCGACTCAAGTGGACCTGTTTTAACCATTCATACTAAATAGTGTTGATTTACTTCAAAATCTTATACTATTTCCCAACAGAAAACCGAGCGAAACCTGCGCCCCGCCCGCAGGAATCAGTTAGGTACGTGTAGGATTATTTTTTTTAACGCAGAAAATAATTGAAAATATAAATAATGTTAATGTTCAAATAATCTGCATTAAATGGGCTTTTAGACAGTATTTTTTATAAAGCAAGTTGCATACAAAAATATGAAAATATGCTGGTTTGTTTACATTTTGTAACTATAAAAAATTTATTATTTTAAGTATTGCGACTTATTTTGCTACGGAACCCTAAAAAACTGGTATAGGGAATGAATTGGGCATCATCTAGTTACCTAAAAATGACACCAAACTTGTCTCAAAGGTCCAAAATAAGCCAACAGATTTTTTTTTCTGAGCGCCGGGAGGACTGTACTTTAACCCCCCCTCCCCCCCTCCCTGCACGGTGTTGAATCCGGCTACCGGGCGTTTTTGGCTCAGGTAGATGTATAGAATACCCGTACCTATAGGGCTTTGCTCTACGCAAAAAAAAGTACCTTTTCCCTATAAAAAACAAGCTAATAGTGCAGAACTTCTCGTTGAGCTGTCAGGATCATGGACAACTCCTCAGTGATGCTCGGTTTCCGCACCAGCTTGACTGCTGTTTCGAGATAGTCTCAAGAGGAGGCTGAGGCAGTCAACGACGAGCCGCCGCTGGCTGACGGGTACTAGCCGGGTTTCTCCTTATGGGTTATCATCCGCCTGGTTGACATGGCCGTGGTGTGAGGATCTGCTTGGGCACCTGGACATGACTGCAGTCGGCACGTAGTTCTAAGCCCATCAGGGCCAGCCTCAAAGGCTTTCACGATTTATGAATTGTTTAGTGCAATTTTGCCACAAAGTACAGTTAAGTCACTAAGTTGCTGTGCCACAATGACAGTTAATACTTTTGCGTCATTAGTTCATAAAAAATAAAGAGCTATATTAGGTTAACGCCGACACAAAATACAAATATGGCATGGTTGCCCAAAAATTATATATAGTTTTGGTGATACAAAGACAAGAAATACATTTGCGGCAATGTAGCACTCAAATTTTTTGTCATAATTGGTGCTACTAAGACAGAAAAATACATTTACGACGGTGTAGCACTCTGAAATGACAGATCATTACGTGGCGCCCAACACAAATGAAAAATATGACGTCGTAGCACTCTGGGAAGGTCCAATTTCAGACCAATGCAACAAAGACATTGTCGCTATCTTTCGGCCATTTGTTGAACAATAAAAACGTCTTTGTAGCACCATATGTATTGACCATTTTAGAACAATTTGGCATCATTAACTCATTTTTGCATTTTTCGACAGTTACGTCTTTGTAGTACTAGATGAGCGATATATGTATGTAAGTATGTATGTATGTGGACAAGAAAATTCTTTTTCACGTTCTACAGCCCAAACGGATAGTTGGATTTTGACATATGAGGTGTCGTTAGATTCGTCTCAGCAGCGCAAGTGACACTGGCTGTATTAAAAATTCATAAATTCAAGATGGCGGTTTTTTATCGCAAAATATAACTTTGTAATTACAGCAGTCGGGTTTTTGTTTTTTTTATTTTATTTGTTGACATGTTTATTTATTTTTATACTTTATTGCACATAGTACAAAAGGCGGGCCTAATGTCACGCGGCATTCTCTACCAGCCAACCAGAGGGTAAACAGAGAGAAAGATACGGGTGCACTCGGGTGTAAAAACATCAAAATAAGGAAAGAAAAACAAATTATGCCTATTTATACAAATAAATACCTAGATACCATACATATATATTAGTTTCTAGAATATACCTGCACAAATACGTCTTAAAATAAACTGTCTGATTTTTATTCAGATGGACTAAACTGACATTTGGTGGGTTGCCACGTTATTGTATTTAAAAATGGTAAAAAAATAGTGTTGTACCCAAATGATTAAGTTATGTGATTCAAAGATTGTGATTGAATCTTTTTGAAAATAAATTTAGTTAATTTCAATTTTCATTAATTAATTGTTCTAAAAGACAAACTTACTATTTTGTAAAAACAAACAAACTAACTTCATATTTATTTCCTGTCTGACGACCGACCACATTACGTTTTTGTCGTTATTGTCAGAGGATTTGAATTTATTTATTCACCAGGTTCACTAGCATAGTAACTTGTAAAGATTGTTTACCTTATAGGTAAACGTTACAGTCTTCTATCTGACCTACCTACAGATTTTTGAAAATCTGGTGGAAAATGTACGAAAAAGTAAAAAAAAGCAATAAATTATCTTAATTACCATTTATTTCTGAAGAATCGGTATCGGAATCCGAATCTGTGACATTAATAATAAAAGTTTCTGTCACGTTATCAATTAGGTGGTCGAGCTGCATCATTTTGGTCTCTTCCTTTATAACATGATCAATACAGCTCGACCACCGTTCTGGTGTCACCAATTGCAGCCCTTCATTGAACAACTGTTTCAAGTCGGCCATTTTAAAACTTTTATTATTTCTCGCGACATGCCCCTTTACCTGTGCCCATACTAACTCTATGGGATTCAGTTCGCAGTGGTAAGGGGGCAGTCTTAAAATGGTGACACCGTAAGCTGCAGCGAGCTCATCGACAGCATTTTTTTGGTAAGCAGCAAGTTCTTTTGGGCACTTCTGTATTTTTTGCACAATTGGCGAAGTGCAAAAATGGCATCCGTTGTTCCCGGCCCGGCATAAACCAGAACTGGTTTTAAGTAATTTCACATTCCACTCGCAATCGTCTTTCTATCACCTTATCCCATACTTTTAACGTATGTGACATGAGCTTTATTCCTCGATAGTTGCCACAGTCCTGTACATCACCCTTGATACAGCCCATAACATTTCATAATTTAAAATCTAATTTATAAACTTAATCTAATCATTATAATATAATAAAACTAAGTTGATAAAAATGTACTTGCCGATAAAACTTTAAAAGGATTTCCGGTACGATTAAGGGACTTATATAGTGCAATAGCCCTTTATCTCCCCTCAAACAAGAAAATTCCCGTTTTAACTTAAAGGGCGTATTTTTAAAGTTATAAGGACTTTTTCTATCCCTCAAGTAGTGACGCCATCTATTGTCAAGTAGTCGAACTCCACCGTTCGTGATCTTTGATGCAATCTGTTTCAAAATTTTGGATTTTAAATGCAATGTATTTAAATCATTTTTATTAGACCAAACAGATAATACCGCGAGTGAAACCGTGGGCGGAAAGCTAGTTTTTAAAATAAAATCTAATTTATAAACTTCTTCTTACGGAAAATTCGATAATGACTTGACCTCAGACCTCCTTACACCTAAGGAGAACGCAGCCATGTAGTAACTTTGGTCGTAACTCAGACTTTGACTGGGAAAAATTCAAATCAACCAGATGTTTTTATAGATAGATAGAACATACACCACAAATGATTAAAACAACAATACAGAAAACTTACAGCTAGAAATAAGCAAAGGCAGCCTTATCGCTTGCAGTTGCAGCGATCTCTTCCAGGCAACCTTTACCTTGAAAAAGATAGTTGAAACAAATTTACAAGTAGTTGCACAAACAATTTAATTTTATAATTTTATTTTCATAAAATAAGAAAAAAATTATGCGTATAAATATAAAATATACGCGTAATGTAAACTCTTTTACGTAAAATAAAGATGCGTAATAAATACGCAAGTATTTATTAAGCTATTTATTAACGAAAACAAATACATCGAGGAATCATGTCACTAAAGTTCAAAGAATCAAATGAATGAGTCAAACCACAACACTAGACAAATGATTGCAACATTTAAAAAAAAATAGGTCATTCTTAGCTGTCAGTTGAGTCCATCTGAATAAAAATCAGACTAATATATATATTTAATACTCTATTGTGAACAGAAAAAAATTTACCTAATACCAAGACGGATAGTACTGCCAGCGCCATCTAGTTTGATGAGCGAAAAAGTTATTGCGTTCAAATTACCGTAGATGGCAGTAGCAGTGAAACAATTTAGCTCATTTGACATATTTCCTAGTATTGGTTTGACAGCTGCCAAATATGGCCTGTTCGAATGACCGTACTATAATCACAGTTTAAGCGTCGTACAATGCGCCGTCATGATTTTAATCAGTGGCCAGATTGCCGTGGTCTTATATTACACAGACAGCAAAATTTCCAATAAACTGATTTTTGGACAAGACCTTATCACATTTTCTTTTCTTTCCACTCGTAACTGTGATAATAGAGTGATAATAAATATTGATTTTGGCTTGCATTTTGAATATTTATTTATTGATTTTTCATTGATAAATTATACGTCGGGGCAAGATGGGGTAAGCCATATCATACCATATAAAATATAAGTACTGATGTGTCGCGGCAACATTCCCGTGCCCAGGCAGTTTCCAGTGGGAAAGTTCCCGGCAATATTCCCACTGGGAATGTGCCCGGGAGCGGGCACATCATTATCCCGGGCACGGCACATCGCTAAATATAAGGGACAAAACATATTTTTATTGCAATGAGGATGGATATCCCGTTATTTCTGTCGAAAATGGGCATCCAAAGTAGTCTATAGGCGAAATATTAAAAAGTCGTCTCCTTCTCGAATTCTGTGCCACCCTCCTATAAATGGCTAAGACTGGTATCGATAGATTTCTTGTGCTCTACAGAACTCGGACATGCCTGTCTTAGTTGAAGAAAATGGTGCGTTTGACATCTGTGACGTCACAAAGATGGCGGTCGAGCTTTAAGGCATCGATTTAAATGTTTGATATGTCATATAAAAGGTATTGTTATTGTCTACAATCATATCCGTCATACAATCATACCCGCATTATGGGGCAAGATGGGGCAAAGTGCATTTTTTTTAATTTCTATTTATCGCAAACATACCGCAAAAAGCACCATACCACCACCTACACCATACTGCAGAATCCCGCACACTCCGCAAATATGCTACACCTTACTGCAAAATTCCCTCACCTCCCTACACCATACCACAAAATCGGTATACCGTAATACCGTTTTATTCTGACATCCAATCGTCTATACCGATAATCATACTTTTAAGCAAGCAAGCAAGTACATACATAGTACATACTACCTACCTCTTATTGCTACTTACTATTACCGATTATGTCGGTCACATCACTAGTTAATCTCTTTAAAGGTAATTTATTAAAAATAAAAGAAAGTATTTTTATGAATCTTTTCTATGCAATGCAATAATAATCGAAGATCAATATTCAAAAATCATTCAAACGGGAGTGCTTTTTTTTGCAGGATAATCATCGTTACTATGACGTCACAGGTACTTTTTCAGTAATTTACCATTATTTCCTAAATTACGCCACTGAAAAATTTGAATCTTTCTCATATTAATTTGCGATCGAAATTATGCAAAATGATCAGTGAAAATTTGCGAGCCAGACGTGCTCTTGGACAGTGTTTATTATTTTTTTTCTAATAAATTTTCACCAAAGTTGTTATTTCCTTAGATGGCCATCATATAAGTAGAGGATATCCCTGCAAAAAATCAGCACGATCCACAAAGTAGCTTAGTTGCGATGTAAAAAAGGCGTATTATGGTCCAAAATTTCCTCGAAAACGAAATATCGACCATGACTTTTTATCGAAAAGGTATTGCCCCTCACTAAAGCCCACGTTATTGGATTTTTCTTTGAGGTCCATAGAAAAATCCATAGTATAAACGGGACACCATGTATAAGGGACAAAACATATTTTTATTGCAATGAGGATGGATATCCCGTTATTTCTGTCTAAAATGGGCATACAAAGGATGTACTGGCTTATATGACGATCTGTTTCATATTTGGGAATTTTGATATTCAAATTAAGCTCAACTCATACATTATGGTAAATACCCCCAATCTCCCATCTTGCCCCGCTTGCAAGAATACCGTCTTACCCCCGGGGGGTACCCCGTCTTACCCGCAGTATGGGGCAAGATGGGGCAAAGAGTACTTTTTTTAATTTCGATTTTACATCTAAGTTTAGTTATGAATCTTCGTGAAATGACTAAAAAGAAATAGATGTATTTTTGAAGTTTCCCCACAAATTATAAATCTTTGATTCATTGCCCGTCTTGCCCCGGCCTCCCCTACCTACCTACACCACGACGGCTTGCAGCGGCGTGCCGCAAGTGGTTTGTTCGGAGTCGGAGTTTTTCTATGTAACTCAATAATTATCGAAAATCAATATTCAATAATCATTTATTTGGTAAAATAATTTACAATCTGTCATCACAAATATAACTTCTCAATATACAAACTCACTTTGTAAGTGTAAATAATATTATATTTTTATTATTTATCGCTTTTTTTAATGTACTCAAGTGACGTTATTAGTACAATTCGCCCTAATTACATTTGCGTCGTGCGCAAGTGCCGTCCTGCAGCGGCGGGCGAGTACCTACGATGTTTCGGTGCGGGGTGGCGGGGGCAAGAGAGCTTAGGCCCCGCCTTAGCGCTCAAGGTCGTTCGCGTGGACATACGCCTTAAGCTGGAGCGGATGACAACTCCTAAAACAAGCCTTGGTCATCGCCTGAGATATGCTCAGAGAGTAGCATACCTTGGAGTAGGAGCCATTGAATGTGAGCCCTACCCCAACCTTTGGAAGATGAAGGATGCATGATTGAATGGTGAAGTCTGAAAGTAGGTGAATGCGTAAGGTATCTGCTCATAACCTCAAAATTTTTGTAACAGCAAAAATTTTCTCGGGGTCGTGGGGGAAAATATAGCGTTTTACGCGTATTTTCGGTATTTTCTTCTGATTTCTATAAATCTATTCATATTTTCATTGTTTTCCTTGTTGACATGATTATTTACTACTACTGACAGAATGTCAACGTCTCACCTTTGACGGCTATCTCATAGAGCCGCGCAGTTCTCTATTAAAAAGTTATTATACTATAGCCCTTTACCCCTTTCCTATTTCTGACCTCCTGGTACTCGATTCTAAATTTATCTCGCGCTGGCACTCTTTCACTCCTCCCGGAAACGAGACCTCCGAGCCCTCCGAAGCCACAGGACTGCCCTCGTCGCCTGGACAAACCACTACATCATCAGGGCGACAAACCTCCACCATCAACACTGGCAACTTGCTGGAAGACTGGCCGCTGACAAATCTCAAGGTTTTGAAATTCGAAATCAGAATGAAGACTGGAACATTCTCGAACACCTAGCAAGCATATAAAAGCCCCGTCAGCTGCCAACCTGACAGTTCTTGATCAGCCACTGAAGACTTCAGCAAAAACTCAAGAGTACGAATACTGACAAGAAAACCTAATACAGCAAGTCCGCAATTATGTTTGCCGAAGCTCATTACGTCGTGGTCTCCGCGCCGAAGCCTCAAGTCCTCTGAACCAGTCCTGGGTCTGCGCCCTACGCTCCACGGATGCCCAGCGAGTGCCAAGAGGATGCCCTATGAGTGTCACGCGCTACCTTTTGAGGCCCTCTTCCGTTCTAGGAGGTCTTGTAGTTAATAAAAGCCCTCTCTTTTATTTACTATCTTTTCCTGCCACGGTTCCCCGCTGCTCGTGAGGGTACCAGGCTTGTTAGGGCGCCTACACACAGGACACTCTACCCACACCTACTCACTCACGCCCCCAGGGGCCACAGGCACTCGTGCTAGCGAGACCACTCCACCCTACCTAGCTACTAAGTTACACCTGCGGTTACCTCGGTTCCCTGAGTGCCGGTGCCTCTAGGAACCTGGGTAACACGACACTATGTAAGCGAAGTCTGAGTGTTTCTGTTATTAAATAACTTTTATCGACCCGCCCCATCCCCGGTCGTCTCGACGCATGAATACCCCCGACTGAGAACTCAATACAAAATACAGAATGCAAAAAAATTAAGTGAAAATATTTTAAGGTGTGGACCAGTCCACGAAATTGAATAAGTTTCCCCAAGGAACGTTGGTCGAGATATTATTTAAAATTAGACGTTCAATACAAAATATACCTACTAGCCGACCGTGGTCGGACCGAGTCTATTTGTATGGAAGGTCAAATTTTTTTCATATTTCGACCAGCCTAGTTCCTTGGTGAAAGTTGCTCAAGTTTCATGAGCTGTTTTACCTCTAAAAATATTTACACTTAATTTATTTTACACCCTGTAAGTATATGATTATGTACTTAACGTAACTACGTAACTCATCTGGCTTTACGTGTACGCTACAAAGAAACCCATCAAACAAATGAATATTTTATTGCCAGTAAAATCTTCGGAGACTTACTGCTACGGAACGGCTACGAGCTACGAATAACCGAAATACGTAAATACGCATAAGATATCTACTGAAATGACTTCTGACTTTTACGTTTACTATCTGACTCAGCTTGGTATCAAAGTATCTATTTCAGGGTGAAGGGTACTCAATTGGGCACGATATCCTGTTTAGTTGTAGGTACTTAAATTTAAATGAGATTTTATGATATTTCTTAGTTAGAATACCTCAATCAACGTCAAAACTGAATGACGCAATCACATGTCGACAGCTAGCAGCAATCCCCATATTCATAGAACTGCTTTGATGCAAACGAAACAGGTCATGACTTTAGACCGTAAAGGTTGGTAAACCAGAACGCACAGTCTCGAAGCGATATACTCGGGGTGACAAGTTTAATATTGGAGAAAAATGGATAATATTATATGAAATAAGCCGCGCAAAGTGTAATTTGTGTGAGCCGCAAACGTCTTCAGGCTGTTAGTTATGTTTTAGTAGTCATCAATATGCAGAGGACGCGCGAGAGCGGGGGAAGGGGTAGTGGGGGGGCGCTCCCGGCGTCACGCGGTCTCGCCCTCCATCACTATCCGTAATAACCAATTTGTGACCCGAAATATCTCATAAACACAAGTTGTCGCTTGGAAAATTTCAGCTTTCGACCCGCACCCCGTCCATAATTGTGTCAAAACTCATTTGATCGTAGAAATAACGATGTTGCTCATGTGATATCATTTAAACTCGTGTTAAATGAATATACCTTAAAAAAAGGCAATAAAATTAGGTTTCTTAAAAAAAACTTCGAGGATCGATTACAGACGTATCAGGTAAACCGACGAAGAACATCAACCTTTGACATCCAATATTCCAAACGCAGGTAATATCGTGAAGTACGCGGTTGCCACCCTTGGGGAGCTCAATGGTCCTTCACAATCTGGCGTTTAGAATTCCCATGCAAATTATAATAGCTTTACATTATGTTCGGGACGATATTCAAATCCACGTTCGGCTATTAGGGAGACATACGAATCGTTTCTATTGTATGAACTTTTTGGAACTCGTTTCGACAAAAAAACGTTATGCGCGCTCAAACATCGCGGGCGTGTTATTAAATACTTTGATGTTTTATATGCAAAAAAGCTCGGCAGCTATTGTGAAGGGGTAGGTACGGGAGCAGAGCCTCTACGTTGTAAGATAAGGCACGCACGGCCGCCACTGCGAATTTCATCACGACCTCCCCGAGTGCTGCCGAAACAAAATATATAAAATCGGTAGGCGCTACTGCAAACAATCGGTAAATTCTGGTAGATTCATATTTATTTCTAAAGGCTGGTTTTATTTGTTTTGATTATTGGTTTGTTGATTGGCACTTCCAGATATCTACCACAACACAAATAACTATAGCATCTTCTGGTTTATTGTTCTTTAGAAGATTAAATGAAAACAAATTGCCCATTGACAATATTTCGATCATGATCAGCGTAAAATGTGTAAAGACTAAGCGATTTTACGGCAAGAGTGCTTTTTATTATTTTTAGTGAAAAAAGGTTAAATCAGTGCTTGATTCGGTAGATAAAGGTCCAGCCTAGCTAAACCACTAGAACTACCGATTTTTGTTAGGTTCAGTAACTCTGCGACCCTCGCTGTTTCGCGTCTTTATTTACTTTACAGGGAAAAATAAAAGCGATGTTGCGACACGGCGCTTATATTGTGACGAGGCAAATAGACAACTTCAATAACATTACGGGAAATGTAGGTGCTCTACCGCCGAATCTTGTTTCTCAAGATTTGCTTACTTTGCCCTTGTATTTCTTTTGCAAAAGTGATATCTTCTATGCCAGCATATTTTCATCAAAAGAATAGCATTTGTTTCATCACCCTACCTTATCTACTAATTATAATTATTATTTTATACTTCGGTACTTCGTTGCGAAACGGGCCAGATACAATCTTATCTAAATAGGGACCGCGCCTAGTTCCCTTTGAAACTCGAAACTGGATGTTCCGTGATTACAGCACACAAATTTCAAATTTGCGAGCGGAGTTCTATTCGTTGGTGATATAGCAACCGTCGTATAAATATAAATGTTCAGTTAGATGAGCATCCCACCCGTAGCTCGCGACCGAGGGGCTAATCTCGTTGAGCGGGGATTGACATTAATTTCTTATGGCTTTGAGCGCGGTAGGTATACAGAAGCATTGACGACGGACGATATTGTTTTTATCAATTACGAGAACCAAATGTTATTCATATCTTAACCATGAAAAACCATAGACCGTTTGCTGATAATATGGAGATTACGCAACAAAGCGGAATTTTAGATTAATCAATGATCTTACGAGGTGGGTGACTAGTTAACAACCCTAAATAGGTATGAAGAAGAAGATTTACAAAACAGATTCATAATTGAATATAAGTATTCCACTGAAACTTTATTATTATATTTCGTCGCTCTGTTCTTCAGATATAATTCTAGTTAACCATGTAGTTTCTTCAAGCTACTGGCATTCATCGCACTTTTAGAGAAAATCGATTAAATCGATCGATTTCACTCTTTTTTTTTTTGTCTATGGCCACCCTTTCCTGTCGCCTGACAGATGGCCAAGTACTCATTCTTTAACTTGCGCGGCATGATTCGCACGTTTTTTTACAAAAAACGTAAAATAATTAATAAATTCAGTGTTAAATGTTGGGAAAACTAATTATTTCCCTATTTAAACTCAGTGATACACTGGATGAGTGATTTTTTGGTATTTTTATGTGTCTTGATGTGATTGATTGACTGAGGTGTTTTTCACCTGATGCACCATTTTTTCCTTGACGGTGGGTCTACGACTCAATCCGCTGGAAAACCACACCATTTTTCCTAGATGGTCTCGAACCACTGGAAAGCCTGGAGGTTGACCGCGAGTCATCACGATGGCATTTTTGCATAGCAAAACATACGGTTCAAACTGGATCTATGTTATAAGTGTGCAATATATTCGCATAGGGCTTGCCCAAGCGATATATAACGTCTGGAGGTTATGCCGCGAGCTAACACGAAGGCAAATGTTATATAATACAAATGGTTGCTGTCAATCTTTATTTCGTTGGTAATCGACCCCAGTCTTCTACGAAATACATCTTAGCCTAAACGATGCCCAAAAGTCGTCAGTAACGTCTTGAGTTTATATAGATTGACAAAATTTTATAAGAATATCTTATAAGTACCCGCTACCGATTTAAATAATCAAGCAATTATTGGACACAACAGTACACAGCTTGACATAGACCTGTCTTTGTCTTATGATCTGTTTTTCACACGATCGTGTCATACCCAATGTATTCCTAAAAGTATAAATAAAATTTCTACTTAGAAATAGATATGTTAACTGTTATTTGGTCGTTACTCGAACCACTAGGCTATGTCACACATATAAGCTTGCTAGCAGAAAAACAACTGTTGATTTGTGTCAAGTTATTACGCGAGAGCGTCAACATTTTCACCTATGCGATTCAATTTATTCGCATAAGGTTACTGATAAGGAAAACATTTATTTTTCCTCTTATATACGGTATCCTCTTATATACGGTACGCGCCCTTATTCTTACGAAAAAGAATTAACTCGAAGGCAATGCCACGAGATAATGATGTACTTACTAAAACATGGCTAAGATTCTATATATCATATCACATCACCATGGAATATTTCATTAATTACGTAAATTTTGTATTTTATACAAAAACGTATCTATTTGTGAATAACACTATTGAAGTCATTGCGAAACTTGCAACTAATCGCGACATTGTGCGCAGTTTTTTTATACCATGGCAATACCCTAGCTCAAAATATACCCTTCAAAAATACAAGTAATTAATAATGCCAAATGCATAATATTACACGGGAAAACCGCAATATAAGTTACATTCTGTTAAAAGAACGCACCAATATTAGATTTACAAATATTTTTTTTAAATCTACCTTCTTTTCGATTTACGTTTTATCGAACCATGGTGCAATTGAGTAGTGAAATGTCAATTAAATTTCACGTACCTATTTGCCTACAGGTGAATTAGAAAAATATATTGGTATACAAATACCGTATTAAATACAACCAAACCAACGCATTGTGCTTACTTAACATATGGAAAAAATGTTTCTTTATTGTACAAACATAAATGTTTGTACCCTGTATTTATCCTACTTTGGATACCCTGTATTTATAATACTTTTGATAAACCAATTAACTGGTTGTGTTCTATGCAAGTTTCCCGTTATTCAGCAAGATTTTAGGACGTAAGTTCTTTATAGAAAGAAAAGATTCAAGACAAGATTTTGTTTACTTCTTTCTAGTAGATTTATATTATATTATATTATATCATATAATGATAGACACCTGCTCGCCAAAGCTTACTTCAATACGCTTATGGTCTTACCTTAAAAAATCTTTTACAGTTTTTGATTTTCATTAAATAAAACAAAGGATAGAATGATTAGTCGATTTGACAATACATAACTTACCCAACCATTGGTTGCCCACCCCACCTCCCATAAAAAGGGGGGGGGAAGGAGCGTGTACTGCCTGCAGGAATAGATGTGTACCTATGTAGGTAAGTCTATACAGGCCAGATTCGTGCACATATTGCGATTGGTCTATGAAAGTCCATCATTCAGAAAGAAACGAAATAAGTAGATAATAAATAATGTCCTATTATTGAAAATACAAGTATTTTCCTACTCGCTATATTATTATTATTAAGTATAATTAATATAAATTAATTATTACTTACAATGTGATACTTTGATTATTCCATTTCATTTCATAAATTACCACATTACGACAAGAAATATAAAACATTATATTTTGAACACTAATAAATAAACCTATTTTGGGATTCACACTTATTTACCCAAACACATACATTTAACCAAAGCACATACATTAAGTATTCAACTATTCCTTATTAGGAATTGAATATTATGATTTTTTATTTGTAAAAATATGTAACCTCTGTCCTAAGGTTATTTAATTTCAATTCAATTGGAATGTTATGTTACGAACACGTATTGCGAGGATAAAATTACCAAAATACTTTGGTAGTTGGATAAAAAAAAAAAAAAAATTGGATAAACATATTCTTCAGACAGAATAACTTAAATGACTTATGTCATATAGGTAATATCATGAATATTTGCTACCCTGTCGGTATAAATGAAGAGTGAAAACGAGTAACTTTTATATTTTTCTATACTAAACAATAGAAGATAATAAAATTATCTTACCTAATTGGTGAACTATATACTTCTTTTGTGATCAAACCTATTTAAATATAAGGTGGGATCAAAAATGTTATATCTTATTCCTAACTTGTTTGTAACGTACTTTACAAACACTATTGAATTATCTCAGGACCTAACAAGGTTGCTGTTAGATTTGATGTGGGTAAAAAAGTTGTTAATTATTTACAGTATTGTAAGGAATTCTCAATTAATTCGTTCTACGTAGATCCATACATTATGCACCACAGTAGACTAAGCGTTTTATTATAAATATTGTATTTCGTTCCAATTTCAATGAAATTACTTACGAAATCAATAATCTCCTAACCAAATGTTTCATTTTACTTGAATTCGTGTAAAAAATGAAAACGAGTAAATCTTTTTTCGCAATGTTTGATAACATTGTTTTAAAATAAAATATATTGTTTCAGGTAGTCCTGAAAATGGTTAAATCTTGTACTTCCGCTTTTCAACCAAGTACAAGTTGTTAAGTGATAAATAAATTTGGTCCTATTCTAGTAGACATTATTTAATATTTAACAAGGAAATCATATTATTCAATTTTATTTTGTCATGATTAGAAGGTTATATGCAGTAACCTAATCGAAACATTATGTTCACCTCGTTCACCACAAGAGTATCCTTGCAATTTACAAAAATTGAAAATTACAATAAACATTTTACATCAAAATAGAATGTAAAAAACTTAGTTCAATATTATTATTATGACATACAAAAATAATATTGAGTTTTAGAACCAATAACAATATTGCTAGGAAGAAAATCTGTCTTCCCTCGTTCTGCAGGTACACAAAACTTTAAAATAATAAAATTTATTAACAACCTATTAACATTCTGAGTATTTTGAATTGCTTTTTATTAATTAAAGCAATGAGAAAAATATAAGACATCAATAATTATATTAAATTTATTTATTGATTATTAAAATAATATAAAATTAAGTGTAACCACATAAACGTGAATTTTTTACCGTTTTATTATTAAAAAAATAATTAAATCCAGTGTAAACACATAAACGTAATTATATTACCGTTTTATCCAAAGTGTTGTTATTATTTGAAAGCAGACATTAATTCTTTAGGACATTAATTCTGGATGTCTGACTTATGACTGTTTTAGTGTTTTATTATTTTATAATCAAAATCCTGCATCATTAATTCTTTTAAAGTTCATTTATTTTAAAGTTCTTTGGGAAAAAATAGCTTTAATAATTTAAATGCTTATTCAAAGACTATTTATTTAATCTATGTACATGGATTACAATTTAATAATTATAATTCTTGTTTAAATAATCAAATTATAAAATTTCGTTGCTGTGTGAGTATACACGAAGTAAGCACAGTTAATTAAGTTCCTATAAAAATTTAATAATTTACGCCTTAATTAACTATTTTATAGCGATTATTTCCAAGATAACGTGAACTATATCAGTAATCAAATATTTGTGTAGTTCAAAAATTATCCTACACGTATTCGAGTTTAAAGGTACACTATAATGTACCATTCAAACCGAACTTGATGTAGTTTAGCCTGAAAAAGCTTTTGAAGAAAAACATTTTTCAGGTGTGTTTATAATCTTTGATAACTTTATATTTAGTTGAGTCAACATCATCATCATCATCACTGCTGGCTCACAGCGCTCGATGATAATGTAAAGATTATGGTTAATATTTAATTACCAGAAACATAGTTATGTTTTCACCACGTTTTTATTTCAACGCCTTAGAAATTGCTTGCTAATGTGTAACGCTCGTATAATTTTTGACATAAGTACAAAAACAACGATAATCAGAACTTTTATCTTGATCGGGGTTTGTGGTGAACCTATTTTAAGTAGTTAACTTAAAGATATGTTTAGAATAAAATAATTTAAAGTGAATGTACCTAATTCCTACACATAATCCAACTTATGTTTCAGGGCTGTCTGTACAACTAACTAATCTTTTCTATTATAATGTGTTGTGAAATACAACACAATATCTCTGAACATCTACATGGTTAACTAGAATTATATCTGAAGAACAGAGCGACGAAATATAATATATGATCAAACGAACTTACCAAGTGAAGTTCGATCGATATTATATGAGTCGCTCTGTTCGAAGATATAAGGTCCCTCCCACCCAAACCCAGTTGTATAATAGAAAAAGATTAGATCTACTGCTATCTCTAAAGAATGAGTACTTGGCCATCTGTCAGGCGACAGGAAAGGGTGGCCATAGACAAAAAAAAAAAAGAGTGAAATCGATCGATTTAATCGATTTTCTCTAAAAGTGCGATGAATGCCAGTAGCTTGAAGAAACTACATGGTTAACTAGAATTATATCTTCGAACAGAGCGACTCATATAATATCGATCGAACTTCACTTGGTAAGTTCGTTTGATCATATATTATTTACAGTATTGTGGAACCCAAAAATTGTTTGTCGTACCGATTCTAGAGAAGATACGATACGACTTAACAAACGGTACCATTCCTCTCGTTAAAAAAGAAAAATGACGATGCTCGTCTTCAAGCAGGCGGCGACAAGGCGGCAACCGATCCCAAAAGACATAAGAAATGAAGGCTTGTGATGTGTGAACTCGTAACAAATAGGAATAAAGCAATAAATCACACAAAGCAACCCGCCTTGGGATACGTTCAGCGTCTTGTATTGGGCAATAACGCGCGCGACAATATCCCTCGATAAAAAAAGGTTTCCGACTTTCACGCGTGAATAGTAAGGTCTGAGGCGCCCACGTTTTATTTCGGATCGAAATTCCGATAATGTAATCCAACTCCAGCATCGTTCTCGATAATTGAAACCAATAGCTATTCGAGCCGAGCCATTCCGATGTAAAGTTGAGAAATCGCAAATCAGCCATGATGTCGATCGCGAGCGTCCCGAGTCCCGACCGCGAGCCGGCGACCACAATCCGCGTTGAATCAACCACATTTTGCATGATTCCCTGGAATTACTTTCCGTGCCAATTTATCTAGCGTCCACGTTTCCACCGAGCCTTTTCATTTAACATTTTTCTTATCTACTACATCAGTATAAACGAACGCCTTCCTGTTATGAAGTCTATTTCAGAACAGTTTTCTGCTTTCGAGGGCAAATCGTTTATGTATAACCATTAACGATTTACTGCTAGCAAATTTTCATCTCAACCCACCGAAAACCTGCCGAAGTTTATTTCTATTTTTATTTCTGGTGCATATGGCAGAAAATAAAACACGCTAGTGGAAAATCAATAGGATGAGAAAAATCTGTTTCTTGTTCGTGATACATCGGTCCTCAGCCTCGTTGGAAGCGGATTTCCGAGGTTAGGTCCGGAAAAGCTGAAAAAGCGCGTTAGCAAAGCTGTGCCATCGAAACAAGGGATGAATAATTCAGACACAAATCTGGTGTTGCGCTCGGCGCTTGCTGAAACGTACACATCCACACTTCTCGCATTTATTCATTGGAAAAAACTCTTCATATTTTGCTCACGTAAGCACAACTTTCAATTTTCCCTTTCCTTCCATTATTGCAGATTTTCTGGAGCACGTTCTCTCCTAAGCTTTATCAAAGTAAGATTGCAACGCTCAGATATTTCTTCTAATGCTATTACCTCTTTGTGCCGTTTCTAGTACCTAAACGCATTTACCACGGATAATACCAGGTTATGTCTTTTACAAATATAGTTGATTCATTATACGGTTAATCCAAATAAACTGGGGTGATAATGTCAACCGCATTAGCCGAGAAAATCCGCAACCAACCGCTGTATGTCCTCATATAAATCAGCTGTTGCGTATCGTGCATTTGCCGAGGGACCGCGTAACATGAGCCTGGGTGTCCGGTGACATCCAGCCTCCCTACGCAGTTCGAGTTATACCTACCTAGGTAGTTGCATATCCGCGGTATCAAGTAATATGTACGCACCCTGGTTAGCAATATCTAATCTGCCTACCCAATGAACTTTTCAATAGTGATATCTATCCTATCTTTCCATTGTTAAGTTTCTTATTTTCGAGTGGGACGCATCGAGTCGTCGCTTTAGCTAGAAATAAGAACGAAATTATTTGTGTTAAAAGTAGTACCTATTTGAATAATAAAGAGGTTTTGAGAGGATGTTATCATCTGCTACGTAGGTACCTGTGTAATTTTAATCTCTATAAAGTTAGTTGTAGAATTTTATGAGCTGACACCAGAACACCTATAACTTCGTCCAATGCGATAAAGGTGTCTTAAACTTGTTCAAGTTACTACTGCAATTACGTGCACTTATACTTCAGTTGATGAGAAAATGAATGTACCTAAACATGTACCTATGTATGTATGTATAGCTAATTTACAAAGCGAAATGTCTTCAAACATTTGGAACAAAAGATCAAATATTGAAAATAATCTAAAAGCAAATGTTATCTTATCAATTCATATCAACATTGGTTTACACGGGTCTATCTGTTTATTTTCCGAAATCAATGTCCTCATGTCCTTAAAGTCTTAACGAAAGTCATTGCCTCCACTAAAATGGAGATGTCAGAGGAACTTTTACTTAATTCAGTTTATTTGCCGCCAGGCGACGAAAAAACGAAAAAGGCTCTCAGAAAAACTTCAAAGGGCTTAAAAGTTTGTTGTCATTTTTGGCGTAAGATCGATAACGTAGTGACTTTGGGGCGTCCTCTTAGCCGGATTTTCGTGTAGGTATTCATGTTTTAACGTTATCCACTCTGTAGTACATTTTCCGGGCTATGATTTCAGTACACGATAGTGGTAATCGTGGCCAAGATCTTATCTAGAATTAGCATTTATATTGGGCTCGCCGCGTCCTGCCCCGTTCGTCATCCCGTATCTGCCCATGACAACGGATATTCAGGCGCAATATACTGGACAGGAAACACGAAAAATATACCGGCGGCGATTTATTTCAACCAACCGCATAAAAGCATTTAATTGGCACATTTTGCGGAATCAGGTTTAAAGCTCATTTGGTTTATGATGAAGTCTAGTTATGCCTTCCATCGTAACTTTAATTTCCGTTTCATGACGACTGTACCTTTAATATTAAAATACCCATTCCAAGTTTCCAAGGTAGCTGTCATCTGTTCATCTTCTCAATCAACAGAATTCAACTCTCATCAAAGTTCTCAATTCAGCTTAACGACGACTACTTAGTCAAGATTATTATTGACGCATAAAGGACGTTTCTTCGACAACTGATTTAAAAGAGGATCTCCAATAATTGGACATAAACATTTTCGTCAAACTTTTCGTCATAATTTCCAAGAATATTCAAATACCCAATACAATTTCTCTCTTCAATAATCAAAACAGATTGTGAGCAAAAATCACATTTGTATAATCTTCATCACGATCGGTGATGCATAAATATTGCCTTCTAGCGTCGGCTTTATCAGTAGAAGGCAAGCCGCTTAGCATACAAATGGGTTACCTAATAACCCGCCTTCAGCCTAGGCCCTAGGCTGAAAATAGATAATGTAGTCCTGAAAAAATGTTGGCGGGGGACATGACGACAGCACGGCCGCTGCGCGAGCTGGCTGTGCGATCACGTGGCTCTCAGGCTTACAGTACCTATGCCTACGTACCTCACGATAGGTATTTATTAGGATAGATGTCTCCGTAGGATCCCATAACACCTACGCATTCAAGACGCGTCCTAGCTTTTAGAGAGTGCCTAGAACTCTTCCAAATTGCCGAAAATCGAATCATGGGAGGATTTTGAATCGAATGTAATATCACATTGCGCACTGCTTCAGGCAACAACGTTAAGCAAATTGATAGAAAGTCATATTTACGAAGTAACGTAAAGATACCTTGTTTGATGAATTATTAATGGATTAGGTATCTTGAATAATAAACGTACGGGAACAAAACGCCGATGGAGTTTTGTTACTTCACAATTTTGCGATGACAATAAAGTATCACGCAAAATAATCCAAGACACGACGCCGTTCGGTTCATAAACCTGAAAATTAGTTTGCTTTGATTCTCTGTGACGACTGTGTCTAGAAAACAAATAAAATGAGTGAGCACAAAATGTCGCTTCGCGTGTACAAGGTGCATTTAATAAGTTTACCCATTACGAATTGAATGATCGCCATGGCCATTTGTATTTTGACGGGCAAATACTAGGTATGAATGGTATGGCCTAGCTGAACTATGGGGCGCATGTTGGATAATTGATTTAGTTAGCTGCATGTCTCATGCTATGAATAATTTATCGCCTGTTTATCGCTCATAATTTTATGCTAATATACGTTCATATCTTGTCTTCAAAAAGCTTTTTGTACGATCCGGTATTATTATGTTTGCGAAATTAAGGTGATTAAAATGTATGAAGTTAAGTAATTAATATCATGGCACCTACCACGTCACAGAATTGGCGGACGCAAACGACATTTACATCTAGGTATCAATCACTGGGGACTTTTACGCGTTTAAATTTTCAATCGATGCCTTTAACTTTAATTGATTTTATTTAATTGAATAGAAGTATAGATACATACATAATATATCACGCTTATAGTACTTGTGGGGTAAGCAGAACGTAAACGGCTGTAAAAAAGATTTACACTATGTCTGACAAAAGTTTGAGAGTTATTTCATTTCAGAGCTCAAACCTGGAAGGAAAAACGACACTTTGTTTTCTACAACTAATCAGCTTTATACACCTAACTCAGTGCAAAACTTCTAATGGTAGGTAGGTACGAATAAAGTATATGAGATTAAGATTTATTTATTTGCTAGAACTAAGTAATATAAGTTCTTGTAAGCGAAGTTAAGTGAAGATAGAACGCAGCTTAGGATCACAACGGTCACGCGACGCGAAGATTTACTGGACGCAATACCTCCCTCGGGATAAAATTAAACTTGTTTAGAAGGTAAGTTTATAAATTTAAATTCAAGTTACAGTTAGGTACAGATTTAAAAGGGAATTCAGTATTTTCAACTTACCGAGTACGCTTCATACGATTCGCAGAATGTGAATGGCGTCCCGCCAAAATGAAGCGATCACACAGAAGTGAAATACACGCATTTCACTAGGAGCGAGGTATCCCGCGATCGATACACTCGACCACCGCACTGAGCGCGGCTGCACGGGGCACGCCGGCACGCCGGCACGCCGCGCCGTGCATCCGACGACGACGACACACCACATATTAATCTCAAGTTATTATTTTACACGTCCACTCATGAGAAAAGCAACCTGAGACGACCGCAACGTTCGAAACCTTAATACTTCCCTTCGCTGCAAATATTAGGTGACAGCCGCGTAGCCGACTACGGGGCTCGCTGGTCAAATACCTCCGGAGCAAATACATTTGCACAACTTCGATCACTGACGAAACACTTGGCGAACTTTGTAACTTTATAATGAACACCCGTGTCAATCATTTATTGAATTAAAAAGTTTTGAATATAACGGAACGGCCTCGCAAACTTTGCTACGCGTCAACCGAGTACCAACCCAAATATGAACAATATGGGGACAGGAGCTGGAGTCGCGTAATAATAAGAGAACTCGCGTGGGGATGGTACGGAGGGTGCATTGTGCACCGGCGAATTTCGGAAGGGCCCGATCAAAAAGCCCTTGTTTGTTCCCCCTACACTTGCGCAAGATGCGAACCAGTTTTGATTTTGGTGAATCGCCCGGAGCCCGTTGTCGAGGGGGGCTTACCGTGCCGCCGTTGCTTTGCCCCGTTACGCACCGGTTCTACAAAATCAAAAACCTGATTCATTCGCCGATAAGAATATTTTAAGGGTTGAGTACAATGATCACCACACCATGAGTCCCCTGCCAAAATCTTGGTCTAGCAACAACGGTTGATGAACAAATTAATTATAATAAAAATAACCTAATATGTACTTCCTATCGATTAGAGAAGTGGGTAAGAAGGCATAGCAATAACCGTAACACTGTTTTCTACTTTAGTTATGTATGAGCGGCTAGCTACAGCTAACACGAGGGAAACTAAAGTAACTGACCTGTTTAAGAGTGATCTATTTATTTATTTTTTATAAAGAAGGTACTTCGAAATCAAAGTACTTATAAACAAATAATACTAAATAAGAAAAGTACGATTATAATAGAAACAGAATATTTCATAGATAGTCTTGTTAGATCAATAAACATTTAAATTCATATACTAATACACTTTTTTTAATGCTAGCGTTACGGTAGTTAGGATCTTATCAAGTAGGTTCAATTCCTACGTCTAATCGCCTAAAATTGTTATATCTTTTTATCATAATGTCTCGGTTTGTTACAGTAATTGTACCGGTGTGTATATTTGAATGCGAAGTAGGTTAATAAGTTATGCTAATTAGCTTAGCACCTAAGATAAGACCAAAGTACCTAGGCACCTAGATAATAGACGTAAGTAGGCAACCCTGAATGAAGGTTTTAGATTTGGCTTCATTTATTAGATACTAAGTTCCCGAGCTTCTACTGTCTTTGACTACCTTCCGGGCAGTAGTATCCTACTACCTGTATTCCTGTCCCAATCTCACCACATTCCTCCCCACTCCTATTCCTACTTTCCTATCTCTCCTAGATCCAACAAAAGCAGCTCCCTCCTGCTTAACAAACAAAGTCTGTTTCGGCGAGAATGGCAACCCAATGCAGATAGTGCGAACGGGCTTGGCGGACTCGGCGATTCAGCAAGGCAATGTGGATGGCCTAGGGCGACGGTAGAGGGCGCGTGTAGTTACTGTCGGCCAGACACAGCATCCGACCTTTCCTTCAGTTGTAACGGTTCTCCGTTCCACTGAACTGGGGAGGGGAAGGAAAAAAGCAGCTCCCTCCTGCTTAACAAACAAAGTCTGTTTCGGCGAGAATGGCAACCCAATGCAGATAGTGCGAATGGGCTTGGCGGACTCGGCGATTCAGCGAGGCAAGGTGGATGGCCTAGGGCGACGGTAGAGGGCGCGGGTAGTTACTGTCGGCCAGACACTGCATCCGACCTCTCCTTCAGTCGTAGCGGTTCTCTGTTCCACTGAACCAGGGAGGGGAAGGACTAAGTGTGTGCGCTTGCGTTTGCGCGAACGTCTGCGCACCCTAATATATCCTGCGCAACTGACCGCTTCCGAATAATGGACTCCGATGACGCTAAGTCCTGCGGCGATGGGTTGAAGTAGAGAGGTCTAGCGTGGTGCAAGCTGGGCTTTGTCTGATTCCTGCACGCAGGCGGTCCCAGGGTGTGAGTACACGCCGTGGTCGCTTTTGCATTGAAAAATCGGGACGACAATGCGAATTCGGCAGCACCTGGGATGACAAGAGCAGCCCTATTTAGGAAGCACTGCTCTCCTCGCTCAGTCGAGGGGGCTAGAAAAGGTGCCTAAACAAATGCTCGTCCCTTCCTGGAAGGTGGTAGTAACCACGGCTCCCATCGCATCACTTAACACGTGGTCGACGCAACAAAAATAAAATAAATAACACACCATCTATAATGACATTTGGCGCATGGAACGTGAGAACGCTCATTGATAGAGATGGCAACGCCTGTCCTGAACGTAAAACCGCTATAGTAGCTCGGGAACTTCATCGCTATAACGTGGATGTGGCTGCACTCAGCGAAACACATCTTGCCGATGAAGGAGAACTAGTGGAAGATGGAGGGGGATACACTTTCTTCTGGAAAGGTACATCCGTATCTGAACCTCGACGTTCAGGGTAGGATTTGCCATCAAAAATCATTTAGTAAAGCGACTTGAAGAATGTCCTGTTCACATCTCGGACCGCGTTACCACACTGCGCCTTCACTTGGACAAAGACAACTACCTTAATGTTATCAGTGTCTATGCTCCAACGCTAGACAAGTCTGATGACATTAAGGACAAATTCTATGAGGAACTATCTCAATGCCTTGACAGCATAAACGCCAGAGAGCAGATACTATTGCTGGGCGATTTCAATGCTAGAGTTGGTCGGGACTATGAGGCTTGGCCTGGAGTTCTGGGGCGACACGGAGTCGGCAACATGAACAGCAATGGTCAGTTGCTACTCAGTCTCTGTGCTCAATACGATCTAGCGATATCGAACACTATGTTCAGACTTGCCGCTAAGCACAAGACGACGTGGATGCACCCGCGATCCAAACACTGGCATTTGATCGATTATGCTATTATGCGGCAAAGAGACATCAGTCAAGTCCAAGTCACCCGCGTCATGCGCGGTGCTCACTGCTGGACTGACCACCGACTTATTGTCACAAAACTGCGACTCCGCCTTCGTCGACCTCGTAGATCCATGATAAAAAAGCCTGCGTCTTTGAACGTGGATAGGCTGCAAGATCGCGAGATGAGAGAAAAGTATGCTGAAACCTTAACCGAAAATCTGTTGCCTACAAATGAGACAGTTGATGTCAGTGCTGCTTGGCGAAATTTGTCATGTCATCTCATAGAAGCCGCTACCGCTACTTTAGGTACAAAAGACCGGCGTAGTGAAGATTGGTTCGATGACAATGACGAAGTTCTCAAGGCAGCATTCGACAAACATCGAGAGCTCCTGCGACAGCATCATCGGAGAGGTGGAAGTGTAGCGGCAGTCAAAGAAAGTGACCAAGAATTACGTAGGCTGTCTCGGCAAATAAAAGACAAGTGGTGGCAAGAAAAAGCTTGTCAGATGCAGTGGCTTGCCGATACAAACCAGCTTGGGAGTTCTACTGCGAGGTGCGTAAACTGACAGGTACGCCCCATAGAGCAAAAGTGCCTTTGAGGTCTCTGGATGGCTCGCAACTCTTGACCAGCAAAGAGGATGTGCTCAAACGGTGGGCTGAACATTTTAACGATCTGCTTAACGTAGATCGATCAGCTAACCTGCATCACATCAGTTTATTACCTCAACTCCCCCTAGCCACTGAGCTGGACGAGCCCCTGTCGTGTGATGAGGTTGTTACTGCCATCAGACAGCAGCATAATAAACGGGCGGTTGGCATTGACCTTATACCAGGCGAAATACTTAAATATGGCGGTGCGGAGCTGCACTCGATGGTATGGAAACTTTTGTTCGAATGTGGGAGGAGGAGCGAGTCCCGGACGATTTTAAAGTGTCTCGCATTAGTGCCCTCTACAAGAACAAAGGTGACCGTTCTGACTGCAACTCGTACCGCGGTATTTCGTTATTATCGGTCCCCGGAAAGGCCTTTGCAAGAGTCCTATTAAACCGCTTGAAGGACTTATCAGAAAAGATTCTGCCCGAAACCCAGTTTGGCTTCCGACCTGACCGAGGCACATGTGAAGCTATTTTCTCGGTACGTCAACTGCAGGAAAAAAGCAGAGAACAAGGTCGTCAGTTGTACCTCTGCTTTGTTGACCTGGAGAAAGCGTTCGACAGTGTGCCTCGTGAGGCTCTCTGGATGGTGCTAGGAAAACTGGGGTGCACGGAGAAGTTTGTGCGCCTCCTGAGACTCCTGCATGACAATATGCAGTGCTGCGTCTCTGTAGACGGTGAACAGTCTGATTTTTCCCCGTCACCTGTGGGGTGAAACAAGGGTGCGTTCTAGCGCCCACACTGTTCGCCTTATACTTTGCGGTAGTAGTCAAGGAGGTCCTAAATACTGTCTCCGAAGGAGTCCGCATCCGCTTCCGCACTGATGGCAGTCTTTTCAATTTGGCTAGACTTAAGGCGCGCACCAAAGTCTCGCATGCACTTATTACTGAAATTATGTATGCCGATGACTTGTGCTTTCTTGCAGAATCCCCAGAAGGCCTACAACAACTGATGACCGTTTTTCACCAAGCATGCTGCAAATTCGGCCTTAAGATTAGTGTCAAAAGACGGAAGTGATGTCCTTGGATACACAAGGTCGTGAGACACTGACAATTAAGCTTGGTGAAGATATGTTGAAACAGGTTGACAAGTTCCGATATCTGGGAACACTATTACAGCTAAGTGTGACCTTGATGCTGAGATCAATAGCAGAATCAGTGCTGCAGCTGCAGCATTTGGGAAGCTGCGTTCCAAGGTTTTCTGCTCGCACGACCTTAAACTAGCCACAAAAATATCTGTATATATGGCGATTGTGCTGCCAAACCTTCTGTACTCTTCCGAGACCTGGTGTGTGTATCGTCACCACATACGCACTTTGGATCGATTCCACCTCAAATGCCTTCGCACCATCATGAAGATCAGATGGTCCGACCGAGTGCGAAACACCGAAGTTCTAAGACGAGCCAATGTTGGTGGCATTGAAGCCTATTTAATGCGTCGACAGCTTCGGTGGTGCGGTCACGTATCCCGGATGGCGGATGAGCGAGTGGCGAAGCGCATCTTCTATTCTGAGCTAGAGGAGGGCAAGCGAAAGCATGGCGGTCAACTCCTCCGATTTAAAGATGTTCAGAAGAGACACATGAAAAGATGCAATATCGAACCCTCTCAATTTGAGGTTTTGGCAGCACAACGGCCAGAATGGCGCGGTCTTGTAAAGAGGCGAATCCGCGACTTCGAGGAGCAGCGTAAAGCAGACCTTGACGCTAAACGCGATGAACTGAAGGCCCGTCCTCCCGCTGCCATTAACTACAATTATATCAATGGCAAACTCACGTGCCCACACTGTGCACGGGAGTTTACTGCCAAAATAGGCTACAATAGCCACCTACGAGCGCATCAGCGCCGACTTGATTAGGAGTAGAAGTGGTCGCCATGGCCGAAACCGGCCGGAAAGATCATCATCACTAAGTACCATTGTAACTCTGTGCACTACGTATTAATACTTTCTACGTATGTAGATTAACACTGGAATAGAACAATTTTGGAATATTTTTGCATAATTATCTTACCTACTTGATGTTTTAATTTGGTACATCTTAAAACATCTTACATATTTGTAGACTAGGCCGGTTTCTTTAACTACTAAGCTATGAGTGAAAGTATAAACATATGAACATTAAAACTTAAGAATTAATATATTTGAAAAGAATCTCATATTTTTATTCACTTTAAAAATTATCAACTGATTACAATATGATTAAAATCAAAAGGTGTCTTACTCCGACATGAATTGTTACAAACAAACACACAATTTTACCTAAGTTATGAAAATAATGACTTTCATAATAATTACTTATTACATTACTATCGTAAAACAAACGAAGGGCAGCTATCGTGTTTATTTCATTCTAAACGAAGTAACTGATACCGGTACACGCCGGTAGATGGCGTGGAAAGTAAGCTTCGTCGTCTTTGGGTGAGCGCTGCGCTAGTGTATCGATTTTGCCAAGTCTCGCCAGTATTTACACGGGAAAAAATACATTCCAAGATAAAACAACAAATAAAAAGAATAAAGCCCAATACAACACGAATAAATTGGCGTTAATTTGATTGAAACCATTTACTTTAGACAAAAGTGTCTAAGTAATGAGAAAAATACGTTTTTAACGAAAGAGAAATAAAAGCAAATTGGGTTGAACATTGGCAACACTCAAATGTCTATGAATTTGACCCCGAAGCTCGTGTCCTGAGCAGAAGGAGAGTGTGGCGTAGGCCCTTCGTTTTTGATCTTCGCCTGGTTGAATTTTGTGTAAAATGGGCACATAAATAGGTAAATAAATTCCTATTTTGCGATTCAAACAATATTACGGCGCTAAAGATCGTGTAATGAGCTCATTTGATGCCCTCATTTGCCGTCGCGACGGGCCAGTACGAGCTACTACTGCTAAGAATATCGTTCAAAGTCGTGCGGTGATCATTTTTGCTGTATAATTTAATTTCAGTGTTATTTTTAAATTAATGATTGTGATTTAGTCGCGTCAAAATGGCTCTTGTGGTACGCAAATAGATGCGAATGCATTAAGTGGATTAAATAAGTGTCCTCGGTTTTTGGTGAATGTGTTGAGACAATGGTGTATCGATTATTTTGCGCTAACGAAATGTCATCCCGGTGCCGCCGTGTTAATATTAGAAGTCTATGTTTGTGATCACGATTACAATTGTCTAGGCATCTACGCGTTTTATATTGAGCCTGCAAAACTTCAATTTAGAATGAGTGACCAAAATAGTGACGGAGATTCTCATTCGGATAAATATCGCCCGCTCTTGACAATATCTATTTTTTGAACATTTCGTAAGTGGAATATGTGTTAGGCAGTGAACGTAGAAAATAAAAATAGCTTCATAAATGTTTAAATACACGCACTGCATCAAAACAAGTAGACTGTGTGTACATTGAAATTAGTGGATTTAAACTTATCATTTCGGTGAAATGATAAATCGAGTTCGGTAAATTTATTAGTTTCTGAGTGGCTACTAAAATGATTCAATCTAAAAATGTCTTACTGATGATCGAAGAAGTCCTAATAAGAACCTTGAAGAGCAATCCGCCCTACGACGAATTTCTTATGATTTGAGTTAGCTCGAGATGAATTTTATTTTTAGCATAATTTTGTTGAGTTATTTAGGCCAAGCATTTGATAGCGTTTTTATGTTTTCCTGGTTCTAATGAAGACAAACAAGCATGAAAGCGATGCTTTCATCGTAAAAGAGGTCGTTGATCCTCTATCAAATTTAATAGGTATCAAACTACTTATCAAATTAACTTTAACCCCGGATACCTATTTAAATAGGTAATCGATTTCATTGATGGTGGAAAATAACCACTATTGATGTATTTTAGCGTATCAATCATACCTACCGACCTTTAAAATTTGTTCGGTAAACCACTAAATGAACTCACTTACGCTCTTAACAAGTGAGCTTAATTAATGTGTAAAATACATATAACTTGTGTGATAAAAAATTTGCTTAGGAGGAGTAAATTAAGATAAAACCTAGTTATTAAAGTAATTGTAAAGTGGAAAATAAGAATTATATGAAGCAGAGAAATAGTTGGGATCTCCTTTGCACAAACAACGCAGATTAATCGAGCCGTATGAATAAATAAGAACACTTAATCACCATCATTGTCTCAATTTATTCAAACATTCATCAACAAGAAAATAATCTGGCTTGTCGGTAGTTCAACGTCACAAGAATCTTGAACAGCTCTCAATGACAAAAGCAACAATATGATAATAATGCATAAGTACCTACTACCTATTTGCTCCTATGGGTGATAAATTAATTCATATTTGTTTTCTCGTTTCAGTTACACAACAACTGAGAAGAATCGCTTTCATAACGAAGCTAGCTGTCCATTTGATGCTAGTATTGTAAGTACAATCTTTAATAATGGCAAACCCAACTCGTGATGGTGTTAGCACACGTTTCTCCGACAACTACGACCTGAAAGAAGAGTTAGGTAAAGGAGCCTTTTCAATTGTGAGACGAGCTGTCCAAAAATCCACTGGCTATGAATTTGCTGCCAAAATTATTAATACAAAGAAACTCTCCGCTAGAGACTTCCAAAAATTGGAAAGAGAAGCTCGAATTTGTCGAAAGCTACAACATCCTAACATTGTGAGACTGCATGATTCCATTCAAGAGGAACATTTTCACTACCTCGTATTTGACTTGGTGACTGGCGGAGAACTATTTGAAGACATTGTTGCTCGAGAATTTTATTCTGAAGCAGATGCGTCACACTGTATACAACAAATCCTGGAATCAGTACATCACTGCCACCACAATGGAGTTGTGCATAGAGATTTAAAGCCTGAAAATCTTTTATTGGCTAGCAAAGCCAAAGGAGCAGCTGTAAAATTAGCAGACTTTGGCTTGGCTATAGAAGTTCAAGGTGAACAACAAGCATGGTTTGGATTCGCTGGAACTCCCGGCTACCTCTCACCTGAAGTACTTAAAAAAGAACCATATGGCAAGCCAGTAGATATCTGGGCTTGTGGTGTGATTTTATATATTTTACTGGTAGGTTATCCTCCATTTTGGGATGAAGATCAACACCGGCTATACGGACAGATCAAAGCTGGTGCTTACGACTATCCGTCACCCGAGTGGGATACGGTAACACCTGAAGCCAAGAGCCTCATTAACCAAATGTTGACTGTCAATCCAAGCAAGCGAATTACTGCTTCGGAAGCACTCAAGCACCCATGGATCTGCCACCGCGAGCGTGTGGCATCCATGATGCACAGACAAGAAACTGTAGACTGCTTGAAGAAGTTCAATGCGCGTCGCAAACTAAAAGGCGCTATTTTGACCACTATGCTTGCCACAAGAAATTTCTCTGGGAAATCAATGGCTAATAAAAAAGGCGACGGATCACAAGTCAAGGAATCTACTGATAGTAGTACGACGTTGGAAGATGATGAATTGGATAAGGAAAAGAAGGGCGTGGACCGAGCATGCACGGTCATTTCTAAAGATCATGATGATGATGCCCTAACTAAAGCAGATTCGTTTGGGAAAGCTCGTGGTGATAGTACCGCTTCTTTGCGCCGTGCTGAAGTCATTAAAGTCACTGAAATACTCATAGACGCCATCAACAACGGCGACTACGACACGTACTCCAAGCTATGCGATCCTAATGTTACTGCGTTTGATCCCGATGCGTTAGGCAATTTGGTGGAGGGCGTCGAATTTCATAAATTCTTCATTGACAACACTCCGCCTCACGTCAAGACGAACACAACCATTCTAAGTCCTCGAGTGCATCTTCTCGGCGACGACGTAGCTGTTATTGCATACGTTTGCGTGACACAGAGCGTGGACGCGGAGGGGCGACATGCTACGCACCAGACACAGGAGACTCGCATCTGGCACAAGCGCCACAACAAGTGGACAGCTGTTCACTTCCATCGCTCCTAACTAGTCCCTTCTTTAAACAAGTCCTCAATACCAAAGGATGTCGGACTCCCAAAACAACCTGTATGTAACGGTGTGGCCATCTCAAATGTTACTACTTGCGAAAGCGATATATAATTTTGGAGATATGCAAAAAATATATCCTTTGGTGACGACTTTAAATATAAAACTTTAATATCCAATTCTGCTATAAAAATTACACGAATTTTATTAGAAATTCTTTGTAATCTCAAGGAATTAAGTTAAATTACGTATTAGGTAAATGTTATTCTACACCAATATGTAAGCAATTGAAAAATTTACTTCTCATTCTGTAAAAGTCACTTTGAAGAGTCCTAAAGTATTTGCATCCAGTGTGGCTAAATTGTGATACCGTTTAAATACCCAACGCTTTGTGCTAGTTTTAGAGTGTAATACATGATCTCGGCCACGATCGAAGATTGCCAACGAATGTCCAGCCAAAAGTTGCCGATCAACAAACAAATAAGAAATCTCAAACAGATCTGACATAAATAACTGAATCTACGTCGTACCTAAGACATATTATACCTACTTAAATCAGCAAAGTTTCAAGGTTTAGAATTATTAGCACATTTCTCAGTAAGTCTCTCTACATTTTTAACTATGAATGTTTTGTCGTGCTTAAAAATGGTGTTCTATTTGTTATCAAATACCTAGTTAGTAAGATTTAAGTAAATAAATGTTGCAGTTATTGGCACTACGTATCTGCAGTGAGAGAATTTCAAGTAGCTGGTTATAAATAACTTTTTAACTATAGAATATACTGGGTTAGAATTTCTTCAACTAGTGTTTAGCTAGTGTTGATTTATTATAATGTTTTAAATATTTTAAGTGGAATTATATCAATTTCGTCAATTTTAGATTTTAGTGTTATTGTTAATATTATTCTGCTTTTGCTTTAACCAAAACATCACATTTTAGGTGAGAAAATGAAGAATCGTTCGGATACTTACGTTTTTATTTTGCTTCTTTTGGAACCAGATGGTTGAAAGGCTGATAGGCCATCTGCGTAAATAGTCGCGATATATAGCTGTAATCCTAAAGTGATAACTGTGCAAGAGAAGGTTTGCTAGTTCGTTTTACTAATATAAGAGGAGCTTTGTCAACAGTGATATTAATGTATAATGTAAAGTGTTTTTTGCACAGTTTCACTTACGAAACGTGCTTTAACTATCGGATCTATCTATAAGTCTGCAGTAATTCAGTATTTCCTAGAAATATAATTAGATGTTAATGACACTTAACCATGTTTTTACAATTTTGTAAAATATTTTAGTATAGTTAGCAAAACTTAATTTTACAACATATAAAGTTGGAATTGTAATTATAAAATGCATTAATAGGTAAAAAATACTTTGTAATCAATCATAGTGATATTTTCACTGTATCCAGAGTACATAGTTGTGCCATTATCATTGAAATTAGTGCCAATAACTGTAGAAAATAAAAATGTATTCTAGTCTTTATTGTTATGGCATATTTAGTATTTAATCAACGTTTTTAAATTAATTTTGAAAGTATACATATATAGGAACTTACATTGTATATAGATAGATATTGATTTGCACACTGCATGTTTTAAAAGTGTCGTCTACAATATTAGCTATATGGAAAATATTACTTTGATGTTTAAACATGTAAAACTTTGTTACTAGATGACATTTACTTTATTTACTGTTAATTTTGGCTCTCCTTTAAATTGTAGATAATTTTATATTTCTCTGATACGAACTTGTGTGGACTGAGCACAGTCGCGAAAAGTTACCAAATAGGTAGATATATAATTTATTTTGTACCAAACGGATATTCGCAAGAATTTCCCGCCTCGTGAACTTTCAGTCCAGTATCTCAAGTAGGATTAGAGTTTGATGGATAATATAGGGACTTGTTTACCCCCTTTCGTATAAATCTCTTTTAAGACTAATCATGTTTGTGCTACCAGCTTTTGCATATGTTAAGACCCTAACTGAATGGTAAAATTATTTAGTTATTAAATATTCAACAGTACTTACATCTTTTAGCTCCTACAGACTGTTTTGATTAATGTAAGTTTAATAATGAATTAATTCAAACTTACCTACAAAATCTTAATAAAGTTAGTCGTAAATTTGCTATGACCTTTGTCCAACTTTTAGATTTTTCTATGTCCACACATCCTAGAATAGTTCTCTTCCAGAATTCATACCAAAATTGATAATTAACTGGAATGTTGCATACAATTATCAAAGAAATATTTATCTCGATAATTTCAAACCCTGGTTAGTCTTCCTCAAGTGTTCCACATTATATTTCTTCAAACTTTACGCCAATGTCTACTTCATGGAATAACCATCATGTAAGTTTCAAATCAGGCTACTAAGTACTTTTCTCTGACATTTGAATAGCTCTCCAAAAGTTGTTATTATATGCACATTTACCTGCATGCATTTTTATATCACTGGCTTTTATATTTAGGAGAGCTGTTTTAAAATTTAATTATTTTTTTCTATTGGCTGCATTTTACTAAATATTTCAATATTTACCTTGAACAGATTTAAATGGTTTTCAAATAAACATAAATGTAATTAAATTAAATAATTGATGTTATCATTTAGTAGTTCTAAAGTTCTGCCCATAACTGGGATTCTAATGATTTAATAGAAGACATTGAATAAATTACAATATATTATGTACAGTGTGGGTGCAGTGCAATATGTTAACTGACACAGATAATCTAATAATATGTATTAGTTATTGTAAAGAGCATAATAATTTGTTGTTAATTTTACACTTGATTGTGTAGGTAGTTAAATTACTTACAAAGTTCTTCTTAGTACGAAATTTGGCCATTCAGCTAGAAATTGTAATGTGAATTGTGTTGAATATTTTATCTAAAGGAGATATGTTATATGTTAGGGCTATGTTTCACAATCCTATTGAAGTATTGAGTATTGTATTAAAGTCAACTAGGGTGTAACATTCAGCAAGTTTAGGCAAAAACCTACATTGCACCCTAGCCTAGATGTGATTGAGATTATTTTATGTATTTTATAGTTAAACTAATTACCAAAGTATTTGAAACTTATGTACTTTAAAATGCACCAGAGTTAATTTAAGGATTTGCTCTTCATTATGAGTGCTAAGTTTTTGTAGAATAATTTTCAAATGTGAAAGTGTAGATGTATTAAAGAATTGTCAGTATATTTGTATTCAAAATAATTTCTTCAACCTCTGCATTGCCGATTATCATGTAACATTCTCTCAAATAATAAAGTTCTTTTGATCTATAATTGCATTTTATTTTCATCTAACTACTCAATTTCTACTTATTTCTAAATATAATAACTAATCTACAATATCTTAAATTCTGACTTTTACATTACAGCCTTTAGGTAAATTACAAGCTAAAAAATAAAAACATACCTCTTAAATCATATTCAAAAATTTAATTTTCGTGTAAACACCTTTACAGCCATCTAGAGAGACATCGAAGTTTTTCAAGATATTATTCATCACTTGTTCACTCACTTTTCTATTTCCTAACTCTTTCACAATACACTTTCTCAGGTGGTTTTGCTCAAGTGGCTGAAACTTAACAAAATATTGTTCCACTGGTATATCAGCAAAACTTTCTTTTAATTCTCTTTGAAAAGATTCATCACACTTCTTTACAAAATTTTCAGTAATATTATCACAGTTGTAGACTAGTATCACCGTAATGCTCTTTCCAAGTTTTTCACTCTTGGCTATAACACTTTTGATATGCGGTGTGATGTGCATATCGCTTCTGGTCAAGTCATCCACAACTATTATTGATGTTTTACAAACGGTCAAACCAAGCATTAGCTCAGGGGTAAATGTGTCGGCAAACGTTGGCATGGTATAGTGGTATACATTTCCAGAATTCCATAACTTCTCTAGTAGCAGGGATGTTGCATAGGTCTTTCCAACCCCAGTGCCACCATACAAAAAGATTATTTTACTCTTATCTTCAATATTTAGGACCTCAATTATTTTATTAGCTGCAGCAGACTGTCCAAACAGTTTTTCATTAAAAGACCTTCTTAGAGATCCAAGGTCTATTTCATCAACACATTTAAAATTGATGACTTGATATGCAACAATTGATACAAGCAATACTAAAGCACCTAATACAAGGAATTTGAACTTAGAAGGTGGCTCTTTCTTCTTTAAATGCTGCATCTTAATATGGTACTTCTTAACACTGCTTTTTGGTCTAGTTTTAGTACTCTGTTCAGTTTTTACCTCCTGTTGAGTATGAAGAGAATTATCCTGGATGGTTTCTGTGGACAGTGTATTGGGCTCATCAGGTTTCTCTTGTTTAATTTTCATTGTTACGTTGTAGGAGTTACTAAATATATCGTCGTTGCGACTTTGAGGACTTGGTGTGCTCACTTTCATTGCAGTCGTTTTCCCGCTAGGTACATCGTCGTCATCAAGTATAAACACATCAGGATCTGTGTCGTTGAAGGAAATGTCCATTTTAGAGGCAGAACTGGCGCTCTTATCCACATCCATTGGCTCAAAATCCATATTGAAATAGTTGAACACAGGGCACTTAGTTCAGCACAGCACAGTGTTTAGTTCTATCTACACAATACGTAATTTTTTCTTTGATTGTTATATTTGGTTAATTATGATTCACCAAAATAAATCAGCGCTTAGAGTAACAACCAGATAAACTTTATAAACAAAAACAAATCAGGAAAACCGCATGAAAACAAACGGCAATTTTTACTAACAAACAACCTGTCAACTGATACTGACAGCAAGAACACGCAACAAATATTTAAGACAAGGATAGCATGAGAATTTAATGTGGAATTTAGGCTGGGCGCACACGCCCGGAATTCTCGCCCGGATTCCGGGTCCGATTTCCCCGTCCGGAATTCCGGGCGCCTGCCGCAGACGCCCGGAATTTTCTAACCTCAATATTTCCCGCCATTACTCTGAGAGGCTCTGAGTGACGCGGATGTCAAAGCACGTTATCATGGAGTTCATGGAGGACTAGAAATTACTTGTAACTACATTGCCACTGGCGCTGAACAAGAAAAAACTGTTGCGTCGGCACGATTCCGGCCGGAAAATTCCGGGCGTGTGCGGCGACTCGAACAAAATCTATGGGAGCGATGTATTCGCTATGACGTCATCCGGTTTTGAAACCGGCCGAACTGACAGCGCCGCCGGTTTGATTCAGCTCCGGGCAACCGTTTTCCATTCCGGCCGGAATGGAACCGGACGTGTGCGGCAGTTAGAACATTTTGTATGAAAATATAGCATTCCGGGCCCCGGACGAGGAAACCGGGACCGGAATTCCGGCGAGCATTCCGGGCGTGTGCGGCCGGCCTTAACCACAAATTTACAAATTTAACACGAAAATCTCAAATAGCTCTAGTAGGCTGTCTCTTTCTAAGGTATCAATGACAATAAAATCTTCTGTCTATTCACGATCCTGTGTATTGGTGACTACCGTGAATAGATTGCTTTATTTGTCGGCCGGCTGAGTAAATTGAAACCCTTTGCCAACTTCTTCTGTAAAGTAAAAAAAAAACAAAAATGACGTTTACGGTGTTGCTATATATAAAAGAGAAAAAATGGCTTACACATTTTTTTTGTGTTGCTTGCTTGATTTCTCCAAACTTCGAAACAATGGCTCAAAATTTTATTGCTACAAATCAACAGCACTAAAATTGTAGGCACCCTAGAAAAATTGCACAATTTTTGTTGTAGCGTGACAGTCAGATTTCTCTCCCATTTTGACGAGACTTCCAGTTCCAATAATTTGATAAAGGTTTTAGTGACAACCACAAAAATCTTATAAAACACTAACAGCCCTCCTAGCTGTTTCACATTCTTAAGCAGATACCCGTTATCCCAATGGTAATCAGATATTTGTCGGTAGTAATAATTATGATGAAAATGAGAGCAAAGGAGTTGTATAAATAGCCAAGCGACTTCGCTGCTTTAGATTGTTTTTCGGTGGTCAGATAATTTTCCGTAGTCTAAAGTAGCCAGTGGCACTTAGGAAAGTTGTAGCTTTCAAATAGTGAAATATTTATTTAGATCCAGCCAGTAGTTTCGGAGTTTATCTGTTACACATACAAACAAAATGTAGAACCTTTTTAATATTAGCGTAGATTAACCGTGTGGTAGTGGTTAAGAACACTACCACCCCTAGTCCAATCAGGGTGATTTGTAAAAGGTCACGTAGAGATTTTGACCTCATTTGAATACATACCTATCGACTATTATTCAACCGCATGGTGACATCTCCTACAAAAGCATTCCCAAAGAGGGTTGATGTCATGCAGGTGGCCAATCATAAAACACTGCCAAATTCTTTTGCTACATACATGATTTTGTAGCAATGTAGGTAATGATTATGCATTGTGCCGTGTGATGCCGGCTTAGAATAGCATCACTCCAATTCTACCAAAGCGACTAAGGGATACTCATCCAGGGAATGGGCAGCAGCGTTCCCTGTTAATGCACCATCATGCACTGCGCTCGCCAATCCGCCTGCCAAGCGTGGTGAGTATGGCAATACCCCCCGACAGGGGAGGCCCATGTCCAGCAGTGGACTGTTGTGGCTGTTATGTAATGATTATGCTATCTTACCTAAGAGAGGTTATCTGAGATAATTCCTACGGTGGGGAACAATAATAATTACGACAATTTCACAACGAACAGGGACCGAAGACCTATGTTTTTTGAGGAAATTTGATCGTTATACACCAGCCCGATCTGGGGTTTCGATATCTTAAATTTTTACACAATATACATACAGGGAATAACAGAAAGAGTATTACAATCCGAAATGGGGCTGACTGATTTACCATGGGCCGCTAATGAGGTAAATTATTATTTTCATATTTCGACCCATGTTCCATGGGGAAAGTTGTTCAGTTTTATGAGTACCTTCACCTCCTTTCGGCTTGTAATACCCTTTCTGTTACTCCCGGAACTAAGCGGGCGCAAATTAGGAAATTAGGTTCGCGTTTAAAAATTATATCCATAAAATACTCACAACTAAGATATATCTGTTACAAATGGTCACCCTAAAAATGTCAGTCGAATGACCGCGGGTCATTGTGCTAGGAATTGATTTTGTAACGTTATTTTCGAAATCGAAATGTGTGATGATGGCCCAAATAATATTAATTGTAAATCTACGCCTCCGACGAATAAAAAAGTGCGAAATCCTTTCGATAGGGCGTTGATTGAAAGGCTTCATAAACCTATATGCAGGTCGGTTTGGTGTGATAATGTAAAAAGTGTTGGGATTGCAAGCTTGTGGTTTTTTATGATAGTATTTTTGTGTTTGTAGTCCTGGGATGTGCAAGATTTACAAGAAGAAAGATGGATCGTTCCGCTGGGACATCGACCAGGCGTGCACGTTGGTCCCGGCTGATATTGTGGCCTGCAATAGCCAGTTTGAGCCATCACCTGATCCTGCACTAGAAAAAATTGCTGAAGAGGCTACTGAGCAGTAAGTCTTCCAGTAATCATAGTAGATCGTCATTAAAGTTAATATTTATAAACGGATTTAAAGAACTGCAAAGAATGCTACAATCATAGTCAAATCTCTGATATCATTGTCCTAAATAATGTATTGAGCTTACTTGATTATTTCGAAGCTTTCTACATTGTACAGTAGATATTTAACTAGGTAATTCCAGATTGTGTTAACAATTGAAAGTCAAACTTGACTCTTTCACTAGATGATTATCATATAATTTGTCTCCTACTTACATTGTAGAAAATTCGTAAAATCCAGAAAATGCTAAAATGCTTTGATCCTTTTGTCATCTTAGCACGTCAGTGGCCTGTGAACCATGTTAGAGACCTACCTAACCATGTCAGGGGCCTGCCAACTAGTTTTTTTTTTGTCAGTAATGAATGGATTTTCCCATGACATTTTGCGGTAAAAATTTAGATTACCTGACGTCGATTTATGGGTTTTTGGGGGGAGGGGGGAACCTCTAGGTACCACTCCCCCCCCGCGGAACCCAGTGGTTCCAGAGATATTTCAAGTTGATGTTTGAGGTTAAAATCGCTTCCGCTCATTAAAACAAAAGGTCGTCGCCTCCAAAATCGCTTCCGCTTATTAAAAAAAAGGTCGTCGCACTCACAAGGTCGCAAATACTCCAAACACGCCTCCACTAGAGCCCCCCCAACACACATTCGGGCCCCAGTGGGAATGTGCCCCCCCAACACACATTCGGGCCCCAGTGGGAATGTGGGAGTTTTTAGGGTGGGAAAAATTACGTGGGAAAAACACGTGCTGACGGAGATCAAAGGTCAACAAGGGTCAAAGGTCAAGGTCAAGAATATGTGTCAAGGTCAACAAAAGGTGTCAAGATTAACAAGGGTGATAGACAATGGTCAAAGTCAAATAAAGGTCAAGGTCAACAAAAGGTATCACGTCCGCCCTGCAGTCGGTTCTAATATACGGGTCTTTCCGGGTGGCAATAAAAAAAATACCTCACACCCCGAAGGCTAAGAAGGCTTAGCCTTCGGAACCTAACCTATCCATGTCGGGGTGCCCCGACCTCCCGTGCTCGCTTCGCTCGCACCCGCCCTGCAGTCGGTTCCGATATACGGGTTTTGCCGGGTGGCAATAAAAAAAATACCTCACACCCCGAAGGCTAAGACGGTCTCTCCGCTCGCTGCGCTCGCTTCGTTCCCGCCTTAGCCTTCGGAACCTAACCTATCCATGTCGGGGTGCCCCGACCTCCCGTGCTCGCTTCGCTCGCACCCTCCCTGCAGTCGGTTCCGATATACGGGTTTTGCCGGGTGGCAATAAAAAAATACCTCACACCCCGAAGGCTAAGACGGTCTCTCCGCTCGCTGCGCTCGCTTCGTTCCCGCCTTGTTGGACCTTGACCTTGACACATATTCTTGATCATGACCTTGACCTTTGTTGACCTTGACCTTTGTTGACCTTGACCTTTGACCCTTGTTGACCTTTGACCTCCGTCAGCACGTGTTTTTCCCACGTAATTTCCTTTTTTTTAATGAGCGGAAGCAATTTTAACCTCAAACTTCAACTTTAAATATCTCTGGAACCACTGGGTTCCGCGGGTTTTACCGAAGGGTTCCCCCTTCCCCCCTCTCCCCTCCCCTACCCCCAAAAACCCATAAATCGACGTCAGGTAATCTAAATTTTATCCATGCAATGTACAAAACATGAAATTTTATTAATGAAAGGATTGATACTGCAATGCCTTCTTTCCTTGAATGATGTACCTTTCAAATCATGAATCCTCGATTTTCAGTGCCTTATTTATATTCTTTCTTCCTTTCAGATTTTTCTCCCAAGAGTTAGTGATGCCTAGTCCACTGATTGAGTCTTCCAAAAAGGTCAAGCCGTTACAAACTTCTACTGATAGTCTACCGTCAACCAGCTTTAAACAAAATGTTATTATGAAGGATGGTATGTTATATGAAGTTCTTATAGATTTCTTTATTATGTTAGCAGTAGTTATTAATAATCTTATCCTTAAAGAGGGATAATCTTTAAACAATATTGCAGCCTGCAAATAATTTCTTACCTTCCATTTTTGATTGCTGATTTATGATTTTAAAAGCAGCCTTTTGTAATAGTTACCAGGTTCAAAATCTGCCATCATGCTACAGGATTTTCATACACTTATAAATAACATACTTTTGCCTGCCTTATCCGTCTATCATTTAGTTTCAGCACAAACTGTACTCACATTACCACCTGAACTGCCACCAGAAATTGAGAAACTTTTACAACCATTCTGCACTTTTACACAGGTGATTTATACTCTTATGTTACTGTTACTTATTATGATTTGCCAAACACATGTCATAGCCAGTATAATTTGTAAGATTTCCCTGTGTATGAGTAGCACATCAACATTGGTTTTCCATGCAGTTATTAGGAATAACCAATAAATGGGTGAAATTTCACAAGTGACCAATATAATAGTAAAAACTCTGAACCAGCTGGTAATAAGCAACAACTTTTACCAAGCAACATAGTTCGTATTTGAAAAAAAATGGGATCTCCCATATGTTCCTTATGTTCCTCCAACAAAAAGTTGTTCCTCATCACCAGCTGGTTCAGAGTTTTCCCTATCGTTTACTAGTAAAATTTCACCATATTAATAATGTAAGTTGAATGGGTAGGTTGATGTGCTGCTAATAGAGATTGATTAAAATTTCGCCAGTTTTTACTCTTGTGTCATCAGCCAGGAGCCACGACATTGTACTGCCGAACATAGGCCTACCCTTTGTTGGACGGCCTACCTATCAGTTCAATCAATACAATATAGATTTAAGTCTCTTTTTGTCTCTGCATGTAAATTAATCTTTTCTCTCCTAAATCACGCAACAAGTTTTGGTGCGGTACTTTGTAATAGATAGAGTAATTTAATAGGAAGGTTATATGAATTGCAGCGGGTAAAACCGCTAACTGGCCGCAAGTGGGACTTATTTTCCGTACTTAACAAGTTTATCATAGTATAACCAGCTATAACGCTTACTTACGCACAATCGTATCTCCAACTTCTAAAGTAGCATACATTTTAGGAGCAAAACATCTCTGGCGACTACGAGATCACGGCGAACGGATCTCTGCGACGGAAGTTGTTCTTTGAAGAGCACAGCGACGCCGAACATTACGACTCGGAACAAACCGACGATGAAATACACGAGCCCCGTCCGCCATCTAGTTACGACACACATGAGCCCGTCGTCTTCAGTCCCGACTTGGTGAGTGATCTGTGCTTCGGAGAGTACGTTACTGTAACAAATTATGAACTAGGGCTTGGAAGGTCACCTAATTGACTACTACCCAACTTAGTCAGTGTTCTGTGCTTTAGAGGGCACGTTACTAAATAGTCGAGCTATTACACACATGAGCCAGTAGTCTTCAGTCGCGACTTGGTAAGTGATCTATTCTAATCTATTCTATTCTATTCTGTTCTGTTCTGTTCTATTCTATTCTATTCTATTCTATTCTATTCTATTCTATTCTATTCTATTCTATTCTATTCTATTCTATTCTATTCTATTCTATTCCATTCCATTTCATTCCATTTCATTCCATTCCATTCCATTCCATTCCATTCCATTCCATTCTATTCCATTCCATTCCATTCCATTCCATTCTATTTTATTCTATTCTATTCTATTCTGTGCTTCGGAGAGTACCTACAGTGACATAGAACATTACGACTCGGAACAAACCGACGATGAAATACACGAGCCCCGTCCGCCGTCGAGCTACGACACACATGAGCCCGTCATCTTCAGCCCCGACTTGGTGAGTGATCTGTGCTTCGGAGAGTACGTTATAGAACATTACGACTCGGAACAAACCGACGATGAAATACACGAGCCCCGTCCGCCGTCTAGCTACGACACACATGAGCCCGTCGTCTTCAGCCCCGACTTGGTGAGTGATCTGTGCTTCGGAGAGTACCTGATGAGGAACATTACGACTCTGAACAAACCGACGATGAAATACACGAGCCCCGTCCGCCGTCGAGCTACGACACACATGAGCCCGTCGTCTTCAGCCCCGACTTGGTGAGTGATCTGTGCTTCGGAGAGTACGTTATAGAACATTACGACTCGGAACAAACCGACGATGAAATACACGAGCCCCGTCCGCCGTCTAGTTACGACACACATGAGCCCGTCGTCTTCAGCCCCGACTTGGTGAGTGATCTGTGCTTCGGAGAGTACCTGATGAGGAACATTACGACTCGGAACAAACCGACGATGAAATACACGAGCCCCGTCCGCCGTCGAGCTACGACACACATGAGCCCGTCGTCTTCAGCCCCGACTTGGTGAGTGATCTGTGCTTCGGAGAGTACCTTATAGAACATTACGACTCGGAACAAACCGACGATGAAATACACGAGCCCCGTCCGCCGTCGAGCTACGACACACATGAGCCCGTCGTCTTCAGCCCCGACTTGGTGAGTGATCTGTGCTTCGGAGAGTACGTTACTGTAACAAATTATGAACTAGGGCTTGGAAGGTCACCTAATTGACTACTACCCAACTTAGTCAGTGTTCTGTGCTTTAGAGGGCACGTTACTAAATAGTCGAGCTATTACACACATGAGCCAGTAGTCTTCAGTCGCGACTTGGTAAGTGATCTATTCTAATCTATTCTATTCTATTCTGTTCTGTTCTGTTCTATTCTATTCTATTCTATTCTATTCTATTCTATTCTATTCTATTCTATTCTATTCTATTCTATTCTATTCTATTCTATTCTATTCTATTCTATTCTATTCTATTCTATTCTATTCTATTCTATTCTATTCTATTCTATTCTATTCTATTCTATTCTATTCTATTCTATTCTATTCTATTCTATTCCATTCCATTCCATTCCATTCCATTATATTCTATTCTATTCTATTATATTCCATTCCATTTCATTCCATTTCATTCCATTCCATTCCATTCCATTCCATTCCATTCCATTCCATTCTATTCCATTCCATTCCATTCCATTCCATTCCATTCCATTCTATTTTATTCTATTCTATTCTATTCTGTGCTTCGGAGAGTACCTACAGTGACATAGAACATTACGACTCGGAACAAACCGACGATGAAATACACGAGCCCCGTCCGCCGTCGAGCTACGACACACATGAGCCCGTCGTCTTCAGCCCCGACTTGGTAAGCTATGCCGACGATTGTTATTTTAAATGTAATGCCTAGTTTGAGCCGCGTGATGCCGGCAGAGTAGAATAGCACCACCCCTTCTCTTCCCGTGGGGGTTGTAAGAGGCGACCGAGGGATAAATCCGACTCAAGCGAATCAGGGTCCCGGAGAAGGAAAACACCACTCACAAACCCGGAACAAGGTCTCCGTCAGGCGCGAGTGACTGGTAATAAATCGTGCGACAGACTCCTGCAGCTGACCTGGCTCCGCACGTGTCGACCTGTCGTTCCTATGGAGTCAGGTGGCGCAGGTCCTGGGCAGCCCTGCGTTTTCCATAATTGCGTCCCAGGCAACGCAGTGTCTGAGGTGAGCGTGCAAAAAGCCATGCCGCTCCCGTATCAACTTATACACCCATGAAAAATCTTGCCTCAGACACTGAATAAATCGTCTGAAACAGACGTATGAGGCCAATGATGATGATGATGATGATGAATGCCTAGTTTAGTATTCCTTATTCAAGGGCAGAACACACCGCCTCCGTATCCGTAAGCAGGACGTAAGCGTGCGCGTATCGGTTGTAATGTATGGGATTGTATAAGAGACGGCACATTGCCTGCGGATGCGTGCACGTCATCACGCTCGAACCGCGGTGTGCCGTGTCTGATACGACCCCATGTAATTCATCGCCATAGTTACGTGTATGATGTGATGAGATGACGTACACGTCACGCATACGGAGGCGATCTGTTCTGCTCTTATTTCTGTGATATGCTCTGAATTTCTGTGTCTATGTCAGAAAACTGATTATAATGTTTGACCCACCAATATTGTAGGAACCGATAGTAAACATCCGAAACAGAAATACAGTCAGACATGCTGCCAAGAGTGAGCTGTGCGATAAAATCAAATATTCTTTTCAATATTCGTGAAACTGGAAAATCACGATTTAAGATGAAAATTCAACCCATTGAAACTTTTTCTCGATCGTTTCCAGAGTCGAGATCTCGTCACGAAAGGCATGAAGCGTACCTTCGGAACACCCCTCAGCAAGGCCGCGTCCAAACCGTGCTACCGGAACAAAATCCTCGACGTAGTGGACTTCCATGAGCCCTGCTTCAGCCCCATAGAGTTCCAGACGCCTAAGAGAGACCTGGAATCCATGACGTCATCAAACTCGCTAGCTTCCAACTCCATATCGCCTGTGACGAAGGTTACGTCGAGCGATGAAGAGGTATGTGTGAACTTAAAAAAGCTTGTATATTTGTATGCTTTTATTTTGATACTGATGTTTGTAAGCTTGGTTTTGAAGTTTTATCAATGGTAGGTTAACGAGAAGGTTTACAGTTGTAATTGAGAGAGCTATTGTTAGTTATTTATTTGTAGTTAGGAATTCAATAGGTATTGTAATTAAGTAAATATTTTTGTATGTATAAATCTTGAATAAATTTTATTATTTATTGCAAATATCTGCCTGTTAGTTATCTTCTTAACCGTCTATCAATTACTAATAAATAAAATCCGATTACAACTGTGAACTTATAGTACCTACCTACTCTACTATAGTTATTACCATACCATATCATAGCAGCCACAATAGTCCTCTGCTGGACATGGGCCTGTCCCTATCGGAGGGTATTGCCATACCACGCTTGGCAGGCGGATTGGCGAGCGCAGCGCAAGATGAAGCATTTACAGGGAACACTGTTGCCCATTCTCTTGATAATTATCTCTTAGACGATTTTTACGACACCCACGGTTAGAAATGGGGATGATGCTTTTCCAAGCCGGCATCACACGACTGTAGGTATATTGGTAAGTTAAAATTATGCAACGCAATACTAACGATAACAGTCTGAAAAAACACTAGTAAAGTTTATCATTACACCAAAACACGGATTTCGGATTGATTGACGCACCAACTTTAATAATAATAACAATCATTGTTTTGACGAACCTTATGGCGCAGCGGTAGATTATGTAGGTATGTTTCTTGATCCCGAGTGTCTCAGGTTTGATTCCCAGTGGGGCAGCTTTGAATGAAATAAAAATACTTTTTAAAACTTAGTCTAAACTAAACGAATAGAAAACTAGTCTTAGCACTAAAATGCGAACTGCTAAGGAGTGGAACTCCCTGCCTGCGGATCTGTTTCCGGAACGTTATAACCTGGGCCTTTTCAAGGCGAGAGTGAATAGGCATTATCTGGGCGAGCATGTTCCATCATCGTCTGCATCGTCACTTAACATCAGGTGAGATTGCGGACAAATGCTTACCCATTGTTTATAAAAAAAAAACACAATTAACAGAGGGCCTCATGCTGAATGTATGTATTAGTTGGGTGCTTCCATAGCACATATCGACCCTTTAGGGAACAAATGTCGTAAAAGCCAAATCGCAACTTT